>CM041776.1:100030835-100530278 GCA_023374045.1 Limonium bicolor | reverse complement strand
CCATTGGCCAGGATTTGCTTGGCTTCGAATTCGGATGATAGAAGGTAAGCAAAGGTGTTATAATCAACTTCATTAACACGGAGGTGAGGCTTAGGTTTCCAAATCTGGTTCATGAAGTTTTGCATAAGTTTGGCGTGGATTCTGTGAGGGTGCCAAACTCGACCCACTAAGGTTTTTTTGTAGTCAGGATTCGAAGGCTCTAACACCAAGGGTTCCGAATTAGCCGCTTCAGATTTAGCAGGGTGAAGGTGCATATTATTCCAATTTTGTAACATATCTTCCATGGATGAGTTCAACAGGAGAAAAAGAAAGAGATTTCGAATGTAGATTTGAGCTTTGGAACGGGATGGAGGGGGTTTGTAGTCGAAAAGCAAAATATATCTTAATCTAGGGAGAAATCTACTATTACACGCATTCATAATTACCTCAGAAAAACCTAGATCATCTTTAGATATTTTAGCAGAAATTTTGCAGACCGATGCAGATTTTCGAGGGTGAGATCTACCTTCACTGTTGAATCCAACCGGTTGTGCTTCGTTTGTGGCGATTTTCCTAAGCACGCAGCAACGATCCACCTTCTCCACCACCGTCCTCATTGATTCCCGATGCGACAAGGAGCAGAATTGCTCAGTTTGCTCCTCCGACTTCTCCTCCCTCTCTTTCCAGGAGCATTTAATTCCCTCTCTAACTTCCTCTCTATTCTTAATTTCTCGGTAAATCTCCTTAACAGGGCTAGCATTTGGATGTGCTAATAGCTCATGATGAGCTATAATCTTCTCATTGGGCTGGATTTGCACAACGAAGAAGAAAGGGTGAAAGGTTTTCCCCCGTGCAAGCGCGTTCTTTCTAGGGTTTTCTCTCTCACGTCTTTTAGTCATTTTTTCTGCTTACATGATCGTTAGGGGGACAGTTGTTGCTATCTCCTGCTGTTGATATGCATATATACGTACACAGAACACACACTCGTGAACCTACAGTACATTTCTTTTCCTAGCTTGGCTACTATCTCCGTTGTCGATATGCATATATATATAGGTACGTCCACATGAATATACTAACCTGCTCGCTATTGACATGCGTATAAATGTATTCACACACACAAATATACTAACCTGCTCGCTATGCATATATATATATATTATATATATATATATATACACACATTCATAAACATTCTCTCTCGGTCCCATCTGTCTATTCTGTATTTTTTTCCTAGCTGCTACCCCTGTTATCGACATGCATATATATATATATATACACTCACATACAAACATACCGCTTTACAGTCCTACTGTTTCTCCTCCGTTATTAATGTACATATATTCTCGAAGCGTACCGGCGTACCCAAAACGTACCCGCGTACCTAAAAGGTCAAAACGGGCTGGGACGCCACTTTATTTTTTTTCCTTTTTATTTTTGAGAAAAATATCTATCCGTGCAGTAAATATGTGTGGCAGAGTGGTAGGAATGAGAATATATTTTTTTTATCTAATTTGTAAACTAAAACCTATTAATAAGAAGAGTTACTATTGAATTACTATTATTGAGTTACTATTATTTCTTTGTAAATTGAATCGATAGTTTGTTATATCCTATCAATAAAGAGAGTTATTATTATTTAAAAAATTATTATTTAATAAGGAGAGTTATAATAATTACCCCTAAGAAGAGAGTTATTATAACCAAAATGAATAAGGGAAGTTATTATTTAAACAATTATTATTTAATAAGAAGAGTCATTAGTATTAAAACCCTAAGAATAAGAAGAGTTATCATAATCAAATGAATAAGGAGAGTTATTATTAAAACAATTATTATTTAATAAGGAGAATTATTATTATTAAAACCCTAAGAACAAGAAGAGTTAATTGAATGAATAAGGAGAGTTATTATTATTTAAAAAATTATTATTTAATAAGGATAGTTACAAAACTAAAATCCTGAAATAATGTGAACATTTAGTTACAAAACTTTATTTGTTCTATTTAATATATCTATATATTTCTCTTGCCGTCCCCGAGTTTTATAAAATTTTAATAATTTCTGTTTTCCCGTCCCCGTTCCCGTCCAACCTAGCATATATTCACATACAGTCATGCGGAACTTTACTGCACATTCTCTTTTCCAAATTCAACCTGTACTCACCTACAAACCGACACAGCTATTTTTTTTTCTTTGAGTTTTAACCGACAGCAACAACTCTGTCCCATAGAAACCGTAAAACAATACTTAGAAAAACAGATTTTAGAGGCTTGTAGTAATTACCTGATTTCTTCTTGCTATTTCTTGCTAATTCTGTGAGTTTTATACAGCTAAATGGTCCTCCTTCCTTCTTCATAATTATTCCAGCACTTGAACCCCTGTTCCTTGCGCAAGACAGCAGTTAATCACCAACCTTGCTCTCGGTTGTGCACCTGTCTTCTCTACTGTGAGTTAATTTTCTTCTAGCCTCTAGTTTCTTTTATTTCCAGGTCTTACGTGAGGGAAGATGAGACAGGAGAAGTTCAGATGTTTACAACCATAAGTGCCATTGTGGACAAGAACCCAAGTCCTCCAAGCTTCAGACGGTTGTCTGGAACACCACTAGAGTAGCCTTTGAAGTAGAAGAACCAGCCGACTACGTAAAGGAGACCAAGTCCGGCGCAAATGCAGGGATGTTTCAGACCTCCCAACACCATCAACACGAAGAACTTGGGCATCATCTCCAATGAATTCTGGTGTCCTCTCTGAATACAATTGAAGAGCTTTGCATCTTTGTTCTCCGATTCCAATGCGTACAACGTAGGTAAGAACACCTTGTACTTCTTCCGAGCTTTCCCGACTTGAAAAGTCATCCATAAGTTAAGGAAGCAGTAGAGCACAATCGTCAGAACTACGTAGCCGTAATCTCTCGGTATCATCTCCACTCCACCCATCTCTCCCTTATCTGACTCGATCGAAGCGTGGTGATTTCGGTTGGAGATTCGGTATATCAACGGGGACGGGCGAGAGTGATTCCTTTCTGCCTTTGAAATGAAGAAGGAAAGAAAAGGAGGATGATTCTCCATTCAGCCACCAGCACTTGCTGCTCACGGTACTCTCACGGTAATAATTTTTTTTTTCAAACTTACAAGCTTACTGCTACTTTTTTTTGATAATTGGGCATAAGCCATATATATAAATGAAAAACCTGGAGAACCAGGCGGATGGGTTCAACACGGGCCTCATTAAAACCCCCCAAGAGAAAAAACCCAGAGGGAAAAAAAATTCTAGGGGAGAAAAAGAGTACCCACCACATCCAAAAACAACCAAATTTCCATCTAAGCAAGGAAAAAGAAACAACAACGCGTACGCAACAAAGACGAGCGTACACATTCTCACTTGACACCCAAATCAGACCAAACAAGAACCACACAACCTACTACAAATATTCTCTCAGAGAAACAACTCCTAGGAAAGCACTACATGTCAAAGGAAGATCCTTCCACCAACTTTTCGACCAACGCCACACCCCAAGCTTGATCTGCAGCGTGATACGGTCGACATTACACTTCAGACCTCTACTTCTTCCTCATCCCACATTATTATTATACCTCCGGACCTACCCTGGCTAGGAACCTCATCCCAAGCTAGGCGTGACTTCTTTTTCCCCAAAAACGAGGGATTTTAACAGCCGCAGACCTACAGTGCTGAGTCTCCACAAGACCAAGAAAAGATAGTTTCGAACGTCTGACCTCCTCCCTCATCTTCCTTTGCTTTTCCTTCGATCCCAACCCTCTTATATTCTGCATCCGTTCGCGCCCCACCATCACCATCCTACTCTCGCTACACTACTCCAACCCTACACCCCACTCTTTTCCTAGACTGGGACTGAATTTGATTAATGATATTAGCCTTGGATAGACTAGGGTGCGGGATCTTACAACCTAACTGCCTCAAGAGATCAATACACTCCTCAGCTTCCTTATCTGCATTAATAATTTTGCCTTGACCATCTCTCGCCGGCGTATCCTCCTTTGACTGGGTTAAAGGAGGGGTGTTATGAAAGAGCTCAACAAACAAGCTTATTCCCTCCTTATTCGTAACACCTGAACCTGGTGATTTGTCTGTCCTGTTCGAATGGCTACACGCCCCTATACGCTCCACTGACTCTACTACAGCAGCGCCGCCTTCCACCTCATCCGCGTCAGACTCCTGGCCCACAAAGCAATCAGCAAAGCCACTCTGCACGGGGATCACACGCGTCCCAACCTCAGAGCCCTTCGCAACAGCCTCAGGCGCTCCACCTCCTGTTTCCACTTGAATTCCCTCACCCGCCTCTGACATAAACTGCACATCCATGCAGTAACTCTGCCGGTCCACCTCACCAATAAAAGCCTCCCCATCACTACACTGACTCCTAGGCGCCTGCACACGCGGACCACCACTAGAGGGAGAGCTCTGCTCTTTAGAATTCTCCATATTTACTGCGCAGCGACTCACGCCTTCAACCACGTGGACCCCATCGCTTTCAGCACTCCCAGACTTCAATGTCTGGCTTTTCAAACTTCCAGGGGTCAGCGACAGTGACCCACCACCTGTGCCTACACAATTTAAATTCGGACTCCTATGACTCTGTTCATTCAAATTATTCCACTGTGTAATGGACCGCCTTAATAATCTAATTGAATCCGCACTTAATTCTCTCCTCTCTTCCGAGTTCAACTGCAAATTAAACTGTCGAGCGGACCTAGCAGTTTCATCCCCTCCCACCTTAATGCTGTAGTCAACTATACCAGCCCGTTGACTTGACTCATCTTTCTTTTCGAATTGTGCAGTTTGAAAAATTCTCTCCGACTGGTCAACTTCCGTTCCCGGAGAAGGTCGTTCCACTTCAACCAAACTCACCGGAAAATTATGCCCCTCAACGTTTACCATGATTTTCCAGTTGATTAATTGGAGTGTAGAAGTCTCGATCTGGAGGTGGATCTCCGCGTTCTCAACATACGGACCATCATCACTTTCAATTTCAATGACGTCGCCCACCGTTCGCGCTATCTTACAAACATTCTGATTATTCCACGCATGTAACGGGATCCCTCTAATTACAATCCACGTTCGCCGCTTCTCCACCTGATCAGTCAGATTCCATTTGCGGACTTCAACGCCTTCCTGGAGCTTAGCCCTTTCTATCACTAGATTAACTACTTCTTCCGCCTCGTAAATCGTATCGAATACCATGAGAAATTTCTTCCTCGAGAAAGCAAGTAATCCACTCATCTTTGGCCATCTATTTCGTAAAAAATCCATCGCTTCTTTTGGCGACCTTTCATCTGGGAAAGTGATTACAGCACATTTCTTCAAGCACTCCATCATTCCCACATCCGGCTTAACGTCCACCGACAGCCTTGCTACCGCAGGAACCTTATCGCTCCAATTCCACCGCTTTTCTTTCCAAATATACCGGCGCGGCCTCGGTCCATTGCTGGACCTAACTTGAGTTCTCTCGTCATCTGAGTTATTCCTTCTCTCCTTATTATCCTGGAACTCCATTCTTGCCCAAAGTCTGAACCCATTCACACTCCATCCCCGTATACCCTCTATCAACAACCTCGCATCCTCAACACAGTCCACTTCCACAAACGCGCATGCATTACGGCTAAACTTCCTCGGCTTCCTGCTGATAAAAATCCTTCTCCAGTTAACAAATCTCCTTATTACTCTACTTAGTTGGTACTTGGTGACTTCTCTTTGAACGTTGTCGATAAAAACTGTTGAAGGGGGACCCCTTATCTTCCCGTTCTCCAATCGCCCATCCGCCTTGAATTGAGACCCGCTTCCTGAGAACCCCTGATTCGGGTTTCTTCTTCGCCAGTTATCATACATCACCGTTCCCAGCGACCGTTTGAAATCGCCGCGTTGCCCTCGGACCTCCGGTCTTCCACTCCTATCCGTGTAAAGCCTAGATCCTGAGTGCTTACGCTCGCAACGCAGCCAACTGCGACTAAACCTCACATCGTCGCCTTGCCACCTTGCCGCCCTCGAAACCCATACACGGTGCGGACACCTGCTCCGCCTTTTTCCCTTGCCATGTATATCCGGAAACCCCATGATTTTCTTAACACCACGACTGCTTCCCTTGCATGCGTATGGAGCTGGTTCAGCCCTGCATTGAGTCAAAAAGAACTCCCTAACAACGCACTCTCAGAGGGTTTCGAAATGAGATAACTGCTACTACTAGGTGGCTTACGTGAGTGTTAGTTAACAGGAAAAGAGAGAGCTCAAAAGGAACAAGAAGCAACCGACAAACAGCACAGTGAGAATAGGAAGGAATTATCCTTTCAGCCAAAACAAATGCTACGATGATGACACTTCTTGTTCAATGTTGTTTTATTTTCATTGGCTGCATTTGTAGGTTGTATTAAATGGGGCCACATAGCTTGTGACTAAGCAAGAAGGGCGGCTGTCTCTTAGCTGAAGAGATCAGCACAATATTTACAATGTAACAAAATGTATACTATTACCATTTGCTTACGGTAATTTCTAGCTATACACTAGGTAGCATTCTTTTGTTACTTTATGAATATACTAATGTGTACATTCAGCACTGCAGCTTTGTCAAGCAAAAAAAAAAGATAAGTATGCAAGATAACTAATTATATACATATTGAAATCGGTGAGGTTTATGGCTGAACATACTAATTGTTCGCTACCCAAAATTAAGGAAACTAATCTAATGAATAGTCATGTAAGGACGGCAATATATTTGCTGCTAAAGATTAGTATAGGCACAGAGTAACTAATTGGTATATGCATATATGTACGGTTATTTATGTGCTGAAAATAACAAGTTGCTGGCGGTAATACAAGGCCATGTTTGGCTTTTATTTTTGGCTGGAAAACAAAGATTACCTAAGAATGAAGAAAGGTCTAGTTTGACTGTCTATACTAATGTATAAAATAGGTAGTGATTACAAGAAAATAAACTAGCTAACTATATACATTTAATACCGGTAATGTAAACTTAACGTGTCACCGTTACAGTTGTAACAATGACATATTTTAACATTACAGTTGGTAATGTAAATTTAACATGTCACAGTAAAAATGACACGTTTTAAAATTACCGCCGGTAATATAAATTTAACATATCACTGTAATATTTACAGTCGGTATCTATATCGGTTATAATACATGTATATATGTCTACAATTTTCACACATAAAATAACAAAGAAGGTATATTTTATAACTAGGATTTTCCAGGGTGTTTCACCAAAGTCATGGTGGGAGTGTGGTTAAGACTTGTGCAAATTTCGGTAAACAAGAGAAGAATAATGTCTTGTAAAGGATTAAGTATGAACTTGTGGAAAAATCTTATGGAGTTTGTGTAAGGGAGATGTTGTTGAGAAATAATACTTTTGGAGTAGTTGTAATGGTGGTGAGATAATACTTTCCTTAGTTGAAGCCTTAGGCAAAACTACATGTTGAATGTGTAAGGAAAAATGTCATAAGTGTTAGGAATTTTGTAGGAAATTAAGAAAGTATTTCTGGAGTTTTGAAGTGAGTTAGAAAATGAATTGGTGGATGCTTTATGATAGTTTTAAGAGTTCCTAATGATGTTAGAACCTATTAGGAAACTTTAGGCGAAGTTTGGAGAATATTAGACAAATTTTGGGAAAGTTTGCAGTCGACCGACCCAGGGGACCGACCCTGGCTGGGTCGGTCGGACTGTAATAAGGCAGTGGGTAAATTTCTGGAACGGACCGACCTAGAGGGTTTTAGGTTGGTCGGAGTGAGCTTGGGTCGGTCGGGCAAAAGACAGTGAACCAGAAGGTTTCTGGAATAGCCCGACCTAGGGGGGTGGGTCGGTCGGTGGGTCGGTCGTCCCATACTTATAAAAAAAAATAGAAAAGAAATGTGGTTTATGTAGTAAATCCTAGTTGGTATAATGAGGATAATCAAGTGTAAGTTAAGTGTAAAAGCATTTCATGTAATCATGTAAAACACTTAGTAAATTGGAAGTTAAATAAGGTAATTAACCGACATTATTAATTATGTATAGGAGTTGCATTCGGTGGAACTCAAACGCAGCAGGGACCAAGGTATGATTTTCTTGCAGTCTGTTTGCTACCGGTTTACAGCGGCTTGTGTGTTTGTTGGTTTTCTGAATGTTTATGACTTTGTAAGACTAAATAATGAAATGAGTTTACAGTCATTGTTATTATTGTGACGTGAGTGTACCGGTACCGTAAACCTCGAATATGTGCTAACCCGTTAGTTAACCAAACTAGGTTATGTAAGAGAGCGGTACTTGGTTTTAACGTTCAACTTATGGAACGTTCTAACCACGGCTATGCATGAGTTGCTTGTGGTTTGTGTTGTTTAAAGTTTATCCCATCTCCCTTGTGTGCCTAACTGGACTTAAACACCTATGGTGTGAATTGATGTGTTAAGTTCCGACAAGGAACTGCTAACAAATGAATAACCGGGGGGGGGTGAGGAATCCAGTCGTTCCGGTCACGCGTGTATGTACGGGAGTCGATATCTGAATCAGATTCAACCCTCTTTATGTTATGGTTGTTTTCCTTCTTGGATTACAATCACCCGCAAGTTTAACCAAGGCTTACCTACCTGACTTTTGACGGGCTAGGGGGATTATATGTACGGTGTGCTTGGATCACTATATCCGACAAATCTTTGGGTTAAGTTAAACGTTCGACAATCAAAACGGTAACGAGTTATGTAACAAGCTTAACATGAGATTGAAATCATTCTCTAGGCTTATCAAGTTGACTAACTAATGTTTGGTTCGTTTCCCAAAGGGAAACGTTCCTGTTATGTTATGTGTTGTGGTTGACATGCAATGTTTATTGCTATGCTTAAGTATGATGTTTGTTAAATGAATGCCATGTTATCATGACAATTAGTTGTGTGTATCCCGGTAGCCGATGGGCTGCACATTAATCATACCAGCCATGGGTTGCTGAGCCCCTTTGGGGCACCATATTTGAAATACCCCAAACCTTGATATACTGTTTAAATACTAAACTATGATATTTAAAGGCTAAAAAGTGCCTTAGAAACATTAGTGTACGATTTAAACCATGGTGAAAACAATAAAGTACCATAAATACAGTTTGAGCAAAAACATGCTCTAAACTTGGAGTGAACTTGGTTGGGACCCAAAGAGCCTACCAAGACTTAGTGATATTCAATTATGATTTAATAAGGCTAATTAAGTCCTTAGGAAACCTTGGTGGACAATTAAACCAAATAAAACACAAATAAATACCTTAAAGTCAATATGGGCAAAAATGTGCTCTAAGCTTGGGATAAATTTGTATAAGACCTAAAGGTCATATCTATACCTTAATTATATGTTAATGAACATATTAAACCAATTACCAAAGAAAACCAAGCTTTAAAACAAGTTAAAACACAAAATGTGCTTTAAGGAGTCTTAAAGCACATTTTTGAAAAATTGTCTTGTAAATGAGTTTTGAGTGGCTAAATGTCCGTCATTACTCTTTAATTAACATGGGTACTACTTAGTATCACATTAGGAAGTCTAAATCAATGGGAAATCAAAAATTTCACAAATATGTGCCTTAGTTTGTGAATAGTAACTAAATTAAGCAAGTTTATAACATAAGTCAATATAAGTTGTCTTGTTGGTCAACAAAGACCATGTCTTGGCCTAAAACACAAAGGGGACCGGTTTCCATGGGTGACTCACCACACCTACACAAATAAATGAGTTAACTAAGTGATAAAGCAAAAGTTACTATTTACTTTTAGCATAAATATCTCCAAAAGCAAGCTTCATTCTCATTTTCTTCTTTCCTTCTTCATTTCACATGGTCTCCAATCTCCTTCGGTGATGCTACAGCACATGCACCATCTTCAAGCTTTGAACCCTTATATCTCCTAGTTCCCTTTGCCAAATCAAAAACTAAGACCACCATTCTCTTAGTTTAGTCAAGCTCTACAATCTTGTCTTTTCAAATCTTCAAAAGCTCCATTTCGGTGCCATGGAGATTCACCATTGAAGGAGCTTGAGCTCATATTTTCATGCCTTGTCATTCTCCTTTGTTTCAAGGTAAGGAAAACCAAAGAAAATCAATGTTTCCTCTTGTTTTTGTGTGTAACCGAGAATCACCCTTTGATGGTGTGTTCTTTTGATCTTTCATAGCTCCATTTCAATCTTCAAAGGACAAGGAGGAGTCCTCTCTTATTACTTATTCAAGCTCTCCTTTTTATTCCAAGGTAAAACAACTATCCTAATGTGCAAAGGCAATATATATATAACCTAGGGTTTGTAAATGAGTTTAAACATGAAGCTTGAATGCTCATTGGTTTTACTTGTGTATTGATTAGAACATTGACAAGTAGCCAAGTACTCTTGCCGATTTCCAAACAAGGAAGAACAAGAGTGTTCAAGTAAAAATCTTGAAGAAAAGAGGTAAACAAACTATCTCAATGTAGTTTAAATGCCTAGGAAAAATGAGCTTGATTTGCTAAATAAAATACCTAAGGAGCCAATGGATAATGAGCTAGAAAAATGCTCTCAAGGAGTTTATTAAGGGCATATGCATTGTTGGGTGTATTTGCAGGTCAAAGGCAATATATACATGTGGAAATTCAGTGTTTATGGTTATTGCAATTTAAGGGCCTAAGAGCCATGTTATTTAAGGGCCTAAGTGCCAAGCAATTTGATTATGCACTATATTGTGATGTAAGTGTAAATTTGGTGAAGTTTTGTGTGTGAGAAGGTTCTTGATGGATTTAGGTGTTCTTGAATGTTTAATGGTGAAAAACAATGTGTTTTGGTATGACATTGTGCTAGGAGAACCTATGGCAAAATTTGGGTAATGTATAAGGAGATTTAAGTGTTTAAATGAGCTTTGGTGAACTAGGAAATGTGAGGAATGAATGAATGTTTACTAGGGAAGAAAACATGTATTAAGGAGTTATATAGTGCTACGAGGAATTAGGCACTATCTTGAAGTTCTAGAAGTCCAATGGGTGTTTTGGGATGTAATAAAGTCTTGGAGAAGTTTGTTTTAGGTTTAGGTAATGTTGATGTACAAGGAATGAATGATGTTTAGGTAAGGATGTGAGGAAGGAATTTTTAGAAGGTGTGAACAAGGAAATTTAATTAGTAAGAAAAGATGCTTGGGAGATGATGTTAAGGTGTAGAGGAAACATCTTGGTATAGTGGTCATTATAGGTGAAATACCACTTAGAAAACCAAAAGAGAAATGTTACAAGTGTTAAGAGATTTGTAAGTAAATGAGTGAGTGTTTAAGGACTTTAGAAGTAAGCTTGTACATGCATTTGTAGGATGTTATGTGAAGGTTTAAGTGTGCTAAATGATGTTAAAGCATACTAGGATATGTAAGGTGAAGTTTGGAGTCAAATGGGAATTTAGAAACAAAGGTCTGGAGCCGACCGACCTTAGGGACTGGACCTGCAAGGTCGGTCGAGCTCAGTTTACACTACCGGAAAGAGTTTCTGGAATGGACCGACCTTGGGGACCGGACTTGCAAGGTCGGTCGGGCTTATATTTTTGGTACGGATTAAGTTTCTGGAATGGACCGACCTTGGGACCGGACTTGCAAGGTCGGTCGTGTCTAAATTTTTGAACGGGAATTGTTTCTGGAATGGACCGACCTTGTGTAAGGTCGGTCGGTAAGGTCGGTCGGACCAAAACTTGTAAAAAAAAAAAACAAGAGAGACTTAAGTAGTAAACCCTAGTGGGTATAACAAGGATAATCAAGTGTGAATTAAGTAAGGAAACATGACACATAATCATGTAAAAACAATTAGTATTCAAAAGTTAAATAAACTAATTAACCGTCATTACTAATCATGTTTAGGAATTACGTTTGGCGGGACTCGTATGCAGCAAGGGCCAAGGTATAGTTTTCTTGCAACCTGTGTCCTACCGGATTACACCGGCTTGTATGCCAATGTGTTTTTCTGTATGTTTGCCACGTTGTAAGATAAATCATGAAACGAGTTTACGGTTGTTATTGTTGTTGTGTGTTTACGTGCCGATACCGGTAACCTCGAATGCGCATGAAAGGCTAGTTAACCACTATTAGGTAAATGTAAGAGAACGGTATCCGGTAATAACGTTTCCGACCTAAGGAACGTTCTAACCACGGCTATGCGTGAGTTGGTTGTGTGATGATGTGTGTGATGTCACTGTGAATGTGTGACCCTCCTTTGTGTGATTAACTCAGTTGTAATACTGTATTGTGTGCTGGTGTGATAGGTTCCACAGTGGAGTCTTTATTGTGAATATTTATATATTATGGGGGGTGAGGAATCCGGTTGTTCCGGTCGCGCGTTGTTTGGGAGTTGTTGTATACAGTTTCTTCAGCTTCCTCTCTGTTGGTTGTTTTCCTTCATTGGTCTTCGATCACCCCTGAGCTTAACCAAGGCTCTTGACTCACGTCTTTTGGGGATTATGTATGTTGTGTTCGGGTCACTAAACCCGATCCATCTTTATGTTAAGTTATCCGTTCGCCTAACAGGACGGTAACGAGTTATGTAAACGAGCTTAGCATGAGTTTGACAGCATCCTCTAGGCTCTCCCAATGAACTAACTATGTTTGGGGTGGTTCCTAGAGAGATCCATGCCCGTTATGTTATGTGTTGTTGATGTACTACAATGTTATTTGCGATGTTATGTTATGTGCACGTTGAAATGTGAAAAGTGTTGTTATGTGGTGTATGTGGATCATGGATATGAATCCCAGTTTATGAAAGAGACGTTTATGGATAACCCGATTATTGGATAAGTATCGTCTATTAAGGAAGTAGCTCCATTAGAGGAGAAACACTCTAGGGTTAATGAACACAATGAGTGACTTATCGAGTATGGATGTGTTATCTGTTTGTTGAGCCCATTGTGGTGGAATGTGATGTGTTGTGTGTTGATAGTTTACATGCATGATTCAAATATAATCAACCGCATGCTAAGACGACAATTAGTTATGTGTGGCCCGGTAGCATGCGGGCTGCGGGATTACCATACCAGCAAAGGTGCTGAGCCCCTCGGGTGCCACCCTTTCTTCCAATTCTATTTCAGGTACAAGGAGCTGGAAGCCGTTCGAGAGTAGGACGGGGTAGTCGTTCGTACATGGGTAGCCATTTAAGTTTGTGTATGTATTGTAGGTGTAGTAAGACCGAAATTGTTATCGACATCAGTTTGTAAATACTCGGTACAGTTGGAAGGTATGTGTATGTTTTCTTGTTAATGGAAAAGGGATAGTAATGTGTAGTCGCTCGGGAATCTAGTCCATCAGACCGATACAACGTATATGTAATAGCCTTGTTAGCCACGTGGGTGGTTAACGGCGTGTAACACCAACAAGTTAAGTAATGTGATGAAGTATATTTTCCGCTGCAGTTTGTTGTTAAGTGTGTTGTTGTTGGATGGGGTGTTACAAAAAGTGGTATCAGAGCGAAGTATCGCTCTGATGACTGAATTATCGAGCTTAGGAAGTACCGAGTTAGGATTTTAGTACTTGGGTTAAGGGTTGAGTGATAGCTTGAGAGATACGCTAGTTAGGAATTACCAGTGAATACTGAAAACCTACTATATCCTTCCCGCCCTCCACAATCCCTGTTTTATAACTTGGGAAACAACGCCAGAGAGATGGAAGTCCTCTCATACTCGGGATACCCGATCTGGCTGTTATTAAATACCTCTAAAGGTACGGAGAACCTGTCATATGGTAGATCCCGAAAACTGGGAATCCCGGAGACGGTTTCCATCTGAACAATGTTAACCGCATTTAATAGCGAAGAATGAAGAATCTTCTATATTGAAGAATGAAATTTCCGGCAACCTGGGTCGACATGCCGAGCAGTCGAGAACAAACAGCTTGCAATGCACCGACCGTGCAACAGACAAGAAGTGGAGTAATGAAACCCGAGACGAGTGTCTACGGGACCACAGTTGTTAAATGATACACCAACGGTATACCAACCGATAAGGAACTACAACGTAGTGCCCAAACAGAGACAAGTCTCAGTAACCACGACAAATGCGTGGAACGGGCTACGAAGAAGATACAGTACTAAGTAAAATAACAAAAAGGGGTCTCCAGACTGGGAAACGCCCTAATTAATGATTATCATGTGAATACAGTGAGAAGTCGCCCAGAGGGTCAATTGTCAAGACTGTAAGATCAAGTGAGGGCCAACAAGGCCACTGATGACAGTGCGGGTAAAGAACAATACCACAACCGGTATGTGTTTAACCGATAGCCAGTTAGCATGGCGCACTTGCCATGGCAAGTGCTGCTATAACAGGGATGTTCGGGAAATTTATAACAAATACAAAGTACTTAGTAAAGTACCATGAAGTTAAGTGAGATCATCATAACCGTGGAAGGGCTTGATAGCCTAACCTCTGTAATTGGAAGTACACCAGTCAGCAAGAAGCTAGACTTGGTTAAAGCAAGAAGACATTGTGAAACCATGAAAATTTTTCTTTCAAGCTTAGATTTATTTCAAACTATTTTCTTTCAAAACCAGATTTTCTTTCAAACCAATACTTCTTTCTAACCTTCTTCTAAACCAAACCAGTAAAACCCAGGGCAGTTGATAAAGATACAACAGTGGATAAACCTTCCCTCGATTAAGTTCGGGAAGCACGGAATGCATATTGTCACGGGACAATATAAGGGAGTTGACAACAGAATACTTCACCTAGGCGTGTGACGAACACTACGAGTGTACCAATTGTAATGTGGGATGACCGCACTCCGATAGGAGCTTGTGGGCCTGACAGACCTACTTATGGGTTAGTTGGGTAAGTAGCAATGTATTAGTAGGGTACCCCACATATGTATACGAGTAGAGTCCGGAACACGGGAAGTAGTCGACTCCATACTACGGTCAGTAGTAAAAGTCAAGCAAGAGCAACTGATTACCATGAATGGTTAAAGTAAAGGAGCTCAGTTAAGTTAACGAAACTAAAGGAATTAGTGAATTCATTTCAAGGAAATGTTTAAGAGTCAGGAGGTGCGAAGTGCACTAACTATTATGTAAAGACATCACATATGTCTTAAGAATCTCGAGGGATAAACATGATAGCTGGAACGGTGACCCAGCCTGTACATGACGAGGCAAATGCTTAATGTGGACACATTAATGTGCAATGAGCGGGATGAAACTCCCAGAATGAGTACCTACACTACCAGGAGATGTTGATCTTCATAGAAGAAGATAATAAGCCAGTCAAGAACGCAAAACGGCGTGGCTAACTGAATATACCAATAAGTGTGAACCAGATGTAAAGGTGTTATGCCCCAGAATTTTTTTTTATTTTAGCATATTCCTTCTGATTCGCAAAGGGAGTTCGGATTAATTTGTATCTTATACTGGAGTGTTTATGACATTCCTTAAATATTATTGTCATAGCTTGAGGAAGGAGAATTAGAAATAGCATGCTTCTATCATTTATTTATTTATTTATTTGTTAGGGAAGGGACTTCTTAATTCTTTAAATTATTTCCCTTCTCTCTTCCTACTCCTATTCACGTTATTTCTCTCCTTCCACTTTCCTGACATCTATTCACGACAGTTTCATCGCTCTCAAACCCTCATCCCTTTGCCCATCCTCTTCTTCAATTTCTTTCAATTGTAATCACTGGAGGTCTATAGATGGAATTGTGTTCGTCCGTCAGTCGTCAATCAGGTTGGATTGTAGATTGGTTCTCTTCTCCATTAAGGCTTCCTCTTCTCTTTTCTAATTCTGATTTTGTATTTTGGGAGCGGTTCAATTCGAGGGATTATCATTTGACTGGAGATTCGGGAAGGCGATTCGTAGAGTCCGCAGACAAATAATAGACTTAATACATAATATAGCATAAATATTAATTATTCTAACCTTAATTTGACTAATAATCTTATAATTAAGTACAATAAAACATGATAAGTCTGAGGCTTATCAAGGCCCTACACTTACCTTTTGCTAGTCCTCGAGCAAAACAAGATTAGAAAGGAATAAATACTTATGCACAAAACAGATAAACTTTAGAATGACAATTAGATAAATATTCCTAACCATATGACTCTAATTCATAAGTATCACTTATTCATCCTTATTCCACCAGAAACATACTAATGGGTATAAAATAAACAATTTCAAAACCGATCAAAAACTTTCGGGCTATTTTGCATAAGGGATTTTGTAATCTCTCCTTTTTCCGGTTTCCATCATTCAGCCTTATTTTTCAAGAGTTTCTGAATGTGGCCAAGACACTCATCGATGGTTTTTATGTGTTCAGCCCTATTTTTCAAGGGTTTCTGAATCAACCATGATTTCTTTTGCTTTGAAGAACGGGGAATTTAGTAGAAAAACAAAAGGAAAAACTCTCGTTTATTTCTTTTATTTTGAGGCAATTTTTGCAACCTTATAATGCTTCTTTTTTCCGAAAGAAGAGTTTTCTTTTTTCTTCTTCTTTTTTTCTTCTTCTTTTTTCCTTTTTGAAGCTTCTTTTTTTCTCTTTTTTTTATATAATCCCTATTTGAGATATTCACCCAAAAGAATTCTCACCATTTTGAAAAAGAAAAGAAAATATTACCCATAAGTAAATCTGAGATAGAAATAGGAGTAAGGTCATATACTCATGTTAATAAAGAGAATCAAGAAGTTAAAAACATGAATCTACAAGTCATTAGAAAGGTTACCTCTTGAGAGAACAAGCTTTCATCCTTTTCTATTCTTACTTTGTCAACGATATGCAAAAGCTTAGTAGAACATTGATAAAATCCCAGCTTATGACATATTATTTAGATACAAAGTAGTTTTGGCAAAAAAAAATAATTTTTTAAGGGGGGACCCCTGCCCGACACTTGGCAGGAACACTGTCCCCAGTGTTTCAAAAAGAATAAATAAAGAAAGACTGTAACAGATAAAATTAAAAGTAATTAAGAAGAAAATGACTCCCCTGTGGTGCAAGAAGACTAGACGCGTGGGGCTGCCCTACACTTAGCCTTTGGCTACTTGGCAGAGTGATCAGAGATATCGATAGAGATATGAACGATCTCGCATACTCCCGTTGATAAATTTAGCGTTGGAGACGGGAGTTGACCAAGCGGTCATGGTTGAGCAAAAAGTTGCTGCATTTGCAACTGTATCGACTTATGCTCCATGCGAATGGTCGATGTCTCTGCAAGTTCCGCTTCCTCATATGGTATAAAATCTGGCAATTCGGAGCATTGGGCGTGTGGTCGTGCAATTTTCCACATTCGCCTGTTGAGGAAGAGAGTTTATTGCCATTCGCCTGCGGTATTTGATTATTTGTGTAGGGAGTGCGTTTGTTGGTTTTGTCGTTGCCTTAAGGAACGAACAAATGTCTTCTTTGTCTCCTGATCGCGGTCAGATGAATCTTCATGAAGATTATGCGATCGGAGATGCATTCTTCTTATTTACTTAGGAAGAGCAACACACAATATTAATGTAACAATGAAATATATATATATATAAATGTTGCGAAACGAAAAGAAAAATAGAACATATTGAATATGCCGGACTTCGTGCTGGGCATGAAGTATCCGGCATTGGACTTCCTCCTTTATGCCGGGTAGAGTGCCGGGTGAATCTTACCCGGCAGTGGACTTCCTCCACTATTGCCGGGTTTATACCAACCGGCATGTTGCCCGGCGTGACAAAAAAATCAAACATAACTTAATTAAAAGACATTGAAAGGTAAAGGATAATCAAAAATAAATGTAAGAGTAAATAAGGGATTGTAGGGGATCATTCCTCACTGTCCCTACTATTTATGAGAAAAAAATACTGAGAGAATTTGAACATGCCGGGTGACATGCCGGATAAACCCTGTCCGGCATAGGAATTCCTTCGATAAGCCGGGTATAGTTAATCCGGCATAATACACGGCAAGTTCAAACTCGAAATCTAAATTAAAGAATCATAGTATAGGGACTATTAGGAGAGAGAAATAACGAATTGGAGTAAGCAAGAATAAATTTAAATTGCCAAGAACTCAATACTGTAAGAAATTTTGAAAAGCTTTGAACATGTCGGTCACAATGCCGGGTAAGACATATCCGGCATCAGACTTCCTCCGAGTTTGCCGGGTGACAGACGCCCGGCACTCCGCGTGGCACATTCAAGTCTGCAAAACTAAGGGCGAAAATAAATTAAAGAATCAAACAAATAAAGAATAGGGCGTTTTACCGAATTTAAGGACTTGGACTAATTCCAAGTCCCCGGCAATGGCGCCAATTTGCTAACTGAGAATTTAGTAGGAAAAACTATACAAAAGAATGAAATTAATAACTAATCCTACAACTCTACTACGGGTAGCAAATAAAACCCGGTCGGAATATAGCATGAGCAAATTACGACCAAGAGTATCGAACCCAAGGGACCTATAGAAAATTAGTCCTAATCCGGTAATAACCTATTATAAGACAAGGGGGGAAATTGAAATATTTTTTAATCCTAATCAAAACTAACTAAACTAAGTGGTAATTACAATGAAATTATTCTTGATCCAGGGTGTGAAACCATCTAGGTATCAATATGCACTCGTAACATAAACACAAGCCTTCGAATTAACCAACAACTGAACACGCCGGGTGTCCTGCCGGATACCACTTGCACGGCATATTCAAAGACATTGAATATGCCGGACATGGTACACCCGGCATTGCGTTCGGCATAGTCATATTGCATATTCTTTTTTCAGTCTCCGAGAAGGAAACAGAAAACTCACTACCTATTAACAATCCGAGCATATATCATGCCACGAAATGAACAAAGTAATGGGAAATGTGGGTTAATTCTCACTCTTACTACTAACTCTTAATTCATAAGAAGAGAGTAGAAAGATCATTAAGAGAGTCTAACCTATCTTACTTGGGATTTACCTTCCACCAGTAAAATTTGCATGAAGAGAATAAGAGATCAACCAATTCTCTTTCAATAAGAACCTTACTCTTAATAAACTTGAAATTATATTAAGAAGAACACATTGGTTTACAAAGAGAGTTTCATTCCCTAACCAAAGAATAAACAAGGAATTCCTACTTCACCATCCACTCAAATAAGGAAGAAATACATAAGGGAGAAGGAGTTTGAACATAGCCTCAACCCGAAAAGGAAATCTTCTCTTCTTCTTATGGATGGATCAGTAGAAATGCCTTGGACACCAACACTTGGAATGAGGTGGAAATGAAGCGTGGAATGGAGTGTAATACAATGTTGGAATGTGTCAAATTACAGCCTCTCTCGGCCTATTTATAGGCATCAAAATGTCTCTTGCCGGGCGTCGTGCCGTGCAAGTTATATCCGGCATATAATAACCACGTGCCCAACTGCTAACGGTCGAAACCGCCAAATCTGCGCGAAAAGGTACCTGTGCCGGACAGGATATGTCCGGCACCATACCCGGCATAGGTTGGTTTGGCAACGGTCATTAACTGCCATCGTCTGGTCAATCGAGGCGACTTTTCTCATTTATGCCGGATTGGATATACCCGACAACGTACCCGGTATAGAGTGCTTTTCTGGTCCATGCTTGTGCCGTGCAGGTATGATCCGGCCTTATGTCCGGCATTGTGGTCAGAAATGTCTCCTTGTATGGAAAAACATATAAAAACATCAATCTGAACAAATAATAGACTTAATACATAATATAGCATAAATATTAATTATTCTAACCTTAATTTGACTAATAATCTTATAATTAAGTACACTAAAACATGATAAGTCTGAGGCTTATCAGAAAGCGATTCGTAGAGTCCACAGAGATGGCTTAGCTACGGATGTGAGGTAGGTGGTAGATGGATTCAGTTGTGTGTGTTCACCCACGGGGGTTTCAGTCAATGTTTCCGCATATGTTTATTTGACTCTCTAATTTGGGGTGATTTGGGTGATTTCTGATTTGCGTTTCTAATGCGTTAATACCCCGTGGGTAGTGTTTTGATTCGCGTATTTTGGTTATGTAAGTATTGCTTTGACGATGGTGAATCTACATCTGTAACTTTCCCTCTGTTTTGTAAATTCTGAGTGCCGCTGATTTGGGATTTATAAGGATTGTTCCTTGATTTGTGTGTGAGATTTAATGTAGTGTGTTTGCGTTTTTGAGTGGCTAAAACCTCGTGGTTTTCCTGTATTTATGTCTGATTTGGTGTGGGTAATTCTTTGGCAAGGTTTGGTGAAGTTTGGATAATTTTTCTGATCTGTTCGTAACCCTTGTTCTTCTGATTTCGTGCTGTCCGAACTTCTGTCCTAACTTTGAAGTTCCGACAGCATGTTTTGAGCTTTGTATTTTCAAACTCGGGATATGTCCGAACATTAGTCCGAACATTGATGTTCGGACACTCCGCGTAACTTTTTCCCGTGAAGCCCGTCCGAACATCGGTCCGAGCTTCGATGTTCGGACACTCTGAAATTCCCTGTCTGTTTTCAACTCGACTTGTGTCCAAACATTGATGTCCGGACACAAGTTCGGACATTTGACAATCTCTGGTTTCTGAGTCTCGACCTGTGTCCGAACTTCGACGTCCGGACACAAGTTCGGACACCCCTCTGTTTTCACCATAACTTCTTCGTTTGAGCTCCGTTTTGAGTGCCGTTTGCGGTGTTGGATTCCTCTTTTCGAGTGATATCTGTTTTCATGTGTTTTGGCATGTGTTTAAGTGTTTCCTGATTTTAGGGTCTCTGATAAGCCTTTGATTCCTAATTTGCTCTGAAAATGTGATCCAATCTTTGACTTCAGTATTGCTTTCGTATTTACTAATCGGGTTCGACTTCTATTTTGCTAAGGCTTTCCGTTGGTAAGCTCCTTCACTGATTTTGCTAAGCTTTCGCTTTCTCTTCTGATCTGGTTAAGACTTCCGCTCTGCTCTGTATTAAGCTTCGGTCTGTTTGGATTAAGCCTCTATTTTGGGACCTAGTTACTTTGTTTCTGAGCCGTGAATGGCTGGGTCGAGCTATTCCGTGGTATACCATGTAGACGTCATTCTGAGTGTGGGTCATGCCCAATCTGTTTTGTGGGGTTGACGAACCCTTTGGCCTTCGGGTCATTTCTGCATTGTCGAGGGATCTGTTAGATCCATGGGTCTTCGACCCTTTCTGAGTGTTATGCTTGGTGCTAGTGTCCCACTTCTGATTGTTAAGAGTTCTGTTCTCTGTTAGCTCTAACTGTTTCTGATTTCTGACAGACTGCTATGTGCTTTCTGTCTTCTAAAAGCCTCTGGTTTACTAAGTGATCTGTTTCTGTCTGCTCTGTCTGTTTTCAAACATCGACGGACTGCTGTGTGCTTTATGTCTGCTGAGTATTTCTGCTTTATAAGCGTTCTGCTTCATCTGCTCTGTCTGTATTTGGTTTGAGACGGTCTGCTGTGTGCTTACCATCAGTTGTTAAGCTTCTGATTTTGCTAAGACTTCAGCTTCAGTTTATCTTCTATTATTGAGTACCTGTTTTGGTCACTGCTTAGCCTCTTCTGTTTTAGACTTCTGCCTATTTGAAAGTCTTCCGCTTTGACTCTGGTTTCGCTCTGGCTAAGCGCTTCTGTATATGTATAAGTATGTATGTTCAGTATCTGTTTTGAGCATGCTCAGCTGATGAAGTTTATCACCTGCTGAGCAATAGTTGTGCTCACCCCTATATCCGTCTGACTTGCAGGTCTTAGTTCGTGTTTGAAGATTCGGCCTTCGCTTTTAGTTTTGGATGTGGTTTTGTATTTAGATGTTTAGCTTTGGGGCCCTTTTTGTATTTGTTAGCTTCCGCTTTTGTAAACTATGTAAACGATTGTAATTGCTACTTGTTAAATAAAGGGTATTTTGTTCAGTTTTAGGATTCGCTAATGTAGCCTTGCGTGTCTTAGGTAATAAGTACGCGGCGTGTAACGGTCTCTCAACCAGGGTGGTTTTGGGGTCGTTACATTTAGTGGTATCAGAGCTCGGTTTGGCTTTCGTTGGGATTTGTTGGGTGTCTGCATGTCTACACTTCCGTGTCATTGTTTGTGATGTGCTATGTGTTTGCTGCTGCGTGAATTGTCTGCTGTCTACTACTTGATTTAATTGATGCCTGGAGTCTGTAGAACGTGTCTGCTCTGTGGTTGTCCACTATCAGAGTAGCGCAGCGGAAGCATAGTGTCTGTCTGTGTATTTGCTGTGTTTGAGTCTGAGTCTGGGTCTGAGGGAGTCGGGTCCTTTGGAAAAGGATGACCGAAGGTGAGTTCTGGTTTGCAAGTGATGTGTGCTTCAGTTGTGGGCTTGGTTTATGTGCTTGGCTTGTGTGTTCTATATTGTTGTTCTGGTGTGAGCTTTTGAGTGTGCTTGGTCCTTTGGGTAAGGACGAATTCTAAGAGAGTTCCTATGCTTTTGGGCTGAGAGTTATTGATCTTTTGTTCCGCCTCTTCTGTCAGTAAGTCGACCAGTAAACTGGAGTGTTAGCTCTTCGAGGTTGGAGCTTCTGAAATGAGTGAGTGTTCTTTCTGTGCCTTGCGCTAAGCTTTGATGATCATCTGCTCTGCTTCCTCTGTCAGTGAGTCAGCGAGTGTATTCTGAGTGTTAGCTTTGTGACCATTCCCCTCTGTGCCACAAAGCTAGGAGCTAGTACTCTTCTATCTGTCCTTCTGTCAGTCAATCAGCTAGTGCATTCTGAGTGTTAGCCTTGTGAGTGTTCCCTTCTGTGCCTTGGAGCTATGCATTAGTGGTCTTCTTCTGGTCCTTCTGTCAGTCAATCAACAGTACATTCTGTTATGAGTGTTAACTCCTTGTTCGTGTTCGTAGTGTTCCTGCACTGGAAGTGCATCTGCTAGTATTATGGGTTTCGTCGAATTTCGAGGACGAAATTCTTTTTAAGGGGGGTATGTTGTTATGCCCCAGAATTTTTTTTTAATTTTTTTTATTTTAGCATATTCCTTCTGATTCGCAAAGGGAGTTCGGATTAATTTGTATCTTATACTGGAGTGTTTATGACATTCCTTAAATATTATTGTCATAGCTTGAGGAAGGAGAATTAGAAATAGCATGCTTCTATCATTTATTTATTTATTTATTTGTTAGGGAAGGAACTTCTTAATTTTTTAAATTATTTCCCTTCTCTCTTCCTACTCCTATTCACGTTATTTCTCTCCTTCCACTTTCCTGACATCTATTCACGACAGTTTCATCGCTCTCAAACCCTCATCCCTTTGCCCATCCTCTTCTTCAATTTCTTTCAATTGTAATCGCTGGAGGTCTATAGATGGAATTGTGTTCGTCCGTCGGTCGTCAATCAGGTTGGATTGTAGATTGGTTCTCTTCTCCATTAAGGCTTCCTCTTCTCTTTTCTAATTCTGATTTTGTATTTTGGGAGCGGTTCAATTCGAGGGATTATCATTTGACTGGAGATTCGGGAAGGCGATTCGTAGAGTCCGTAGAGATGGCTTAGCTACGGATGTGAGGTAGGTGGTAGATGGATTCAGTTGTGTGTGTTCACCCACGGGGGTTTCGGTCAATGTTTCCGCATATGTTTATTTGACTCTCTGATTTGTGGTGATTTGGGTGATTTCTGATTTGCGTTTCTAATGCGTTAAAACCCCGTGGGCAGTGTTTTGATTCGCGTATTTTGGTTATGTAAGTATTGCTTTGACGATGGTGAATCTACATCTGTAAATTTCCCTCTGTTTTGTAAATTCTGAGTGCCGCTGATTTGGGATTTATTAGGATTGTTCCTTGATTTGTGTGTGATATTTAATGCAGTGTGTTTGCGTTTTTGAGTGGCTAAAACCTCGTGGTTTTCCTGTATTTATGTCTGATTTGGTGTGGGTAATTCTTTGGCAAGGTTTGGTGAAGTTTGGATAATTTTTCTGATCTGTTCGTAACCCTTGTTCTTCTGATTTCGTGCTGTCCGAACTTCTGTCCTAACTTTGAAGTTCGGACAGCATGTTTTGAGCTTTTGTATTTTCAAACTCGGGGTATGTCCAAACATTGATGTTCAGACACTCCGCGTAACTTTTTCCCGTGAAACCAGTCCAAACATCGGTCCGAGCTTCGATGTTCGGACACTCTGAAATTCCATGTCTGTTTTCAACTTGACTTGTGTCCGAACATTGATGTCCGGACACAAGTTCGGACATTTGACAATCTCTGGTTTCTGAGTCTCGACCTGTGTCCGAACTTCGACGTCCGGACACAAGTTCGGACACCCCTCTGTTTTCACCATAACTTCTTCGTTTGAGCTCCGTTTTGAGTGCCGTTTGCGGCGTTAGATTCCTCTTTCCGAGTGCTATCTGTTTTCATGTGTTTTGGCATGTGTTTAAGTGTTTCCAGATTTTAGGGTCTCTGATAAGCCTTTGATTCCTAATTTGCTCTGAAAATGTGATCCAATCTTTGACATCAGTATTGCTTTCGTATTTACTAATCGGGTTCGACTTCTGTTTTGCTAAGGATTTCCGTTGGTAAGCTCCTTCTCTGATTTTGCTAAGCTTTCGCTTTCTGTTCTGATCTGGTTAAGACTTCCGCTCTGCTCTGTATTAAGCTTCGATCTGTTTGGATTAAGCCTCTGTTTTGGGACCTAGTTACTTTGTTTCTGAGCCGTGAATGGCTGGGTCGAGCTATTCCGTGGTATACCATGTAGACGTCATTCTGAGTATGGGTCATGCCCAATCTGTTCTGTGGGGTTGACGAACCCTTTGGCCTTCGGGTCATTTCTGCATTGTCGAGGGATCTGTTAGATCCATGGGTCTTCGACCCTTTCTGAGTGTTATGCTTGGTGCTAGTGTCCCACTTCTGATTGTTAAGAGTTTGTTCTCTGTTAGCTCTGACTGTTTCTGATTTCTGACAGACTGCTATGTGCTTTCTGTCTTCTAAAAGCCTCTGGTTTACTAAGTGATCTGTTTCTGTCTGCTCTGTCTGTTTTCAAGCATCGACGAACTGCTGTGTGCTTTCTGTCTGCTGAGTATTTCTGCTTTATAAACGTTCTGCTTCGTCTGCTCTGTCTGTATTTGGTTTGAGACGGTCTGCTGTGTGCTTACCGTCAGTTGTTAAGCTTCTGATTTTGCTAAGACTTCAGCTTCAGTTTATCTTCTGTTATTGAGTACCTGTTTTGGTCACTGCTTAACCTCTTCTGTTTTAGACTTCTGCCTATTTGAAAGTCTTCCGCTTTGACTCTGGTTTCGCTCTGGCTAAGCGCTTCTGTATATGTATAAGTATGTATGTTCAGTATCTGTTTTGAGCATGCTCAGCTGATGAAGTTTATCACCTGCTGAGCAATAGTTGTGCTCACCCCTATATCCGTCTGACTTGCAGGTCTTAGTTCGTGTTTGAAGATTTGGCCTTCGCATTTAGTTTTGGATGTGGTTTTGTATTTAGATGTTTGGCTTTGGGGTCCTTTTTGTATTTGTTAGCTTCGGCTTTTGTAAACTATGTAAACGATTGTAATTGCTACTTGTTAAATAAAGGGTATTTTGTTCAGTTTTGGGATTCGCTAATGTAGCCTTGCGTGTCTTAGGTAATAAGTACGCAGCGTGTAACGGTCTCTCAACCAGGGTGGTTTTGGGGTCATTACAAAAGGCATAACTTAACAACACCCAGGAGCAATCCTTGAAGGGTGTTCGCATCAACGATAGTTGAACGAGATAACGTGGCTGAAACACGAGGGTTGAAACTAACACCTAGTTTAGAAATAAGTTGTCAGGAGACGGACTGAAAATCCTAAGGGGCACCCCAGGAAAGGAAACGTGATGCAACGACCTTGTCATGGTGCCCAATATGATATCCAAACCATGTAATGTGGTACAGAGAAGTAAATGTGTGTGGACAGCCTACAATGAGCAGAGCTCGAGGCAGTAAGTTTTATAAGCCACAAACAGGATATGTTATATAAATTTAATCGATTGTAAGAGTTTATGTTATATAAGTAGGTAAAGCGGAACAGCGGTAGTTAGGTGAACTAAGTACAGGGAATACGTTAAGGGTGGACCAATATGGTTACTACCACTTGTGGAGACCGGAAGAGTAATAAGTCTAATAGCAACCACCATAGATGTGTGACGCTAAATGTGTGATGGACAATGCTCAAGGAGCATTAAGACTCAAAGACTCGGATATTCAACAATCAGTCAAATGAGTGGCGAACCATAATACGAGTGATGTAAGTACATGTGTGAAAACTAATATGACAGTGAATACCATATAAGTTAGTGTTGTGCAAGAAGAAAGAACACGGTGCGCAGAAAGCGACCGTTGTATAAGTGTTGTTAGATAATAATATGGCAGATAAGACCAGTTATGAGTTAAACTCAGTGGAGATGCACAGTAGGTGATACCAAATGAACCGGGCAGTAAGCCGGTAGCTAGTACTATGAGATAAGAATCTCAGTGAAACACAGTGTAAATTCCTATTGCAATCGCATAAGAGATTTACTGCCAAGAGTTTACGCCTCTGCACTCTGTATGACTGAGTGTTTTGGTATTGCATTTGCGCAGTAATGATCGAGTGTGATAGCTAGAATTCGGGAAATGTTAATTGTGGTGGAAACAGAAAGCGGCTTATAACGCCATAGTGACTGATGCATAGGAAATGCAAAGACATACCAATGAAAGAGTACTTGTACAGGACCAAATGTGGAGGCATGATTAAGAATAAGTGACTACAGTAGCACTAAATTTCAAATATTGGTATGGAATATACCTCAAGTGTGGGAAATAGCTGAGAGAGCACTACACACTAGGCAGTAGCTCAACCTCAACCGATAGTAAGTCGGAAGAAAACAAGCCAATCATTGTGAAACACATAACAATATACACAGTAGATTGTTATGGAAGTGGATAGAAAGTTTATAACTCACCGAATTCACGCACGGTCAGAGATACCACGCATTGGTTGAGAAACCGTTATTACCAAGATAAAGGTGATAATTGGGGATGTACAATATAGTAAGAATAACGAATGGGGCAAACTAAGCCCTACAGTTATTAGAGTTTCGCAGCAGAAACTAGTGAGTCAGTGATTCAAGTGTTGAATATGCATGGTGAACATGAGTGAATGGCTAATTATTAATGCCTAGAAGCCTCACAGGCCAGAACCAAAACCAGTTAAGAGTTAAAGCGAACTCCAATGAGAATTCTTGGTTTAGGAACTAAACCGCCAATATGGTTAAGACCCTCTAATCAGAATGCATTGTATAACAGACCGCGTGGAAGTTAAAACACTTCACGACGGTAGAACTTTTAAACCAATTGAAAATACATAATTTGGTCCCTCCCATCTCACAAACGTACAGAACACCGAGAGTTATAGTGGTTCGGCCAATAATCCGGCCTACATCCACTTCTAGACAATATCTTTATTCCCTTCTTTGGTATTACAACTTTAGAGAGCTTTCTAGTGTTTTCTCTCTCTTCTAATCTTGTGTCCCCTTACAAATGAGCCTCCCATCTCTATTTATAGATCTTCGAGGGTGAAGTCTATCTCTTAATCCTTATACATGTGGTATTACTTTATTGGAGCAACCCCCCTAATTTTGGCACTTCTCTCCTTATAAAGCCTTCCGGTCCCATAGTGTAGGATGCGGGATCGGGGCCGGAACACGGGACCCGGTCATAGAGTGCGGGGCCGGAATGTGGGACATAATCATAGGACCTGGGACCCGGACTTAGTGCTGTTGCGGGATCTGGATTGACGCTTGGTGTCCAGATTGGAGCCTGAACAGGGTCCTGACGGGGGCCTGGGGCCTGAGCCGGGATCTAAGGTTTGGACCGTCTTGGCTCTTCAGTCTCGTCATATTTTTGCCCTCTTCATCAGTCCCACAAGTTCTACTTTTTGGCACTTAAAAAAGTGGAACTTACAAAAAGAAAGATAAAAATTTACATTCTTTCTACTTTTCCTTTCTCCTATCTCCTAGTCCCACAAGTTCTTTTTCTTTAACTTTTACAAAGAAAAATGAACTTACAAAATAGGTTGGTAAAAGTAGTACAACTAAAGTCCCACAAGTACATTTGATAAACTTGGATATTTTGGGACATATATCTTCGAGATAGTACATCCTTCATGGATAAATCCTCTGAGCTTTGATACGCAATAATTAAGAAGGCCAGAAATCCGGAAGGCCAGAAATCCAGAAGTCCAGAAGGCCATAATGAGATTTTCATAAAGAAAACCAATGGTTCTTTAAATAAGAACCATTCCCTTTTTGAAAGGGTAAAATAATATGATGATTAAATCTGTGCTTTACTTGCCAAAGGATGATAATTCCCAAAGGGAGAACAAAAGATAACATATTTTCCCAACTTTGCTTATGCTAGCCAAAGGATGGTACTTGTGATTCAAGTATGGTGCGGCGTCCCACACCTAACAATGCACCCATTACAGGCGACTAGAGCTCCTGATGGGTTCAGAGATGGGTTTTTTTTGTTGGCCCGATTCACCATGGATATGCAAATCTATTGCAGAAAGTCCAAGGGTAGGTGTTACTTTCAAGGCATGATAGCCTGTAGGTGTTACTTTTCACCATGGATATGCAAATCTATTGCAGAAAGTCCATGGGTAGATATTACTTTCAAGGCATGATAGCCTGTAGGTGTTGCTTTCAAGGCATGATAGCCTGTAGGTGTTGCTTTCAAGGCATGATAGCCTGTAGGTGTTGCTTTCAAGGCATGATAGCCTGTAGGTGTTACTTTTCACCAGAGGGCCTATGAAAGCGCCATGGACCAGAGGGCCTGTGAGAGCGCCATGGATTTTGGTAATACTTTTGAATTTTTCGCAGTCATAGATTTTTTACAAACTTGGGAGCATTTAGAATAATAGAAACGTCTTCAAGCGACCGCTTCAGGGATAATATTTGGTGCGGTTTTGCTTGGAAAGTGGTATGACCTTGAGTGATATCTTAGTTTATCTGAACTGGATTAGTGCTCCCAGTCGAAAACGTTTTCTGTTAGCATCCATCTTCCGGCGTCCTGTTGCCGTTGTTATGTTACCCCCTTGCTCTCCATACCTTGATGGTAGCGTTAATCCTTGGCCAGAAGGTTTACTGAAACGGGCAACATTATTAATAGAAGTGAATTCAACAATATAGTGGTAATAACGTTTAGATGTAGAAGAGCAAACAGCAAGCATGATCAGGTTCCATCAATGTTTTTGTCTTATAAACAGAGGCATACACTGATTAAAAGTTCCCACCAGACCTTAGAAACTGTTAATAATATGCAGAGATAAAAGCAGCAATAATATCTAACTTATCCATTCTGGGACATAATTAATCCATCTCTATTGATTAAAACAGTATGTGTCATATAAGAACTGAATCATAATAACATATAACAGAGTTTTAAACAGCTTCGTATCAACAGTCACGAATATGTCTTTATGCCGGCTGTAACAGAGATTTTTGTGCATATTTCTTATGATTTAGACCCCAACTTTTTATAATTAGGACTCCACAGATCACAATCCTAGAAGTGCAGCGAAATGTCACACCAGAAGTAACTATAGTCTTTAATTACATACTATAATCTTATAGATTCAGAAACTGCTGGAAGTTTAGCGTTATCAAAGAAATAATAGCTTTGTCAAGGAAACAAAATTGAAGCAGTAATTAGAATAGACAAAAAGAGCAGTTTGAAAACCGTTTGTATTCATCAAAGGAATAGGCAGAAGTAAAAAGAGTTTTGCAGCGCAGAGAACCATTTCACAAGACTAAATTAAAAATAGTTAATCAAAACTTTATAATAGCTAAAACAGAAGTATAAGTGATAATTTTCAGAACAGTAGTTGCTAGACAATCAGTTCAAGAAGTGATTAGTTCAAATCAGACTAAAGGTGATCCTATTAAAGCAAAGGTATATGCATTATTCATGAATCCTATCCAGCATGTTGGTTAAAAACTGAACAAAAGCACATATTAGGTAGAGATAAACAAGCTATAGTGAATAGATCTCAGCAGAAGTAGAGCATATATTATAACACTGCAACTGAGTATTTTAAGCCAACAGACACAATACAAAGATGATGCTCTTTTTTTTTAACTACTGGATATGGTGGTAAATGGGATTTTGAAACTTGCTGTAACAGGTCTGACCAAGCATATCCTGAGATTGATTTCAGCAGACCGTGTAATTGCAAATAATAGCTTACCATAACAGCTGAGAGCAATTTGACTTTAGGTAACCAGAACAAATCTGATAACTGCCATAATCTAGTAGAAGAGTACTTTTCTGAATGCTAGTTTCCAAAGCAGATGAGGTTTTCTCATAAAATTGCCCCAGTAAGTGAAGGACGTATTAGAGTAGGTACTTTAAACAGAGCCAGAATCCTGAACCAGAAGTATGGCCAGGTAGAACAAAAAGTAGGCACTTGAGTAGAAGAAGATTTAGTAATTCGGAGAGCTTAAGGTGCAGCAAAATATTGCACTAGAAAAGAGGCATTTATCAGCAAAAAATAGTTGAGAAAAGAGCATGAAGTATCAGTCAAGGCAAAACTTAAATCGAGAAACAAAGATTCTATGGTAGTTTAAGGCAGTAGCACAACTTATAGTTAAATCATTATGAAGCACAGCAGAGTTAAATCGTTATGGAGCAGCTTTTAGGCAAACGAAGAATATCATTACCCTTATCCAAGAGAATAATTGAAGAAGATAAAGTATGTGATCTCATCATACTTATTTGATAACCATTTTCAGATTTCTAAGTAGAGAGATAAGCAGTAACTAGACTGGTCAAGGAATTCTGGGCAAAAACTAAGAATATGGCAAACTATGAACTAAGTAGACGCAGAGAAATGCTTCTATTAAAATGGAGTATTTAACGACAGCAAAACAGATGAAAAGGAAAGTACATAGAAGGCTAGTATTGTTGCGCAACAGTCTAGCAATTGCAGCGGCAGCAGAATCTATAGTAGCATTTTTCCTTCAGTAAGACTGGTAACAAATGAAGTATTATCTTAAAAACAGAGGGATGTTTTAAAATTGTCCAGATTATAGCAGTACCCAAAAACAGAGAGTAGAATCTAGCAAACTACCAACTATCAATCCTCAATTGTTTGAAAGCACGATTACATCCCAAGTCTATCGACAGGAAACCTGATAAGCAGTGTTGGTGTTTAGTTTACTCAGAGAATGATCACAAAGCCGCAGGTAATGGCAATAAAACATAACTGAAGCACACTCACTAGTAACAAAGCTTGGATGTAAATCAAGCAAAACGAAGAAAACCTCCTAGAGATTTATTAAAACAGATGTGTATGAGTATCATTTGAGGTATCAAACAGACAAAATTTTATAGCAGAGTTTTACCGAAAAATCAAACAAAGTTTTTTACCGATATCAAACCTTCTTTATAGCAGATTCTATCAAAAGACACTCATGGCTAAAAGCTTCAAAAGAGAGGATGAATGCAGCAGTAGTGTAAACGGTGACAGAAAGTTTTACTAGAGCTTGCAGATACTAGCGAAGAATGAGCTTAACGAGATAACTAGAAGTAGTACATAATTCTTTTGTAAGATTCAGATTTGTTTCCTTGGTTTAGACTGAATAAAGCGCAAGATGAAAGACAGTGAAGCTGCTCTTTTTTTTAACGCAGCAGTAAATAGTAGCTAACCTTGGTAACATCTAAAGAAGTATTAGCAGCAAAGATTTAAAGTAAAACGGGACAGTCTTTAGGAGATGCTGCCGGAAGTATAATATAAGATTTTAGGAGCAAAATAGCAGTAAATTTGTTTTGAAATAAACTGATGCTGAACATTTGTAATCAGATGAGTGCTTTATCAGAGTGAAATCAATTTGAGCGAGACTTCAATTCTGAGGGTTGTAAAATGACCTGAAGTAAGGCCAGAAACAAAAATGCATGATGAGGAGGGCTAAAACTTTTATAGCTTGTGGCAACAGATGCCTGAAATAAGGTGTGATATCTTTTTACGTATCAGACCTTGTGCCCATTGTCATGATCAAAATTGGGCAAGATAACACATGAACTGTTTTATGCAACAATAACAAAATTATTGATCGGGAAACACTTCAAGTACTCATAATTTCATACCTATCATCCTTGAGTGACACAGAAGCAATCGTATATTTTTTAATCTTCTGAGACTTGAGAGGTGTTCAGACTTTTAATTTACGCTTTATAACACAAAGAGAGGCAACAGATATGTTCAACATATCGTAAGTATGAGTTAGCCTTTAGGACCAGTGAACTTATCTTTAGTGATTGTCTTCGAATGTCGTTCCCTTGTTAGTAGTCCTTAGTCGATTTTACGACTTCTAGCCCTTTCCTTCTTTGCTTCAATTGGCTTCCAGCTTTGCCCGGAGAGAAGACGGCCAAGAAGTCTGATGAAAGATTGGGATGATGCGGCCAAACGCTTCTTCTTTTGGTTTTATCGCCGTTGTCGTCTGATCACAATTTCTTCTTTAAGGGATTTGCATCTTGGAGAACTTATGTTTTGAAACATTGGGATGTCGTTGGCTTTGAGTTGAGGATACCGCCCAATCTTGTACTGCGGCAAAGGTAGCTTGGTGCGGTCAGGTCAATCTGTTGCGGCCAAGGGGTTTGTTGCGGCCAAGGGGATTTGTTGCGGCCAATGGAATCTGCTGCGGTCGAAGGGGTCTGTTGCGGCCAAGGGAATTTGTTGCGGCCAATGGAATCCGGCGCGGTTGAGGAAGTCTTCCGGCCATGAAAGTTGTTGCCCCAGCTTCTTATCTCCGATTTCGATTTCATTTGCGGCCAATGGAATCCGGCGTGGTTGAGGGCGCCTGTTGCGGCCAAGGAAGTCCTGCGGCCAAGAGAGTCTGTTGCGGCTGAGGGCGCCTGTTGCGGCCTAGGGAGTCCTGCGGCCATCTTTGTTAATTTCCCATCCGGCTTTGTACTGAGGGCGCTACTTTGATCGTTGAATCGTGCTTAACATTTTCCTGTTGTGCTCAACTTCTTCCGATAGTTGAACAATAATCATCCCCTGGTGCAGATAACAATGGTTGTCGAATAATAACCATCTCCCGGTCATGGATGGGGATGCTTGCCGGATCATATATCTTCGATCGCCGGATCAAACATCTTTAATCGTTGCTTGCGGTAGTCGATGATGCACCTGGCTTCCAAAACAAAACGATGTTGCTTGGTCATCCTGGCCATGTCCAATCTGCCTTCCTCTGATGACCGATCTTGAGGAATTCGCTCTTCTGAGCTTTCGGAAAAGACTACATTTCCATCGCGCCCTAAGCTCTTAGGCGAAATCAGAATCGCTTTCCTGAGTGCTTTCTAAATTTTGGCAGCTACGGAGCTGGGGTGTGGTTTGATTCATGTTCTTGGAAGTAGCAGTCAATTTGTCAAGCGTCGCGATTTAATCTTCTAATTTATTTTGATCACTATTTGTTTTTTCCGATTTCTGATTCCGGAATCGGGATCCTCTTCCAATCGTTCCTTCCAGCATGCTCAGAATCAAATCGTCGAAACCTCTTATCTTCCTCCTTTACACAGATCCGGTCGTCTTCTACTGATTTTCTTTTCTATTTGTCGCAGGCGGTAGTTCCACACTTTCGCTGCTGATTGAATCCCATGCTCTCAGGAAACTCGTCGGTTGTCATCCGAGATTATCCTTTCTCCTCCTTTTGTTGCAACGAAAATTGGTTAATGCCTTTCGGTCGATCTACCTCTTTTGATTCTTCTTCCGTGATCTGGATATCCTTATGTCTTGCGATCTGGATTACGAAGCTCCTTCTCCTGTTCTGCCTTCTTTGTAAACTCGATTTGAACCGAGATTTTCGCGTCGATTCTCTTATCGTGGTGTGAAAGTGGATCGGCATAACTCGCTTCGAATCTCATTTTGTTATTCCTTCACGCTTCTTCTCAATTATTCTTTCCGTCTATCTCCTCCTCGAAGATCAAGAACTGACTTCTTCGCAGATGGATCCATTCATCGAAAGTCGGAGGCGAGTTAATCTCCTCGGATTTGCTCTTTGCGTCATCTTTCCGGCTTTTTCTCTTGATCAAATAACTATTCCTCTTTTGTGGCTAAATCGTGGTTACTGATCTCCAGTTGTTCGTTTCCCACAGACGGCGCCAAATGAAAATACATAATTTGGTCCCTCCCATCTCACAAACGTACAGAACACCGAGAGTTATAGTGGTTCGGCCAATAATCCGGCCTACATCCACTTCTAGACAATATCTTTATTCCCTTCTTTGGTATTACAACTTTAGAGAGCTTTCTAGTGTTTTCTCTCTCTTCTAATCTTGTGTCCCCTTACAAATGAGCCTCCCATCTCTATTTATAGATCTTCGAGGGTGAAGTCTATCTCTTAATCCTTATACATGTGGTATTACTTTATTGGAGCAACCCCCCTAATTTTGGCACTTCTCTCCTTATAAAGCCTTCCGGTCCCATAGTGTAGGATGCGGGATCGGGGCCGGAACACGGGACCCGGTCATAGAGTGCGGGGCCGGAATGTGGGACATAATCATAGGACCTGGGACCCGGACTTAGTGCTGTTGCGGGATCTGGATTGACGCTTGGTGTCCAAATTGGAGCCTGAACAGGGTCCTGAAGGGGGCCTGGGGCCTGAGCCGGGATCTAAGGTTTGGACCGTCTTGGCTCTTCAGTCTCGTCATATTTTTGCCCTCTTCACCAATGATTAAGTGATTGATTACGTGGGCGTAATCCCTTTTAAGGGGGGTAGAGCATAAAACCACTTAGTGTATATTACCGTACAAGTGTACGTGACCTATGTTGTGCATAGCACAAAATAATTTGTTTTGATGATTAGTGTGTGTGTTACGTAAACATACGCATTCATTCATGGTTTAATTGTGGTAATTGCGCACAGAAGATGCGAATACCATTGTGATAAGTGTGTTTATTTGTTAACAGTTGTGTGTGATAGTACAAGTGTGGGGAGTAGAGAAACTCCTGGGGGAACAAAAACCCCGACAGTGTATAAATGTGAAACTATGTGTTGTATTTTGATAAAATATATGTGTATGTATACAATATAGTGATTCATGAAAAGGGTATGAAACCGACATAGGACCTAGCGAGAATAAGATTCCCTAGGTAACAGGATTAAAGTGAATGAAGATAACTGGTAGACGGAGTTCTATCCTTTGGAGATGTAATGACAATGACTAGAAAGACTAAAAGATAGAAAATTGGAAATGAGTGTATTACTTGATGCTTGAAAATTAAGTGGGAAGTGGAACTTGATTTGCATGCGATCAAGGGAAGCCGAACACGAATTGGGGTGGAAGGATAGTTCAACACAGATGCTGATCACATCAGGGTTGGATGATTCTTGAATCTCCCTATAAGTGGTCGCAAATAACCACGCTAAGAAAAGAAGCAAAGAGCATAAGTTGGATTTGGAGTTGTATGTGTTTTCAAAAGGATTTTGAATTGGTATTTGTAAAACGGCGATAGATACTTTACATAATTAAAGTTCTCTTACTTAACCTCACAAGGAAAAATTTTAAATTTAAGTGATTGTTTTGATCTCCCAAAGGAACGGGGACGGAAGGTGTCCATCGCGACCGGGTTCTGCGGGATCACAGTGTATGTAAAAAATATTTTTGGTTGCCATACATGCTAAGACATGTTGTGTGGTATATGTAATAAATATTATTTTGACCTTGAGTTCCAAAAGTGTATGTTATCAAGACCTATGAATCTAAATGTTGTTGTGTTACATAGACCTATGTGTCTAAAGGCCGTTATGTTATCAAGACCTATGGGTCTAAATGTTGCTATGTTACCCAGACCCAAGAATCTAAGGGTTGTTATGTATGTGCAAATGTTGTTAAGATACCCGGACCATTGAGTCCGAGGTTATCGTGTGAGTATGTTATGTTATGTATGGATGTGTATATGTACCCGGACCGTTAATTCCGAGGTTGTGATGTAAAGTATGCTTGGTTATGAAAGTTTTATTTTTATAAGTTTCCCTGTGTTCTAATCCAATGATGTGTGGGAAGTGTGAACTACGAGGACGAAGTTCTTTTAAGGGGTAGATTGAAATACCCCAAACCTTGATATATTGTTTAAATACTAAACTATGATATTTAAAGGCTAAAAAGTGCCTTAGAAACATCAGTGTACGATTTAAACCACGGTGAAAACAATAAAGTACCATAAATACAGTTTGAGCAAAAACATGCTCTAAACTTGGAGTGAACTTGGTTGGGACCCAAAGAGCCTACCAAGACTTAGTGATATTCAATTATGATTTAATAAGGCTAATTAAGTCCTTACCTTGGTGGACAATTAAACCAAATAAAACACAAATAAATACCTTAAAGTCAATATGGGCAAAAATGTGCTCTAAGCTTGGGATAAATTTGTATAAGACCTAAAGGTCATATCTATACCTTAATTATATGTTAATGAACATATTAAACCAATTACCAAAGAACACAAAGCTTTAAAACAAGTTAAAACACAAAATGTGCTTTAAGGAGTCTTAAAGCAAATTTTTGAAAAATTGTCTTGTAAATGAGTTTTGCGTGGCTAAATGTCCATCACTACTCTTTAATTAACATGTGTACTACTTAGTATCATATTAGGAAGTCTAAATCAATGGGAAATCAAAAATTTCACAAATATGTGCCTTAGTTTGTGAATAGTAACTAAATTAAGCAAGTTTATAACATAAGTCAATATAAGTTGTCTTGTTGGTCAACAAAGACCATGTCTTGGCCTAAAACACAAAGGGGGCCGGTTTCCATGGGTGAGTCACCACACCTACACAAATAAATGAGTTAACTAAGTGATAAAGCAAAAGTTACTATTTACTTTTAGCATAAATATCTCCAAAAGCAAGCTCCCTTCTCATTTTCTTCTTTCCTTTTTCATTTCACACGGTCTCCAATCTCCTTCTCCCTTCTCCTTCGGTGATGCTACAGCACATGCACCATCTTCAAGCTTTGAACCCTTATATCTCCTAGTTCCCTTTGCCAAATCAAAAACTAAGACCACCATTCTCTTAGTTTAGTCAAGCTCTACAATCTTGTCTTTTCAAACCTTCAAAAGCTCCATTTCGGTGCCATGGAGATTTACCATTGAAGGAGCTTGAGCTCATATTTTCATGCCTTGTCATTCTCCTTTGTTTCAAGGTAAGGAAAACCAAAGAAAATCAATGTTTCCTCTTGTTTTTGTGTGTAACCGAGAATCACCCTTTGATGGTGTGTTCTTTTGATCTTTCATAGCTCCATTTCAATCTTCAAAGGACAAGGAGGAGTCCTCTCTTGTTACTTATTCAAGCTCTCCTTTTTATTCCAAGGTAAAACAACTATCCTAATGTGCAAAGACAATATATATAACCTAGGGTTTGTAAATGAGTTTAAGCATGAAGCTTGAATGCTCATTGGTTTTACTTGTGTATTGATTAGAACATTGACATGTAGCCAAGTACTCTTGCCGATTTCCAAACAAGGAAGAACAAGAGTGTTCAAGTAAAAATCTTAAAGAAAAGAGGTAAACAAACTATCTCAATGTAGTTTAAATGCCTAGGAAAAATGAGCTTGATTTGTTTAATAAAATACCTAAGGAGCCAATGGCAAATGAGCTAGAAAAATGTTCTCAAAGAGTTTATTAAGGGCATATGTATTGTTGGGTGTATTTGCAGGTCAAAGGCAATATATACATGTGGAAATTCAGTGTTAATGGTTATTGCAATTTAAGGGCCTAAGAGCCATGTTATTTAAGGGCCTAAGTGCCAAGCAATTTGATTATGCACTATATTGTGATGTAAGTGTAAATTTGGTGAAGTTTTGTGTGTGAGAAGGTTCTTGATGGATTTAGGTGTTCTTTAATGTTTAATGGTGAAAAACAATGTGTTTTGGTATGACATTGTGCTAGGAGAACATATGGCAAAATTTGGGTAATGTATAAGGAGATTTAAGTGTTTAAATGAGCTTTGGTGAACTAGGAAATGTGAGGAATGAATGAATGTTTACTAGGGAAGAAAACATGTATTAAGGTGTTATATAGTGCTACGAGGAATTAGGCACTATCTTGAAGTTCTAGAAGTCCAATGGGTGTTTTGGGATGTAATAAAGTCTTGGAGAAGTTTGTTTTAGGTTTAGGTAATGTTGATGTACAAGGAATGAATGATGTTTAGGTAAGGATGTGAGGACGAAATTTTAAGAAGGTGTGAACAAGGAAATTTAATTAGTAAGAAAAGATGCTTGGGAGATGATGTTAAGGTGTAGAGGAAACATCTTGGTATAGTGGTCATTATAGGTGAAATACCACTTAGAAAACCAAAAGAGAAATATTACAAGTGTTAAGAGATTTGTAAGTAAATGAGTGAGTGTTTAAGGACTTTAGAAGTAAGCTTGTACATGCATTTGGAGGATGTTATGTGAAGGTTTAAGTGTGCTAAATGATGTTAAAGCATACTAGGATATGTAATGTGAAGTTTGGAGTCAAATGGGAATTTAGAAACAAAGGTCTGGAGCCGACCGACCTTAGGGACTGGACCTGCAAGATCGGTCGAGCTCAGTTTACACTACCGGAAAGAGTTTTTGGAATGGACCGACCTTGGGGACCGGACTTGCAAGGTCGGTCGGGCTTATATTTTTGGTACGGATTAAGTTTCTGGAATGGACCGACCTTGGGTCCGAACTTGCAAGGTCAGTCGTGTCTAAATTTTTGAACGGGAATTGTTTCTGGAATGGACCGACCTTGTGTAAGGTCGGTCGGTAAGGTCAGTCGGACCAAAACTTGTAAAAAAAAAACAAACAAGAGAGACTTAAGTAGTAAACCCTAGTGGGTATAACAAGGATAATCAAGTGTGAATTAAGTAAGGAAGCATGACACATAATCATGTAAAAACAATTAGTATTCAAAAGTTAAATAAATTAATTAACCGTCATTACTAATCATGTTTAGGAATTACGTTTGGCGGGACTCGTATGCAGCAAGGGCCAAGGTATGGTTTTCTTGCAACCTGTGTCCTACCGGATTACACCGGCTTGTATGCCAATGTGTTTTTCTGTATGTTTGCCACATTGTAAGATAAATCATGAAACGAGTTTATGGTCATTATTGTTGTTGTGTGTTTACGTGCCGATACCGGTAACCTCGAATGCGCATGAAAGGCTAGTTAACCACTATTAGGTAAACGTAAGAGAACGGTATCCGGTAATACGTTTCCGACCTAAGGAACGTTATAGCCACGGACTATGCGTGAGTTGGTTGTGTGATGATGTGTTGTGATGCGCTGTGAATGTGTGACCCTCCTTTGTGTATTAACTCAGTTGTAATACTGTATGTGTACTGGTGTGATAGGTTCCACAGCGGAGTCTTTATTGTGAATATTTATATATTAGGGGGGTGAGGAATCCGGTGTTCGGCCACGTTGTTTGGGGATTTTTGTATACAGTTCTTCAGCTTCCTCTCTATTGGTTGTTTCTTCATTGGTCTTCGATCATCCCTGAGCTTAACCAAGGCTCTTGACTCACGTCTTTTGGGGATTATTGTTGTGTTCGGGTCACTAAACCGATCCATCTTTATGTTAAGTTATCCGTTCGCCTAACAGGATGGTAACGAGTATGTAACGAGCTTAGCTGAGTTTTGACAACATCCTCTAGGCTCTCCCAATGAACTAACTATGTTTGGGGTGGTTCCTAGAGAGATCCGTGCCCGTTATGTTATGTGTTGTTGATGTACTACATGTTATTTGCGATGTTAGTTATGTGCACGTGAACGTGAAAAGTGTTGTTATGTGGTGTATGTGGATCATGGATATGAATCCAGTTTATGAAAGAGACGTCTATGGATAACCGATTATTGGGTAAGTATCGTCTATTAAGGAAAGTAGCTCCATTAGAGGAGAAACACTCTAGGGTTAATGAACACAATGAGTGACTATCGGAGTATGGATGTGTTATCTGTTTGTTGAGCCCATTGTGGGGAATGTGATGTGTTGTGGGTTGATAGTTTACATGCATGATTCAAATATAATCACCGCATGCTAAGACGACAATTAGTTGTGCGTGGCCGGTAGCATGGGGGCTGCGGGATTACCATACCAGCAAAGGTGCTGAGCCCCTTGGGGGCCACCCTTTCTTTCCAATTCTATTTCAGGTACAAGGAGCGGAAAGCCGTTCAAGAATAGGACGGGGGTAGTCGTTCGTACATGGGTAGCCATTTAAGTTGTGTAGGTATTGTAGGTGTAGTAAGACCGAAATTGTTATCGGCATCAGTTTGTAAATACGGTACAGTTGGATGGTATGTGTTTATGTTTTGGTTAATGGAAAGGGATAGTAATGTGTAGTCGCTTGGGAATCTAGTCCATCAGACCGATACAACGTATATGTACTAGCCTTGTGTGCCACGTGGGGGTTAACAGCGTGTAACACCAACGAGTTAAGTAATGTGATGAAGTATATTTTCCGCTGCAGTTGGTTGTTAAGTGTGTTGTTGTTGGATGGGGTGTTACAATATTTCATTTTGCAGGATGAGGATCGAGGAAGCAGAGTGGCTTTAGATCCTAGGTGTAATGAGTTACTTTTGTTAGTTTTTGGATGTTGAACCCAGGATGCGCCTGTGCTCCTATGGTGGTATATTTTGGTAGTATTGGATTTACAATGATGGTTTGTATATATACACTAGGTATTGTTGGTTTATACGTTTTTGGATGTTAGGAACTAATGCTCGGGAGTCTGTGTCCATCAGACCGATACATATGTAAGTATTCAGCCTTGTTAGCCACGTGGGTGGTTAACGGCGTGTAACACTTGCTCATTTAGTTACTGTTTAAGTTATAAATTTCCGCTGTAGTTACTCTTTATTGTTAAGTTTACAGTTGGGGTGTTACACTTACCCTTGGGGGGTGCAGATCTCAAGGGTTGGGCATCGTAAGTGGGAGCGGTCAACTGAGGGACCTTCTCCTTACCCTTGTGACTGGCGAGCTCCTTCTTCACCTTCTTCCAGGCGAAGAACTTCTTCCTGTTATCATTAGAGATTTAGGAGTTGCAGATATTAAGGCATGCAAGCAAAGTATTTTAACTTAATTAAAGTTGTTCTTACTTCCCTCGCTTGCCGCCGCTGCCACTAGTCGCAAACTCGACCTTATTCTCGGGGGCCTTACACTTTTGCCCCTGAGTGTCATCTCGGCTGTTCACTAACAGCTTAGTTCGAGAAGCCGCATCATAGCACTCCTATAATGCATTTAATAATTTTCAGTACTCTTATTAAATCAAATTATAATGTATAGACTGTTAACTAATTTACCTGAACCGTGTGATACAAAGCAAAACCTATGGCTGCCTTGATCTAGTATCACAGCACACCTCTAAACTTTTTGACCTTCACGCTATCAAAATAGACAACACCTGGGACGAAGTCCAAAAGACCGTTGAACAAGGCGTAGTACTGATCCACTGTCATATTTTTCTGTCTTAGCACCTCGAACTCCTCCCTCTTCATCTACTTTAGGTGAGCAGGGTAATACTTCTCGCTCAGTAGCTCCATAAACCCCGTCCAGGCAAACCCCTTCACAACAAGGTAATGGGCCTTCACAGATCTCCACCAAGTGCTGGCGGCATCCTTCAGGTGAACGGTTGCTATACCAACCTGATGCTCAACAGCCACGTAAATTGTGTTGAAAGCCTCTCGTGCTCGACGATGTATCTCTCCAGGATTGTAGTGTCTACTACTCCGTCATAAGTCGGAACCTGCGAGTCAGCAACGCTCTTGAGCCAGTTTGTCTCTCTCGGTACGGGTGGGATCGGGACTACAAGTGGTGCTGGTGGTGGCACTGGCGGTGCTCCAAACTGCATGCCACCCATCAGGGCCAACTGTGCAAAGACGACAGCTATCGTCTCCGCAACGCCCGAGACTGGAGCATCTGGAACTACTCCACTTGCCCGACAACCTCTACCTTGGCCAGCTCAGTGACTTTGGCTAGACATCTGAAATACGTTTAATTTAGTCAACACTTGGTAATTCCCGTATTACATTCATTCATCAAGTTAATTGGCCCTAAATGCGTTAGAATTACTTGCATTTAGCAATTTCTCATACCTTACTTGGTCACAACCTCCTCAACGGTTTCCCGTATGTTAATGTCGTAGGCTCACGGTGCACTAACTACTATCTCTTGTAATCAGATGGTACTCCGCTTTGATACAACTTTTGTAACACTCCTACTCAAACATCTCTTAATTTTCATTGAATTGCCGTACATAAATAAACGAATTGCAGCGGTAAATAAATGTTTTCGAACTAATGGTGTTACCGTTATCACTCGCCCATACAAGTGATAACGTATACTCTTAACCAATCACAATACGAAACAATTTCCCGTAGTGACTACAAGAGATAGATAGCAGTTTATAAATCCAAAGTAATAAAACCATAAGTAAATCCAGTACACGTGAGCTACTACAAAAATACACCTCGGTTCAGTAAACCCGAGTCCAAAATCATAAGTATATAAAGGTCTCCAAAATGAATACCATTAATCAAAAGGTCACACCTCTACATTGACAGTCAGCTACTCTCCTGAAAAATCAGTTTGTATTGTATGGAATCAGCCCCAGCTGAGTATGTTATTATATGACTATCATGCCCCCTCTGACCCCTCGTTAATTGGTCGAGAGCATGCAGTCCATTTTCATGTAATACCTTTTTAATATCAAAACTGTAAAGTATACACATAGAATAACATCCATACAATAAAATCATATAAATCATGTTGTTCACATAGCATACAACAGTATAATATAAGCATACTAAAAACGAGGCGATATACTAGAGTTATAAATGTTCGATTTATTTTCATTCCTAGCCTTAAGGCCGCAAGGTAAGACTCGCCAATTATAAGAGTTGTCTAGCTATTCGTAGATTGTTTAGTTTGATATCTTATGCGTATTGATGATCTCTTGTTAAACTGATACGTCTCTACTTCATACCCCTATCAAAGGCGGGTCACCCATGGCAGTAGCCACTTCATCAGTAGAGTCTCTGACTGATGAACCATATTAGTTCGTTGGAATTTTGTTGAGCATAAGGACCTGTACGTGGACATCCTCGCATCATGTTTGTGATCAAAGCGCGCACCAAGGGCACCACCCTTGGATTTCTCCATACTCTATCTCTATAAATATATTGAGCACTGATGATTAAGGTCTCTTAATCTAATCCTAAGTACCAACTCAGGATCTAGTGTAGAATTTCGAATGTGTGCCATTTAAGGTCTTATATGTAGTATCTCTAGGTGATTTTTACCATTCGAACGTAGTAATACGAGAGTGGCTTTAAGCATGAAGTTTCTCCATATTTAGGTAATCTCTTAGATGCCTCGGATAATAAATATCTTATTATCCTACGGTACGACATTTTATCATTCTATCTCTTATAATAATATAAGATAGCGTTATTGCCTTTAGTACGTTTTATATATGTATAAGTATATATGAACAATACTGTTATCGCATGAAATAACAATAGTAAGGCAACAACTTAATATATAGTTCATGCACATTAATTCAGACAATCAGACAGTTAATGTTATCATAGATTTTCCCGAATAAACGCTAGCGTGATGTTTCTCACACATATCCGACGATCCTCGAAATTCTACATGTTTGGAATATGTACCACACCACGTATTAATATACCATGCTAATAATATGATGCGATATTCTTAAACCCGTAAGCGCTCTTGATGCGTCCCAGACATGTCGTGGACGTATCGTGGACTCTAATAAAACTTATAGTTTAGGAAGAGACGAGAGATAACTCTAAACTGGAAAACATAATTCGATTGAGAATTTACACACACGAAATTCACTCAACCTCCTTTGCCTCACACACGGACTCCCGTGACAGTTTCGACTTTACCCCTAAAGTCGTCAACCCTCTCCTGACTATCGGCCTACGGTTCACCGACCGTTCATCGACCTGTCGTCCTATAAAATACCCAATGTATTGATACTCTAACCCAGTTCTCTCTAGCTCACCAACACTCTAGCACTTACACACACTCCTAAGTCTGATCCACACTTTCCCAGATTATCTCTATCTTTTCTCTCGTACAGGGCTTCTCTTACAAGGAACATTAATGCACGTATATATACAAGTTAGTTGAGATGTCAACTAATAACTTATGAGTTGTCGACTCTAAGAGTGGAGTACTCATTCTTCTAAGAATATGATAGCCGCACCATACAACAGATTTTCTTCCAACTTGATCTAGAGCCAATAGCACACGCGTTGCCTTGTGAATGGGCAAGTTGGCGGTGTGTCTCCCAAGTGTTCGGTCACCACTTGCACACTTCAACTTGTCTGACCTTGTCTGGCTCATTAATACTCATAAATAGTCTCTTATAAATTTATTATGTGATAAGTGTGAAATTTATATAGTTTTATAGGTGCTTGGTCATTATATTATGTAACTTTTTACGCACCTTCTCACACTTATCCTATGCTTTTTGTAACTCTTACTTTAGGTAGGAACTAATTCCAATTTATATGATAAAATCAGGAAATAATGACAGAAATGCATAGTTCTCCTCACGAGCTTTCCAACGCAACAAACGGGGACCAAAACAGACTTATAACGAAGAATTTGGGGCCGATTCAAGATTGGAGTACACTCGTGTGTGTATATATATAATACAAACACGCGCAGACACAATAGGTGTGTCCGCCTGATAACTCGCGGACTAGACACGGGCGTCCGCCTCGCGGACAGGACAGAGGCGTCCGCCTCATAAGTGGCGGACAAGAGTATTACAACCGCCTGATTTCTAGCGGTCAAGGAGGCGGAAGCAATAGAGACAACCGCCTCCAAGCTGGGCGGACTCCACACATGCTACCGCATGTTAACTGGCGGTTAAGCAGGCGGAACAAATAGGCACTACCGCCTCTTATCTCACGGACGTGACAGAGCGTACCGCTAGTTATCTAGCGGACAGAGATAGAAGACCCCGAGGCGGACAACGCATTTCGACACCGAACAGTTTTCTTCTCCGATGGGCGCCGCATTCGAACTGCTACCTCATTAATTGCAGACGGTCGCCCACCTTAAAGACTGCCAAACCTTTGTGGCTAGTTGTGATAACTGTCAGCGCATGGGCAATACTTCAAGGCGACATGAGATGCCTCAGCAAAGCATTTTAGAAGTCGAACTTTTTGACTGTTGGGGTATCGATTTTATGGGGCCATTTCCCTCTTCACAAGGTTATCAATACATTCTGGTGGCAGTGGACTATGTGTCCAAGTGGGTTGAAGCCATACCATGCCAGAATGCTGATTCAAAGACCGTGATCAAGTTTATCAAAAAGCACATCTTCACTCGCTTCGGAGTCCACGAGCAATTATCAGTGATGGGGGATCACATTTTTGCAACCGTTCATTCGATGCCTTGTTGGCTAAGTACGGAGTACGTCATAAGGTTGCACTACCATATCACCCACAAACAAATGGACAAGCTGAAGTATCCAATCGAGAGTTGAAGTGGATTCTCCAGAAGACAGTAAACTCTTCAAGAAGGACTGGTCTCTACGGTTAGATGACGCTCTCTGGGCCTACAGGACAGCATTCAAGACACCCATCGGGATGTCTCCTTTTAGGCTGTATATGGGAAATCTTGCCATCTACCTGTTGAGTTGGAGCATAAGGCGTACTGGGCACTTAAAGCCCTGAACTTTGACATACTTGCTGCTGGTGAGAAACGCAAATTTCAGCTTTCAGAGCTTGAAGAACTAAGAGATAAAGCTTACAACAGTGCTCGAATCTACAAGGAGCGCACCAAGAAGCTCCACGATCAAATGATCAAGAAACGTGACTTCAAAGTTGGAGATTGGGTGCTCCTCTACAATTCTAGATTGAAGATCTTTCCAGGAAAGCTTAAATCTCATTGGGCAGGACCGTTTACGGTGGTAGGGGTTACTTCATTTGGAGCCTACGAACTGGAAAACAAGAAGGGTGAAACCTTCAAAGTTAATGGGGCCCGACTGAAAAGGTATACTTGTCCTGCTGATGTTTCTACTAACTTGCTTGGAGTTTCTTTTGTCCAGGTACAGCAGGATCTTTCTTCCCCTGTTTCGGAGTCGGCGCCACCTAAAAAGACGTCTCTACCATGGCGATTGAAGCATAAGTTCCGAAAGCTGCGCAACTTAGTTCTAGGAAGTTGTGGGACCCCTTCCCACTCCTCTTCCTCTTCCTCTTCTAATTAATCGGACTTATGAGTCTAGCTTGAGACTATAAAACAGAGCAGCTTGGTGGGAGGCAACCCACCACTTATTTTCAATTTACAGGAAGAATTCTCTATCCTTTTTCTTACACTTACATTTACTTTACAGTTTTCTGTGTGCTTCAATAATTTGTCTAATATTAAAAAAAAAATGTTATTAGTCTATTTTCTTATTTTTCTTCATTAAGGAGTGGCAGCACATGAGGCAGTAATAACTTGAGTTCTTCTGGCTGTAGAAATCTTCTTTACAGGAAAATTTTACGCGATTCTACAGCTGAACTCAAGTGTGGGGTGGACCGAGCAACACACCATGAACGGACTCTGGGGAGTATTCTAAATCCTTTTCACTCTTTACTGTTACACATACTCCCCTCTGAACTACTATATGTCTTACTTTTGTTTCCCGTTGGATTGCTTGCACAATGTTAATTCTTCCAGCAATGAGGACATTGCTTCACTCTAAGTGTGGGGTGGGGTAACCTCCTTCGTAGCTTATCTTTTGTTTATCTTTGAGCTCTTTTCTCTTGCATTTGTTTGACTCCTGCTGTGTTGCTCAACTTGGAAGGAAGCCATAGAGGAGGAATAATTGGTTAGCTGATAATGGGGTGCAAAATTTTTAAATTTTTCTGGTTTTAATTGATTAAAAATGAAGTCTATGTTCTATTGATACTAAAATGATTGAGAATACTCACCATCTGAACCCTGTTTTTAGCCTTGAGCCTTGGAATGTCTGGATTGAAATGGTTGGAAAAAGAACAAGGCAAGGTACTCCGCTGATCCTAAGCATGCTTAATTTTAATTCTGATCCAAAGTCAGGCCTCGTCCACTTGGTTATTAAGTCCTTTGGGGTGCCTCATCACCTAGCTACCTAAGGTCCTTGTGATCTGGGATAGTTGACCCAAAGCCGTTACATGGGTGGAGAGAAAAGTCTGTGGTGAAAGAACTTAAAAGCGCTTAAATTGAAAAAATGTGCAATCATTGTGCTAAATGAAAAATAATCTTCTCTATGGATCAAGAGTATGTGGCATTGAAAGGTATGATGGAATAAGATCTTACTTCATGCCCCTTGTCGTTCTAACGGTTTGAGAATGTAAAGGTGGATTGGCTCATTGCTAAAGGCGAGGTTCTTATGGTTTTGTTTCTCTATTATTAGCTTTGAATGACTTCTTGTTTTATGAAGAAAAAATGCCCCTGTATTGGTAAAACTAGTAATCTTTCTTCTGTGTCCTTCCTTTTGAGTTGAGTTTCATTCGCTTGACTTGAACTCGTGTTTGAGAGTTTTGCTTGAGGACAAGCAAAGAGCTAAGTGTGGGGTGATTTGATAAGTGTGAAATTTATATAGTTTTATAGGTGCTTGGTCATTATATTATGTAACTTTTTACGCACCTTCTCACACTTATCCTATGCTTTTTGTAACTCTTACTTTGGGTAGGAACTAATTCCAATTTATATGATAAAATCAGGAAATAATGACAGAAATGCATAGTTCTCCTCACGAGCTTTCCAACGCAACAAACGGGGACCAAAACAGACTTATAACGAAGAATTTGGGGCCGATTCAAGATTGGAGTACACTCGTGTGTATATATATAATACAAACACGCGCAGACACAATAGGTGTGTCCGCCTGATAACTCGCGGACTAGACACGGGCGTCCGCCTCGCGGACAGGACAGAGGCGTCCGCCTCATAAGTGGCGGACAAGAGTATTACAACCGCCTGATTTCTAGCGGTCAAGGAGGCGGAAGCAATAGAGACAACCGCCTCCAAGCTGGGCGGACTCCACACATGCTACCGCATGTTAACTGGCGGTTAAGCAGGCGGAACAAATAGGCACTACCGCCTCTTATCTCACGGACGTGACAGAGCGTACCGCTAGTTATCTAGCGGACAAGAGATAGAAGACCCCGAGGCGGACAACGCATTTCGACACCGAATAGTTTTCTTCTCCGATGGGCGCCGCATTCGAACTGCTACCTCATTAATTGCAGACGGTCGCCCACCTTAATTTCTGCACGCGTGACGCCGGCTCAATCAATTAAATCTATCCGAAATCAATTGCTCTGCCCCCGATGAAATCTCTGACTCAAATCTTCACCGATCTGCACCAACTCCACCGCCTCTACTAGCTAGCTCACTATCCCTGTCACTTCTCTTCCTTGTCTGCATCCCGTTCCACGTATCTATAAATAGAGCTGCAAATCACTCTGCTCAAATCGTCAATTAATCGTCCATCATCCAGTCATTCACCCACGATCCAATTTGCTCCACTCCATTCACAAACCCATTCACAAAATCACCCGACACCATACTACTCCATCGCCCCCACCTTCACCTTTTCCATTTTCACAAACAATTCACTTACGTACACATCCATTTACAATTCACAAATCATTCGACCACCACCACAAAACTCACGCCCCACCATTCTCCATATATTATCATCTGCCTCAATTCTATTCCGGGCTGTCAGAATAACGGAGCAGGAGTCAGCGAACAGATGATTTCTTTTACTCTTACCTCTGCTCATTTATTTAACATGTCCGGTTAGATTATTTATACTCTGGGAGATGGTTATTATTAGTTTGTTTTAATTGTGCACTTTATTTTACCGGTTTAAATTAATTATAATTTGATACAATTAATGTTATTCTCTCGCATTTTAATAAATTACATGAGTTTATTAAATTGCTTTACGAAATCTATTTTGATCAGATCCGTGATAAATAGATAGGTCATATTAATTGTTATGTCTGTGGAAGAATTTATTCTGATTGAATAAATTTAGTATTTCAGATGCAAAATTATATTCCTTTTAACTAGCCGTTTACATGTGTTTTGCCTGAGTTTAAATCAAACCTTGCATGTTCTGGTAAACGAGGTCATTAGAATTTAGGATTTAAATCTAAAGACTATAAAAGGAATTTTGCCAAATTGTTCTTAATTAAACCGGTAGAATAGCGTAATTAATCAAACGAGTAAAACCTGAACCCAGAGTCCGTTCTTCCATATTCACAACCACTTTTAATATTCTGTTATTTTAATTATTAGCTGTTATTTAAATTCTTGTTGACTTTATTATAATTCACAGTTTAGAACAAAACAAAAATTCCCCCTCAATTTATAACCTTTGCTAAGTCTAGATAATTGTCACATAGTCCCACGGTTCGATACCTGGTTCCCATAAACTCTACTACAATAACCAGGATTTTTTGCAACCTGACGGTTTTCTGATTTATTATTCTCTAAGATTATTTCTTGGTATTTAATAGGTCAAATTTCTCGTTTGCATTATGGCTATGTATGATGTTCATTAATAGCCTTTGTTTATCTTATTATCTTGTACATTAATGGATACACCTTTTGTCGTGAGTTTGTCATGAGCAAGTTGCTTGTGTGGTTGTGAATCATCTGAGTGAGTTTGTCGACGTTACTAACTCCTTTTGGTCCTTGTTTAATGTCTGATGTAAGAGATATGTGATGGTGTGGTTCCTGACTACTTGTGTCTTGCTAGAAGTTCTCCGGAGCTCTCACCGATAGGTGCCCAATTGGTAGAGCACATGTCGTGGAATGAGCGCGCTTGCAACCTTGTGTGCTAAGCCACTCATGACTTAAGTGCGCTTGCAACATTTCATGCTAAGCCACTTATTCACCTATCTATCTGAAATCATGAATCTTGACAAACGCATTAGATAGACAATACAAGGTTTGCTATCATCAAAACTAAAGGATCTTGTCTTAACAATTTCCCCCTTTTTGATGATGGCAACCTATACACTTATATGTACTTGGCAATTCAAGAATTGAGAGATCCCCCTAAGAAGGATTCCCCCTGAGTTATTAAGGGTTTTTAAGAATGAAAAAAAAATAACGAATGATAGCAATAAGTGACAGCATTTATGTTATACCATAGATAAAGTTTCATTCAGATGATACATAATACAAGGACGATAGACATAGTCTCACAGCTACTCTCACAAGTACATATACTTTTCTTTTCCCTTCGTCATACAGCAAAATAAGGAGCAACTACACGACGTAAGATGTTGTAAAGGCCATGACATTCCATAGATTACAAACTATAAAATATGATCAAGATAATCAAGATGGAATAACGTAGTTGGGTATCCTATTCATAATCCTCTGAGCCAAAAGGCTGTTGCTCCGAAAAACCGGCTTTGATCCAAGAAGGTTTGGCTGTGGTTGGGTTGATCAAAGGTGATTCAGCTATGGTAGAAAGGTCAGACTCATCAGAATCTACGGAGAATTCCATGCAGTATGGAGAACGTGAGTGTGACAGAGTGACACTTGAGGTGATAGACCAAGCTGTAAGGGAGTCAGAGTCTGGTTGAACATAGCTTTGGGCGACGTATTTCTTTGGATGTTTTGTGGCCATGAACTTGCGAATGGTGGAGTAAATGGTTCGCTCATTTGAGCTAGATGAACTTTGCAGATTTTAAGCCATTGTGTGATATGTGAAGGACTGGGTGTGAGTGGCGGATGAAGTAAGTAAGTTTTTATAGACTGAAATACCCCATACCTATATATGGTATTTAAAGGATGAAATAAGGTATAAGAAGGCTAAATAATGCCCTAGAAACATTAAGAAACACTTTTAATCAAAGAAAACATAAGGAAACACCAAAAGAGCAGTTTAAGCCAAAAACGTGCTCTAAGCTTGGAGAGACTTGGGTGAGCACCCAAATATCATTCTTAGACCTTAGTAATAACCTAATGGTCATTTCAAATCAATTACCAAAGAAAACCAAGCTTGAAAACAAGTTAAAACACAAAATGTGCTTTAAGGAGTCTTAAAGCACATTTTTGAAATATTGTCTTGTAAATGGGATTTGAGTGGCTAAATGTCCATCATTACTCTCTAATTAACATGTGTGCTAATTAGTATCACATTATGAAGTCTAAATCAATGGGAAATCAAAACTTTCACAATTATGTGCCTTGTTTAGTGAATAGTAACCAAATAGTGCTAGTTTAAGACATTAGTCAAAGTAAGTCAATTAAATGGTCAACAAAGATCACAACCTACCTTATTTGACCAAGGGGGCCGGTTTTTAAGTGTGACTCACCACACTTATCTAGCTAAGTAAAGAGAAAGCAATAGTAAGTAAGTTAACTATTCACCTTTTTAACATAATATCTCACCTTTAGTTGTCATCTCTCCTCCTTTCTTCATTCTTCATCTTCTCCACCAATTTCTCTTACTCTCTTTCTTCTCTTTCACTTAAGAAGCAACCTCCATGCTAGCTCCACCTTCTCTTGGCCACTACTTACTCATTTAAGCTCCAAAATCAAAACCAAGTACATATATCTCTTAGTTAGCTCAAGCTCTTCCTTTCTATCTTTTCAAAACTTCAAGAGCCTCATTTTGGAGCCAAGGCAAACCACCATTAGAGGAGGAAACTCAAGCTTGGAGACTCCATTAGCTTCTCCATTCTCTTAAGGTAATGAAAATGTAAGAAAATCTAGGTTTCCATCATTTTCTCTCCATGTCCGAAAATTATCACTCATGGGGTTCCATTTTTATGCCTTGTTCTAGCTTTTTTCTACTCTCCAAAGGATAAAGGAGGTCCTTCTTGCTTCATATCCAAGCTTGTCTTGAGAAACCAAGGTAAAACAATCACCTTAATACCTTAAAGCACATTTTTAACCTAGGGTTTGTTCCTTAGGGTTAATGTATTATCTAGCACTCATTGGAGTCATTGAATATTGGCTAGAACATTGTCAAGGAGAGTTTAAGTGGTGACCGAGATTGAGCAAGGAAAACCTAAGAAGGAAAGTTTGTGAGCTTGTGAAAGAACAAGGTAAATTACTTACCTTAAGGTGTTTTATTGTTTAAGGGAATGGGATTTAAATATGTGATGAGTGTAGCTTAGGGTTTACATTAGAAAAGGGATATATATAACCTAGGAGAAACAATGACTATGTTTGTGAAATACCCCGTAATTAAAAACAGTGATTACTTAGGCTAATTATATTTTTAAAAGCTTAATTACACTAAAATAAATACAAGGGAACAAATCCCGAAGAAAACGGACCTTTAAAATGGGTTAAAAGCATAAACGAACCTTAAAGCGCGTTTTCGAGGAAACCGGGAAAACGTGACTTTAAGCGGGTCAAATAGACTCGTAATAATTTTGGTCGACTAAATAGTCACTAATAAATATTAGTGAAGCTTTAAAACCAAGAAAATTAATTAAACGAGAAAATTCCGGAAAACGGGTACCGGTTAGTAAAAACGGTAACAACCGGGAAGTTGTGGGGTAAGAATGCAAATAAACTAACTTAGTGTGTCCACTTTGCAAATAGAAAATTAAAATCCTTGTGTGTGTGTATATGGGGCCGGTCGATTTTCTTCCCCCCTCTCACTCACTCTCTCTCTTCACTCCTTTAACTCACAAAAGGACAAAGAAATAAAGAAAGAAAAAAAGAAGACTCTCTCTCCTACTCTCTTATCCTCCCTCACGTACACACCCCTCTCTATTCTCTCTTTTCTTCCTTCTTCTTCTACCTTGCGATTTCCATGGTGAAAGAAGAGAGCTCACAAAACTCCTCACTTCTCTCCTCTCTTTGAGTACTCAAACCTTCTCCAAATCCAACAAAAATTACACCATTAGAATCCCCTTTCAAAGGAGAACACTTTCATCCTTTCAAAAATCCAAAAGCTCCATTTTCGATTTTAGGGGTATTCACCATTTGAAGATTCAAGTCCACCATTAGAAGCACCTTCACCTCCTTATCATCTTGAGGTAAAAAGAAGTTCGAAAATCCATCATTCCTAGCTCTCATTAGCATTTTAAGAATTTTCAGTTTTGAACTCTTGGTTCCTTGTTGTTCCAGCCGATTTTGGCTCTTTTGGGCTAGGAATCTTGTTCTCTTGCTAGTCAAGAACTTCATCCATTCATTGGAAGGTAATACTCTTTCCTAAACCCTAAAACATTAAATTCTAGGGTTAGAGTAAAAATGAATGCTAAATGGATAGTGTTTTGGTATGGTGGTGTAGCATTGAGTATTGTGTGAAGAAGAACAAAGGAAGAAGAAAAGAGGAGAAGGAAAGGAAGAGAAAGAAAACTAGAGAGAACAAGGTGTAAAGTCTCTCACCTTGAGCTAGTTGGTATTGTGTATTGTAACAGTTTTGGAAGTAGTGAAATGAGTAGTGAATTGAGTAATGAGTAGTGAGTATGTTGTAGTATAATGAGTAATGGTATTGAAACAGTTTTGAAGTTTTTAAATGAAGTTTAAAAGCTTGGGAAAACCATGGGTAGTATGTGTATGTGTGCAGGAATTTATATGTGTTGTAGTAGTGTTGGATTGTGAGAATAATTGATTGTATAAACAGGTTGTGAGAATGTGAACTTGTGAACTGAAATAGTGTGTGAGCAAAGTAAGATTTATAGGGGAGAGTATGTCAAATTTTGTGTAGAAATGTGAGGACTTAAGTTGTTGAAGAAGAGGAAGTATTTGGAGAGTTTAAAAGGGATGTTTAGTAGCTTGTAACAGATTTTAGTATGAGTTTGTAAATGGGATGGAATTAGGTTGAGAGTTAATGTATTTAAGATGCTAAGAGTAGCATTAGTTGAGGGAGTATTGGAGTATAAGGGCTAAGGTGAAAATCTGTAGCATAGAAAGGAAAATAAAAATCTGTAGCATTAGTGTGAAGAAAGCTAGTATAAGTGTTGAAATGAAATGAGGAAAAATGTGTAAGGGAATGTAAGGTTTGAGTAGTAAGTTTGGTAGATGGATTAAGGTGATTTAGAACATCTAAATGAGTGGTAAACATGTAGAAAAGTATTGGCAAAGATTGGGGAAACAATGGGTAAAGAAAACACCCAAAAACAGATTTTAAAACTGAAGTACTGGGCCGGACCGACCTTAGGACCGAACTTGCAAGGTCGGTCGAGCCTAGAATTACAAGATGGGAAACCTTCTGGAATCGACCGACCTTGCGACCGGACTTGCAAGTTCGGTCGGACCAGAAAATTCTCCCGTCTGAAACCTTCTGGAATGGACCGAACTTGCGACCGGACTTGCAAGTTCGGTCGGCCAGAAAAATTCCGCAGATGAAAGCTCTAGAATGGACCGAACTAGCGACCGGACTTGCAAGTTCGGTCGGCCAGAAAAATTTCAGTAATGCAAGCTACTGGAATGGACCGACCTTGCGACCGGACTTGCATGGTAGGTCGGGCTAAAATTTTCAAATACGAAACCTACTGGAATGGACCGACCTTGGGACCAGACTTGCAAGGTCGGTCGGCCCTGGAATTTTACACGATGTAGTCTACTGGAATGGACCGGACTTGCAAGGTCGGTCGTAAGTCCGGTCGAGAAAAAAAAATGTTTTAATTATATGATTATAGTAATCATATATACATATATATGCCTATGTACACATATGCATATATAAGTAGTAACACACCATTAATGAAGTAATAATGGTAAGAAAGTAAGTAAATGTGTAAGAAAGCAAGTTTATGAAGTAGTAAAGAAAAGGATGGTTTTATAACCAAGTAAGAAAATAATAGAGTAGTAAGTATACATTGAAAGTATCAATGAAGGAGTAAGTTAGATCAATAATGGATCATTGATCATACTACTTCATGTATGTATAGGAATCAAATAGTTGATCTCCAAGGGAACCGGTAGTACCCTACGACGGTGAATGGTATGATTTCTTCATGCCCTGTATCCTAACTTGGTTACCCCGATTTGTGTGCCTATGTGATCACCAATAAGATAAATGCACGAATCAGACTTATATTGCACTTAATTGTGTTTGAACTATATTGTTCTTGTTTTATGCTCTTGAACATTTAGTTTGTATAATTCATGAAATGTATGAATGGAAATGAAGTGTATGTGTAAGTATGAGTACTTGCGTATCATATGTATGTATGGAAAGTAAGTATGGACTTCTACTAATTCCTAACGATCTAACTCCTAACATGAGTAATGAGTAAAATGGAATGAGTAGAAGCCCGATATAGTTTCGGCAACGCGTGAGGATAAGGAGACACAAGAGGTTGGATCCGAATCCTGGCTATAATCTTTTCCATGGACCAAATCCCTTGAATGGGTAGCATCCTGGATTAGTGGGCCACCCTAAAGCCCGGTGGTGGGATGTACTAATCCCTGCCCGGAGGTCATACTGACTTAACTGGAAGTAAAGTAAGTAAGAAGTATTGTATTCGTATTGGTCTTGACTATTATAAGTCATTGACCCGGAGTAAAAGTATTGAACACCCGATTAACCCGGGTGTGTAATAACGCTAACAAGACCTTTGTAGGTATTGGAGAATTGTATCTCCGTGATGCGGTGAGTGTGGTAAGTATGAATGAATGACTTGTATTGTATTCCTTGTATGTATTGTATGTATGTATGCTTGGTGAAATGAATGTATTACATTGTACTGTATAAGCATGTATGTATGTATGAATGAAACGAACCGCATGTACTCGACCAAATAGTTGGCGTACCCTCGCTAGTACGCGGGGTATGCGGTTATCATATGCAGCGTAAGCTGACCCCCTAGGGGGAATGTTTTTACTCCACAGGTACCCGCGAGGCGTGACGGAAGGGTAAGGACAGAATGTGATACTTTTTGGTAGATAATAGGATTGAAATGGTGTACTGAGTTGTACACGGCTAAGGCCTTTTTGTGTAGCCGGTGTACCATGTGGTACACCTTTTTGGATAATGGAATCATGGTTGGATAGTAAGGAGAGAATGTATAGACTCTTAATTTTTGGGAAGTAGCACTGGATTGTAATTCGTATAACTTGGATACTCGGTAATCAAATGTAAGTTAAGTATTTGGTGTTGTAAAGCAAGTAGTATGTATGTATTTCATTCTAATCATCAGACCGAAACGGTAAGTAGCAGTAGCCTTGTTAACCTTGGAGGGTTAACGGCGTTGTATCACCCGCCGGGAGTAAGTAAGTATTCCGCTGCGAGAAGGGTAAGTATGGGATTGATTAGAGGATAATGGACGGATTAGCGGTTGGGGTGTTACAAAAAGTGGTATCAGAGCGAAGTCTCGCTCTGATGATTAAAGTCTTAAGAGTAATGATTACCGAGTTAGGATTTCAACCGTCTTAAGACGGATATTTAGAAACCTAACTAGGAACCACCGTTAGCAATAACGGATACCATTAACGTCTGCAAAGACAATACCATTGTTTGAATGAAGACCATGAGGTCATAGTATCCCAACATCTAATGTAATCCACACTTGTTCAGATGTCAGGACGTGGTCCAGGTCGTCCCAGAGGAGGGGGCAACGAAGGACCAAGCGCGCAGACGATAGCTGAAATCGTCGCCGCCACGGTAGCACAGATGCTACCGGATGTAATCACCGCTGTACAAGCAACTCAACAAAACCAACAGCAGCAACAACAGCAGCAGCCCGACCCGCCTCAACCCCGTGAGACCAATTGGGTAAAAGTTGTCGCCGACCTCCGCCCTCTATGCTTTAGAGGCGAGAGCGACCCCGCCAAGCTCGAGGCCTACCTCTCCGAGATGGAGACGGCCTTCGAGACACTTAAGACTCCCGCTGGAGTTCGAGTAAGGATAGATGCGTACTATCTCAAGGACGCGGCTATGGACTGGTGGAAGCTCGTCAAGGCCGAGCACATAGCTGATCCCGCATTCGGATGGGAAGCCTTCACCTCTCTCCTCCGATCTAAGTATTAACCCGAGCATGTCAAGACCAAGAAAAGGCTTGAGCTCGACGCACTAAAAATGACCGAGAAGATGACGGTTGATGAATATTACCGCACCTTCACCTCTCTTCTCCGACTTCTACCCGACCTTGGGTATACCGGCCAGGTCTTGGTCGACCGCTTCTACGGCGGATTGAGCCATCGACTCCGGTATGGCATGGGCTTCACACGGTTTACCTCCCTTCAGTTAAACAAGTTGAACCCTTAAAAAGCCAGGAGTAATGTGAATTAGTATTTCCGTATGTAAGTGTAACCTAATGCCTAAGTAATTCAGGAGTGTTACCACACCGTGTCTCGAGTTGAGATCACCTGCCAGCTAAGAGATGAGGAGCAAGCGCTGAAGCGCAAGGTGAGCGGCAAAGGTAACCCCTCCGATGATCAAAACCACTCCAAACCTTGGAAGAAGAGGAAGGGAAAGCATTCCCATCAGAAGAACACTTCCGGAGACGGCGGTGCCCATGGTGAGAAGGGCAAGGCAGCTGAGCCATTACAGATTGCGTACACCGCACCAGTGGCAGCGAAGCCACTGAGGTCTCAGCCCTACAGGGGTAAGAAACCAAAACCGAATTAGTACACTTGTGAATTTGTATGTAAGTAGAGTATTGTAAGTATACCGAACCTTGCTAACTAGGAAGCTATAGGTTCTTGATTTGGCCAAGGAAAGAACCAATCTGATGGCCGCAGCTACATCTGCCGTAACTGCAACAAGGATCATCCCGGCACAGATTGCCAAGGAAGGGAGATCCGCTGCTTCACTTGTCAGAAACCGGGCCACCGTGCCAATGCATGCTCGGAGAACTCTAAGCCCAAGGGCAACTACCAGGGCTACAAGCAGCGTGAGGGCAAGGAGGTTGCATCTGGCGATGCTCATGCCCAGCACACCTCGCAGGGACAGGGGTCCCGAGGTCCGCAGAAGGGCGCACCGCAGAGGCAGCCGGCCTTACACATCATAGACCGTGATGGGACCGGGACTAAGTCCGGCCCAGGTTGTGGACTCGGTACCGAAGGTAACCTGAGCATCCTTACCGAAGAACAAGCCGGCAAGAGCGGCACCATTCTAACGGAAACCTTCCCAGTAAATGGCACCGAAGCCTCAGTATTATTCGACTCCGGCGCCTCTCACACCTTCATATCGCCATCTCTTGCGAAGAAGTTGGGGCTAGATGCGGATGAGCTACTGAACTTCTTGGTTACTCTCCCATCGAAGGAGCGGGTAAGTGTACCAAGTATACAAATCAGCCACCATTCAAATCAAAGGTGAAGCGTTTCCCATTTCCTTCATTGAATTCAACGGATTGGGATTCGACTTAATAATGGAATGAACTGGTTGGAGCGGCACAAAGGACGGATCCTATGCGCCGAGCACCGATTGCTGCAAGAGTCATCTGGGGTCACTGTTTCATACCGCCAAGACCGAGAGAGCCTTCAACTACAGTCATCTCCGCTATGGCAATGTATCGGGAGCTCAGAAAAGGACATGAAGTGTATTTATGTCACGTGCAAGACCTGGAGAGAGATCCAGAGTTCAGTGACGAGGTAGCAGTAGTCTTAGAATTCCCTGATGTATTTCCGAAAGAGCTACCTGGTATGCCACCACAAAGAGCAGTAGAATTTGAAATCGACCTCGTACCGGGTACTCGTCCCATTGCTAGGGCACCATACCGTATGGCACCAGCAGAAATGGTAGAACTCAAAGAACAACTACATGATCTTCTCGACAAAGGGTTTATACGCCCGAGCGTATCACCCTGGGGAGCACCGGTCCTCTTCGTGAAGAAGAAGGACGGTAGTCTCTGCCTCTGCATCGACTACCGCGAATTGAATGCGGTCACTGTAAAGAATAAGTACCCATTGCCATGCATCGACGACCTGTTCGATCAATTGAAGGGAGCATCCGTCTTTTCTAAGATTGATCTCCGATCCGGTTACCACCAAATTGCTATCAAAGAGCAAGACATTGAGAAAACGGCATTCCGAACAAGATATGGCCACTACGAATTCACAGTGATGCCATTCGGTTTGTCTAATGCACCAGCCAAATTCATGGACCTGATGAATCGGTTATTCAGTGATCAGCTGGACACTTCAGTAGTAGTATTCATCGATGACATTCTTGTGTATTCGAAGTCACCAGAAGAGCATGAAAACCATTTGAGAAGAGTACTTGAGACACTGCGCGAGAACCAGCTGTATGCGAAGTTCTCCAAATGCGAGTTTTGGCTAGATCAGGTATCATTCCTCGGTCATGTCATCTCGAGCGCGGGCATTTCAGTAGATCCATCTAAAATCGAAGCAGTGCGATCATGGCCTAGACCTAAGACGGTTACCGACATCCAGAGCTTTCTTGGTTTAGCCGGTTATTACCGGAGGTTTGTAAAGGACTTCTCAAAAGTCGCTAAGCCCATGACGTCATTGATGAAGAAAGATGCACCCTTTGTATGGACAAAGGAGTGCGAGGTATCCTTCCAGAAACTAAAAGACTCATTGACCTCAGCGCCAATTCTCACACTTCCAGAGGGCACAGAGGGATTTGAGGTGTATTGTGCATCGGGCAAGGGCATGGGATGCGTACTCATGCAGCATGGCAAGGTAGTAGCCTATGCTTCTCGCCAGCTGAAAAAGCATGAGGAGAATTACCCGACACATGACCTAGAGTTAGGAGCCATTTGTCTTCCCTTGAATATGGCGACACTATCTCTAATGGGGTAGCATCACCCTCTACTCCGATACACAAAAGTTTGCAGTATGTATTACCCAAAAGAACTGAATCCAAGACAGAGGAGTGGATGGAGTTCCTCTCGGATTCGACATCAACCTCCAGTATAAAGAAGGTGTGGAAACGTAGAGCCGACGCCCTGAGTCATCTGCACACACGCCTCCATTCGCTATCTCGCTTCTTCTAGCTTGGTTGACGAGGTGCGGACGCTCTTGAGGCGACCTTACTTCACAGAGATCAGACAAAATCACAATGGTACCTTCGAGCGCCGAAAGTACGACTTCAACTGCATGAAGATGGTCTGATCTGTTTGAATGGCAGATTATGGGTCCCCCAAAGCAATGCTGAGCTAAGGGATCGCATTCTGCGAGAGTCACATTGTCGACAGTTGCATGTCCATCCTGGAGCCTCTAAAATTTACAAAGACAGAATAGGTACTTCTGGTGGTCAGGAATGAATCAGACGTGACTGAGTATGTTCTGAGGTGTCTCACATGCCAGAAGGTGAAGTTCGAGCACCGAAGACCGGGAGGAATGGTGCAATCCATGCCCATTCCGAGTGGAAATTCCACGACATCTCTATGGTTTTGTTGTTGGACTCCCACCTGCTAGGGGAGGACTCACATGATTCTGGGTAAGTAGTCGAGATCGCTCACCAGGTTCCCGATTCATACCATGAAGGACACCTGGAATGTGGCGAAGCTCGCGGAGCTATTCGCACAGGAATCATTCGACACCACGGAGTCCCTAAAACTATTGTATCTGACCGCGACCTAAGCCAATAGATTTCTTTTCGAGATACTGATAGAGCAACACGGAAGCACTTGGTACTGAGCTGAAGCCTTAGCACGCCTTCCATCCACAAGACCGACGGTCAGACAGAAAGGACCATCCAAACATTAGAGGATATTCTAAGGGCATGCCTTAGACTTCCAGGGGAGCTGGATTGAGAGCTTCAATCTTCGAGTTTTCGTATACAATAGCTACCATGCTCGATTAAGATGTCGCCATTCCAAGCTTTGTATGGTAGACCTTGCCGTACCCCGTTATGTTTGGTGAGTCAGCGAAACGGTCATCATAGGACCGAGTATTTAGAACAAGTACAGAGCTGAGGTACAACAATCCGAGCAAAATGAAAGCAACCCAATAGACAGAATCCTATGCGGATGTGCGCGACGCGACCTTGAGTTCGCCGCGGGCGAACCAAGTGTTCTTGCGTGTCTCACCTATGAAGGGTGTCTTTCGATTTGGCCAAAATGGCAAACTGAGCCCGAAATTTGTAGGGCCGTATACCATTACCGAGAGGATTGGAGCCGTAGCTTATAGGCTAGCATTGCCTGAAGAATTGGGGGCGTGTTCATGATGTCTTTGCATGTATCCAACTCAAGAAATCATAGCCGATCCCTCTCATGTATTGAACCCGAACACTTCCCCTAGAGCCGATGATGAGATATGTCGAGACTCCACTACAAATCCTTGATACAAAGACAAGAGACACTCGCCATAAATCTGTACGAATGGTGAAGGTCTTGTGGTCTAACCACGATGTCGAGGAAGCGACTTGGGAATTAGAGGACGCCATGAAGGCGAAGTAACCCGAATTTATTTGTAACTATATGTCTAGTATCCGTATAGCACGGAGGGTACGGGCGTACCCTTTTAAGGGGGTAGAGCCTTTTGCTTTTGCATTGCTTCGGGTTAGCATTGCGTAGTATGTATGTATTGTAATTGTATTTTGGTTGCCACCTGTAGTGCTAATTGTATTGTATTGGCACAAAGTAGTGCTAGTAGTATTTGGTATGTAGTAAGATGTGTATGGTATGTATGTAATGAGTTATGCATTGGTGTCGTACGGTATATGACACGAATGACATTGTGAAGTGTATTGCGAATGTATTGTGGAATGTATGATTGGATGAGCATTGTGTATGGTATTGAATGAAGTATTGTGTATGGATTGAGTATTGTGTATGGTATTTGAACTAAGTATGTTGCATGGTATCTGAATTGCGTATGCTAGTAGTGTAAGAATTGTGAACACCTTGTAAGGTGGTAGTAGAATGTATTGTGGCAATTGGCTTGCCAAATGAGTAGAAATGGTAAACTATAACCTTGAGCAACTTTGAGGGTAAAGTTTCTTAAGGGGGTAGATTGAAATACCCCGTAATTAAAACAGTGATTAATTAGGCTAATTATATTTTTAAAAGCTTATTACACTAAATAATACAAACAGGGAACAAATCCTGAAGAAAACGGACCTTTAAAATGGGTTAAAAGCATAAACGAACCTTAAAGCGCGTTTTCGAGGAAACCGGGAAAACGTGACTTTAGCGGGTCAAATAGACTCGTAATAATTTTGGTCGACTAAAATAGTCCACTATAAATATTAGTGAAGCTTTTAAAACCAAGAAAATTAATTAAACGAGAAAATTCCGGAAACGGGTACCGGTTAGTAAAAACGGTAACAACCGGGAAGTTGTGGGGTAAGATGCAAATAAACAAACTTAGTGTGTCCACTTTGCAAATAGAAAATTAAAATCCTTGTGTGTGTATTGGGTCCGGTCGATTTTCTTCCCCCCTCTCACTCACTCTCTCTCCACTCCTTTAACTCACAAAAGGACAAAGAAAATAAAGAAAGAAAAAAGAAGACTCTCTCTCCTACTCTCTTATCCTCCCTCACGTACACACCCTCTCTATTCTCTGTTTTCTTCCTTCTTCTTCTACCTTGCGATTTCCATGGAAAGAAGAGAGCTCACAAAACTCCTCACTTCTCATCCTCTCTTTGAGTACTCAAACCTTCTCCAAATCCAACAAAAATTACACCATTAGAATCCCCTTTCAAAGGAGAACACTTTCTCCTTTCAAAAATCCAAAGCTCCATTTTCGATTTTAGGGGTATTCACCATTTGAAGATTCAAGTCCACCATTAGAAGCACCTTCACCTCCTTATCATCTTGAGGTAAAAAGAAGTTCGAAAATCCATCATTCCTAGCTCTCATTAGCATTTTAAGAATTTTCAGTTTTGAACTCTTGGTTCCTTGTTGTTCCAGCCGATTTTGGCTCTTTTGTTGGGCTAGGAATCTTTTCTCTTGCTAGTCAAGACTTCATCCATTCATTGGAAGGTAATACTCTTTCCTAAACCCTAAAACATTAAATTCTAGGGTTAGAGTAAAAATGAATGCTAAATGGATAGTGTGTATTGGTATGGTGGTGTAGCATTGAGTATGTGTGAAGAAGAACAAAGGAAGAAGAAAAGAGGAGAAGGAAAGGAAAGAAGAAAGAAAACTAGAGAGAACAAGGTAAAGTCTCTCACCTTGAGCTAGTTGGTATTGTGTATTGTAACAGTTTTGGAAGTAGTGAAATGAGTAGTGAATTGAGTAATGAGTAGTGAGTATGTTGTAGTATAATAAGTAATGGTATTGAAACAATTTTGAAGTTTTAAATGAAGTTTAAAAGCTTGGAAAACCATGGGTAGTATGTGTATGTGTGCAGGAATTTTATGTGTTGTAGTAGTGTTGGATTGTGAGAATAATGTATTGTATAAACAGGTTGTGAGAATGTGAACTTGTGAACTGAAATAGTGTGTGAGCAAAGTAAGAATTATAGGGGAGACTATGTCAAATTTTGTGTAGAAATGTGAGGACTGTTGTTGAAGAAGAGAAGTATTTGGAAAGTTTAAAAGGGATGTTGTAGCTTGTAATAGATTTTAGTATGAGTTTGTAAATGGGATGGAATTAGGTTGAGAGTTAATGTATTTAAGATGCTAAGAGTAGCATTAGTTGAGGGAGTATTGGAGTATAAGGGCTAAGGTGAAAATCTGTAGCATAGAAAGGAAAATAAAAATCTGTAGCATTAGTGTGAAGAAAGCTAGTATAAGTGTTGAAATGAAATGAGGAAAAATGTGTAAGGGAATGTAAGGTTTGAGTAGTAAGTTTGGTAGATGGATTAAGGTGATTTAGAACATCTAAATGAGTGGTAAACATGTAGAAAAGTATTGGTAAAGATTGGGGAAACAATGGGTAAAGAAAACACCCAAAAAAACAGATTTTAAAACTGAAGTACTGGGCCGGACTGACCTTAGGACCGAACTTGCAAGGTCGGTCGAGCCCAGAATTACAAGACGGGAAACCTTCTGGAATCGACCGACCTTGCGACCGGACTTGCAAGTTCGGTCGGACCAGAAAATTCTCCCGTCTGAAACCTTCTGGAATGGACCGAACTTGCGACCGGACTTGCAAGTTCGATCGGCTAGAAAAATTCCGCAGATGAAAGCTTCTGGAATGGACCGAACTTGCGACCGGACTTGCAAGTTCGGTCGGCCAGAAAAATTTCAGTAATGCAAGCTACTGGAATGGACCGACCTTGCGACCGGACTTGCAAGGTCGGTCGGGCTAAAATTTTCAAATACGATACCTACTGGAATGGACCGACCTTTGGACCGGACTTGCAAGGTCGGTCGGCCCTGGAATTTTACACGATGTAGTCTACTGGAATGGACCGGACTTGCAAGGTCGGTCGCAAGTCCGGTCGAGTAAAAAAAATGTTTTAATTATATGATTATAGTAATCATATATACATATATATGCCTATGTACACATATGCATATATAAGTAGTAACACACCATTAATGAAGTAATAATGGTAAGAAAGTAAGTAAATGTGTAAGAAAGCAAGTTTATGAAGTAGTAAAGAAAAGGATGGTTTTATAACCAAGTAAGAAAATAATAGAGTAGTAAGTATACATTGAAAGTATCAATGAAGGAGTAAGTTAGATCAATAATGGATCATTGATCATACTACTTCATGTATGTATAGGAATCAAATAGTTAATCTCCAAGGGAACCGGTAGTACCCTACGACGGTGAACAGTATGATTTCTTCATGCCCTGTATCCTAACTTGGTTACCCCGATTTGTGTGCCTATGTGATCACCAATAAGATAAATGCACGAATCGGACTTATATTGCACTTAATTGTGTTTGAACTATATTGTTCTTGTTTTATGCTCTTGAACATTTAGTTTGTATAATTCATGAAATGTATGAATGGAAATGAAGTGTATGTGTAAGTATGAGTACTTGCGTATCGTATGTATGTATGGAAAGTAAGTATGGACTTCTACTAATTCCTAACGATCTAACTCCTAACATGAGTAATGAGTAAAATGGAATGAGTAGAAGCCCGATATAGTTTCGGCCACGCGTGAGGATAAGGAGACACAAGAGGTTGGATCCGAATCCTGGCTATAATCTTTTCCAAGGACCAAATCCCTTGAATGGGTAGCATCCTGGATTAGTGGGCCACCCTAAAGCCCGGTGGTGGGATGTAGTAATCCCTGCCCGGAGGTCATACCGACTTAACTGGAAGTAAAGTAAGTAAGAAGTATTGTATTCGTATTGGTCTTGACTATTGTAAGTCATTGACCCGGAGTAAAAGTATTGAACACCCGATTAACCCGGGTGTGTAATAACGCTAACAAGACCTTTGTAGGTATTGGAGAATTGTATCTCCGTTATGCGTTGAGTGTGGTAAGTATGAATGAATGACTTGTATTGTATTCCTTGTATGTATTGTATGTATGTATGCTTGGTGAAATGAATGTATTGCATTGTACTGTATAAGCATGTATGTATGTATGATTGAAACGAACCGCATGTACTCGACCAAATAGTTGGCGTACCCTCGTTAGTACGCGGGGTATGCGGTTATCATATGCAGCGTAAGCTGACCCCCTAGGGGGAATGTTTTTACTCCACAGGTACCCGCGAGGCGTGACGGAAGGGTAAGGACATAATGTGATACTTTTTGGTAGATAATAGGATTGAAATGGTGTACTGAGTTGTACACGGCTAAGGCCTTTTTGTGTAGCCGGTGTACCATGTGGTACACCTTTTTGGATAATGGAATCATGGTTGGATAGTAAGGAGAGAATGTATAGACTCTTAATTTTTGGGAAGTAGCACTGGATTGTAATTCGTATAACTTGGATACTCGGTAATCAAATGTAAGTTAAGTATTTGGTGTTGTAAAGCAAGTAGTATGTATGTATTTCATTCTAATTATCAGACCGAAACGGTAAGTAGCAGTAGCCTTGTTAACCTTGGAGGGTTAACGACGTTGTATCACCCGCCGGGAGTAAGTAAGTATTCCGCTGCGAGAAGGGTAAGTATGGGATTGATTAGAGGATAATGGACGGATTAGCGGTTGGGGTGTTACAGTTTGAGAACTTGTGACTAAGGAGCCAATGAGAAAAGAGATAGTTAAACAATGTTGAGATGAATTACAAGAAGCATTTTATTTCAATGGGGGCCTTGTTGTGTGTATTTGCAGGTTAAAGGCAAATATATGTGGAAATTCAGTGGTTAAGATTATTGTCATTTAAGGGCCTAAGTGCCAAGCATTTTAAGTTTATACACTATATGATGATGTGGTGTAGTTTTGGTGTAAATTGTGTGTTAAGATGTTGCAATGAGAATTTGAGTGATTTTGGTTGTTTGATGGTGAAAAACCAAGTGTTTAGGTGTAACAATATACTAGAGAACCCATGGCAAATTTAGTGAAGAACCTAGGTGTTTAAGATGTTCTAAGGAGATTTCATGACTAAGGAAGTACTAGGAAGTTTAGAGGTTGTCTTGATGAAAAAAAAGGTGAGTTTAAGGTGTTTTAATGAGTTATAATGACTTAGGCATCACCATAGGAATCAAATGAATATACTTGAGTATTTAGGACTTAGATAAATGTTGGTAAACAACTAGGAAGAAATAATGTGTTGGTAGAAGGAGGCATAAACTTGTGTAGAAACTTTAAGTAGTTGCATAAAAGAGTTTTAGATGGTGAAAGATGCTTGGAGATGATGTTATAGTGGTGAGGAAGCATTTGGCATAGTGGTTATATTAGGTATGAACCACCACTTAGAAACCTAGTGAAAAACATTACAAGTGTTGGCATGATTACAAGGAAAATGCATAATGACTAAGGTGGATGTTGGTGAGTGATTTTATGTGTTTAGTGGCAGGCTTAAGGTGTATTTGAGGTGCCCAAATGAGGTTAGAACATACTAGGATATATGAGGTGAAGTTTGGAGTTGAATGGGAATTTAGAAACAAGGTTCTGGAGCCGACCGACCTTAGGGACCGGACCTGCAAGGTCGGCCGAGCTCAGTTTACACTACCGGAAAGAGTTTCTGGAATCGACCGAACTTGGGGACCGGACTTACAAGTTCGGTCGGGCTTGTATCTTGTGAACGAATTAAGTCTCTAGAATGGACCGACCTTGGGACCGGACTCACAAGGTCGGTCATGCCTAGAATTTTGTACTGGAATTGGCCTCGGGAATCGACCGAACTTGGGACCGGACTTGGCAAGTTCGGTCGAGCTTAAATTTCCCACGGGGAAAACTCTCGGGAATGGACCGACCTTGGGGACCGGACTTGCAAGGTCGGTCGGGGTAGAATTTTCAAACAGTAATATGTCCTGGAATGGACCGACCTTGGGTAAGGTCGGTCGGTAAGATCGGTCGAGCCAAAAACAAAAAAAAAAGAAATTTTAAATTCTAAAGATGTTAATTGGTAATAAGGTATACCATTGGTAGGGTAATGATGATTAGGAACCTAAGAACCTAAGGAATTAAGCTAGGTTAAGTATAAACCTTAAGTTTAAAGTTATGTTAATGTGGTTAAGTGGTAAAGACTAAAGAGGGTATCGAATGGGAATCTTTAGGGAGTAAGTGTCTTATGTAAGGTGCAAATAACTAATGACCTAAAAATGAATGAATGTTTTAGGTTTGTGAATTGGGACCCTGAAGAAGGTTAAACAAATAACAGTCGACGGTGAACGGTACAGTCTTTCTTGTGACCTGCTTGCTAACGAGGTGTCCCTCGGCTTGTGTGCTATCTGTTTATTTGCTATGACTAAGACAAGATAAAGCATGCAACCGGATATTAATGTTCCCGTTGTGTTTGTGTTTTCTTTACACTAACCCACGAGGCTTAAGGATAGCTACTAACTAAGCTTGATACTTATTAAGTTAATGAGAGGATTTGTACATTGGTGATTGTTGGTTAAAACCCGTCAAGGTTTAACTAACATTTGGTATTTAAGACTTTCACTAACCATAACTTGGGGTGGGAGTGAGGAATCCGGAATGGTACCGGCACATGTGTATTAGGGGAGGTCGGTATCTGAATCAGATCCGACTTCCAAATGAGACTTGTCATTAGACTCGTCGCCTAGGGTCAACAAACCGACCCGACCACCCGGACTACTGTTTGAGGTGGGAGGCACATTAAGGACGGCGTGGAGGGATCAAGCCTACATCCCCAACAAATTAAGAAAGGTAGCTTATTGTCGGATAGTGCACTGCTACCGGCTAGGGTTAACCAAGCCCTACAAAAATAAGTAACCAATTAAGGGCTAACCAATCTAATAGTGGAACGGTTGGCAATTATAAGGTTAAGGAGATTGAGGACTTAAGGAGTTAAGATCTAACTCACTTATTAAGGGAACGCGTGAGTCGTTCATTTGCATTTGAGCTATTTATGTTCATTGTGGTTTGTTGTTTTATTGCATTTCATATTATGTTGTGATGCTAATCAAGTTCCATGCTATCGACAATTAGTCGTCGTAGCTCCGTTAGCTTGGGGGCCACGAGAGGGTCGTACCAGCATTCGTGCTGACCCCCTTTGGGGGCTGTTTTTACACTTGCAGGTAAGCGGCCGATGAAGTCACACCACAAGAGTAGGAGCGGGTAGTCCTAGGTGGGACTGTATTTTGAGTACGGGTAGCGCCTGTGCACCCGTCTATTAGTAGTTGAACTTGAGATATATTATGTGGTTTGGAAGATACTTAAAACTCGGATGGTGTATGTATTTTGGAAGTATGGTTGTAAATATTTAAGTAACAGTATTTCTTGTGGATTAGACCGTGGCAAGGTCCTGGTGATAGTTTATTTCCGCTGCGACGTTTAAGTATTATTTGTTAAGTTGCGATAACCACGATTGGCTTAGGACGGGGTGTTACAAAAGTGGTATCAGAGTGTAGTTACGCTCTGATCAAGAAATACCGGACATAAGAGACCACCGAGTTAGGATATAAGTTAAGAAATAAGTGATGGGTTAAGTGTAACACCCCATCCAAAAACAAACACATAACAACATTCTGCAGCAGAAAATATACTACTTCACATTACTTAACTCGTTGGTGTTACACGCCGTTAACCACCCACGTGGCTAACAAGGCTATTACATAAACATTGTACCGGTCTGATGGACTAGATTCCCGAGTGACTACACATTACTATCCCTTTCCACTAACAATAAAACATACACATACCTTCCAACTGTATCGAGTATTTACAAACTGATGCCGATAACAACTTCGGTCTTACTACACCTACTGTATATATACACCTTACATGATTACCCATGTACAACGACTACCCCGTCCTACTCTCGAACAGCTTCCAGCTCCTTGAACCTGAAATAGGAAAAGAAGAGAAAGGGTGGCCCCCAAGGGGCTCAACACCTTTGCTGGTATGGTAATCCCGCAGCCCACATGCTACCGGGCCACGGACAACTAATTGTCGTCTTAGCATGCGGTTGATTATATTTAAATCATGCATGTAACTTAAAACACACAACACATAACATCTCGCCTCAATGGGCTCAACAAACGGATAGTACATCCTTATTTGATAAGTCACTCATGGTATTCATTATCCCTAGAGTGTTTCTCCTCTAATGGAGCTACTTCCTTAATAGACGACACTTACCCATAAATCGGGTTATCCTTAAACGCCTCTTATCACAAACTGGGATTCATATCCATGATCCACATACTCCACATTTTACCACATATAACATACATCACATATCAACACATAACAACAATTTTCACGTATCAACGTGCACATAATAACATCGCAATAGAAATTGCATTACATCAACAACACACAACATAACGGGAACGGTTCTCTTAGGAACCAACCCAAACATAGTTAATTCACTGGTGAGCCTAGAGAATGATGTCACCCTCATGATAAACTCGTTATACAACACTCATTACCGTTCTAATAGTCGGACGAGTAACATAAGTTAAGATGGTTCGGGTTTTGTGGCTCGAACACACCACACAAAACATCACATGTTCCCCCTAAACCGATCATAAGTCAGAATAGCTAAGCTTTGGAATAAGCTAATGGGAGATCATAACCCGTGAGGGAAACAACCATAACAGAGTGAAGGGTAAGGCTAAGAAGGATACCCACTCCCAAACAACGCGCGACCGGCCAAACCGGATTCCTCACCACTGTTAGTACATACTTACTTTTAGATATTAGTTAGAACCCCACTATGGAGCCTATCACATAAACAACACTTACAGTATTACAACTGGGTTAAACATACAAGGGAGATCCCTACATTCACATACACATATCACACAATTAACACACGCATAGCCGTGGTTAGAACGTCCCATGGTTCGAGTCGTTTAATCCGAATACCGAACTCTCATGTGATCCTAGACTCAGTTAACTAAGGTTAACACTTCCGTGGTTAAATGGTATCGGAGTTGAACACGCCACATAAATGAATTACTGTAAACTCATTACATGTTTTATCTTACAACGTGGCAAACATACAGAAAAACACATTGGCATACAAGCCGGTGTAATCTGGTAGGACACAGGTTGCAAGAAAACCATACCTGTCACCGGAGTCCACTTTATCATGTCCACTTATGTTCCTCGAGCAATTCTCGAACAACTGGTAATATTACATGTACTTTTATTAACATGGGGGTAGCATGATTGTTTAAAGTCTAATGCTTAACTTATCCCCGTTACTTTAGTTATATAACTTCACATTTTAACTTGTTTCACTTTTACATTTCAATACAACTTTTCCCCCACTAAATTGTCATTATAACTCACTTAACATGTCTTAAAATTTAATTTTTTTTTAAGATCCGACCGACCCACCGACCGACCCACCCCCTGGGTAGGTCGGCTGCAGAGAAAATCCAAATTCACAGTTTCAGCCCGACCGACCCAGACTGGGGTCGGTCCCATGGGTAGGTCGGCTGCAGAAACTTCCCATACATTGTCAAACATTCTCCAAATTTTTCCTTAAGCCTCCTAATGTGTTCTAACATCATTTGGCACATCAAACACACCTTTAGCCATGTACTAAACTCTTTAAATCACACACCAAAACCATCTTATCATTCACAAATTCCTTACAAAATCCCTAGCACTTGGAATGTTTTCTCCTTAAGATTTCTAGGTGGTATTTCACCTATAATGACCACTATACCAAGGTGTTTCCTCTACACCTTAACATCATCTCTCAAACTTCTTTTCTTACTAACTAAATCTCCTTTTCACATCTTACCTAAACATCATTTCTTCCTTGTACATCACATTCTCAAAAACACACATTGAATTCCTAGAACTTCCAAGATAATACCTAAATCCTTGTATCACACTAAATCACTTAGTACATGTTTTTCTTCCCTAGTAAAATTTGTTCACCTTTAACACTTCCTAGTTCACCAAAACTTATTAAAACACTTAGAACATCATATACATTTTCCAAATTTTGCCATAGCTTCTCTTGTATATCCTCACATCCAAACACTTAGGTTTTTACCTTATTTCATTCAAGAACACCTAAAATCCATCCAGAGTATTCTCACACACATACTCACCAAATTTTACACTACATCACAATATAGTGCATAAACTTAAATTGCTTGGCACTTAGGCCCCTAAATAACATGGCTCTTAGGCCCTTAAATACATTAAACTTAAACACAGAATTTCCCACATATATATTGCCTTTGACCTGCAAATACACACAACATCTCATATGCCGTTAATAAACTCCTTTTTGGATAGTTTGCTATCTCATTTCCCATTGGCTCTTTAGGTAGTTTATAATAAGCATTTTAAAGCTCAATTTCCTAGGACACATAAAACTTCATTAAGGTAGCTCATTTACCTCTCTTTCTTCAAAACTTCCTCACTTGTTTTTCCTTGCCCTTCTTGATTAAAAATCGGCAAGGTATTTTTGATTGCTTGTCAAACTTCTAAGCAATATACAAGTAAGGATAATGAGCATTAAGCATTATACCTAAGCTCATGAACAAACCCTAGATTAACATAAGTGTTTTAAAAACTAATGAGATGTTTACCTTGGATTTGCAAGGGAACTTGATTAAATATCAAGAGAGGACTCCACCTAGTCCTTTTAAGTTTGGAATGAAGCTAAACAAAAGCAAGAGAAGACACCATTACAAGGTGATTCTCGGCCATGAATAAAATGAGAGGAATGCTAGTTTTCTCTTTGACTTTTATTACCTTAGAACCAGAAGAACAATAAGGTGCAGAAATGGAGATCTTTTCCTCCATCAATGGAGATTCTACATGGAATCAACTTGAGCTCTTGAAAGTTTTGAAAAGAGGAAATGAAGAGCTTGCTCCAACTAGAAGAATGGTAGTCTCGGAATAAATTCGATATTGGAGCCATGAGTACAAGCACTCAAAGATGGGGAATGGATACTTGCTGTAGCAAAACGAGATGGAGAAGGGAGGATGAGGTTGGGAGACCGTGGGAACCAAGAAGAAAAGAAGAGAAAATGAGGAGAGAGGTTTAGTTTGGAGATATTTATGTTATAAGGCATAAAGTAACTTTTCACTTTATTCTTTCTTCTTTCTTTATTTGCTAGCCAAGTGTGATGACTCACACACTAAAAACCGTGCCCCCTTCAATATATAAGTATAGTCTTTGTTGACCATTTAACTAATTAAAGTTGACTTAAGTCAAAACTAGCACTATTTGGGTACTATTCACAAACTAAGGTACATATTTGTGAAATTTTTGATTTCCCATTGATTTAGGCTTCCTAATGTGATACTAAGTAGTACACATGTTAATTAAAGAGTAATGATGGTCATTTAGCCACTCAAAAACTCATTTACAAGACAATTTTTCAAAATGTGCTTTAGCCTCCTTAAAGCACATTTTGTGTTTTAACTTGTTTTCAAGCTTGGTTTTCTTTAGTAATTGATTTAATATGTTCATTAACATATAAATAAGGTCTTGGTAAGGTTATTAGGTCTTAACCGAACTTATCCCAAGCTTAGAGCACATTTTCGCCAATATTGGCTTTAAGGTATTTATTTGTGTTTTGTTTGGTTTAATTGTCTATCAAAGTTTCCTAAGGACTTAATTATCTTTATTAAATCATAATTGAATATTACTAAGTCTTGGTAGGCTCTTTGGGTCCCAACAAAGTTCACTCCAAGCTTAGAGCATGTTTTTGCTCAAGCTGTGTCTTAGTGCTTTATTGTGTTTTACTATGGTTTAAGTTGTACACTGACGTTTCTAAGGCACTTTTTAGCCTTTAAATACCATAGTTTAAATGTTTAACAACATATCAAGGTTTGGGGTATTTTAATCTACCCCCCTTAAAAGAACTTCATCCTCGAAGTTCACACTTCCCACACATCATTGGATTAGAACACGAGAATAACTCACAAAATAGAACTTCCATAGCCAGACGTACTTTACATCACAACCTTGGACTTAATGGTCTGGGTAACATATTCACATGCATACATAACATAACATAACATAACATACTTACATGATAACCTCAGACTTAGTGGTCCGGGTACCTTAATCAACATTATACTTACATAACAACCCTTAGACTCTCTGGTCTGGGTAACATAACAACATTTAGACACATAGGTCTTGATAACATAACAGCCTTTAGACACATAGGTCTATGTAACACAACACATTTAGACTCATAGGTCTTAATAGCATACACTTTAGAAACTCAAGGTCAAAATAATATTTATTACACATACCACACAACATATCATAGCATGTATAGCAATCAAAAATATCTTTGATATACACTATGATCCCGCAGAACCCGGTCACGATGGACACCTTCCGTCCCCGTGCCTTTGGGAGATCAAAACAATCACTTAAATTTAAAATTTTCCTTGTGAGGTTAAGTAAGAGAACTTTAATTATGTAAAGTATTTATCGGCGCTTTATAAATACCAATCCAAAATCCTTTTTGAAAACACATACAACTCCAAGTCCAACTTATGCTCTTTGTTTCTTTTCTTAGTGTGGTTAATTGTGACCACTTAAGGGGAGCTTCAAGAATCATTCAACCCTAATGTGATCAGCATCAGTGTCGAAATATCCTTCCACCCCAATTTGAGTTTGGCTTCCCTTGATCGCATGCAAATCAAGTTCCACTTCCCACTTCATTTTCAAGCATCAAATAAATCACTCATTTCCCATTTTCTATCTTTTAAATCATTCTAATCATGATCATAACATCTCCAAGGGATAGAACTTCGTCTATCAGTTATTTCCATTCACTTTAATGTTGTTACCTAGGGAATCTTATTCTCTCTAGGTTCTATGTCGGTATCATGCCTTTTCATGAATCACTATATAGTATATATATACACATATATTTTATCAAAATACAACACACCATTTCACATTTATACACTGTCGGGGTTTTTTGTTCCCCGGGAGTTTCTCTATTCCCCACACTTGTACTATCACACACAACTGTTAATAAATCAACACACTTATCACAATGGTATTCGCATCTTCTGTGCGCAATTACCACAATTAAACTATGAATGAATGTGTATGTTTACGTAACACACACATCAACCATCAAAACAAATTATTTTGTGCTATGCACAACATAAATCACGTACACTTGTACGGTAATACACACTAAGTGGTTTTGCGCTCTACCCCCCTTAAAAGGGATTACGCCCACGTAATCAATCACTAAACATCGGTTTAAAGGTTCTACCGTCATGAAGTGTTTTAACTTTTACGCGGTCTATTATACAATGGTATCTAATTAGAGGATCTTAACCATATTGGCGGTTTAGTTGCTAAACCAAGAATTCTCATTGGAGTTTGTTTAAACTCTTAACTGGTTTCGGTTCTGGCCTGTGAGGCTTCTAGGCATTAATAATTAGCCGTTCACTTATGTTCACCATGTACATTCAACACTTGAATCACTGGCTCACTAGTTTCTGCTGCGAAACTCTAATAACTGTAGAGCTTAATTGCCCCATTTGTTATTCTTACTGTATTGTACATCCCCAATTGTCACCTTCATCTTGGCAACAATGGTTTCTCAGCCGACGCGTGGTATCTCTTACCGTTAGCGAATTCGGTAAGTTATAAACTTTCTATCCACTTCCATAATAATTTACTGTATATATAGCTATGTATTTCACAATGATTGACTTGTTCCCTTCCGACTTACTATCGGTTGCGATTGAGCTACTACCTAGTGTGTAGTGCTCTCTCAGCTATTTACAACATTTGGGGTATATTCCATACCGATATTTGGCAGTTAGTGCTACTGTAGTCACTTACTATTAATCATGTCTCCACATTTGGTTTTGTACAAGTACTCCTTTATTGGTGCGGTCTTGCATTTCCTATGCATCGGCCATTATAACATTATTGCTCCATAATTAACATGTTCCCAATTCCTAGCTCTCCCACTCGATCATTACTGTGCAAGTGCAATACCAAAACACTCAGTCATACAGAGTGTAGAGGCGTAAACTCTTGACAGCAAATCTCTCATGTGATTCACACGGAATTCACACTGTGTTTCACTGAGATTCTGATCTCGTAATACTAGCTACTGGCTTACTGCCTAGTTTGTTTGGTATCACTTATCGGTTAACAATACTTATACAACGGTCGCTTGCTACGCACCGTGCCCTTACTCATTGCATAACACTAACTTGCATGTCTATTTACTGTCACATTAACTTCCACACATATATTTACATCCTTTGTATTATGGTTCGTCATTCATTTGGATGACTACCGAATGCTCCTTAAGCGTTGCTCACTAGAGTCTCAAACCGACGTTATTTAGCTCGGTGCTTCACTTTATACACACATATTACTAAACTAACTGCTCTCAAATAATAATATTGTCCATCCTTAACATATTTCTTGAGCTTGGTTCACATAACTACCGCTCCAGCGGTTTCACAGCATCGAGAGATATCCCCACTCTTAGTGCAGTGGTTCGTTCTCCACTCTATTCAATATAACATAAACTTCTGCAATCAATCTAATTACATAACACATTTTATTTGTGGCCTATAAGCCTTATTTGCCTTGAGCTGCGCTCATTGTAGGCTGTCCACGCACATGTACTTCTCTGTACAAAATTACATGGTTTGAATGTTATATTGAGCTCCATGACAAGGTCGTTGCATTCCGTCTCCTTTCATGGAATGCCCCTTAGGATTGTCAGTCCGTCTCCTGAAAACTTATGTCTAAACTGAGGGTTAGTTTTAACCCTTGTTTTTCTGTCATGCATTTCGTTCAACAATTGTTGATGCGAACACCCTTCAAGGATTGCTCCTGGGTGTTACTGAGTTATGCTTTTACATCTGGTTCACACTTATTGGTACATTCCGTTAGCCACGCCGTTTGCGTTCTTAACTGGCTTATTATCTCCTTCTGTGAAGATCAACATTTCCTGGTAGTGTAGGTACTCATTCTGGGAGTTTCATCCTGTTCTTTGCACATTAATGTGTCCACATTAGGCATCTGCTTAGCCATGGACAGGCTGGGTCACCGTTCCAGCTAACATGTTTATCCCTGGGATCCTTAAGACATATGCTATGTCTTTACATAACAGTTAGTGCACTTCGTATTCCCTGACTCTTAAACATTTCCTTGAAAGGAATTCACTAATTCTCTTAGTCTCGTTAACTTGACTGAGTTTCTTAACTTCAACCATTCATGGTAATCCTTAGTTCTTGTTTGACTTATACTGCTGACTGCAGAGTGGATTTATCGTGAGTGATTAGTACAGGTGAAATTGATAAAAGAAAGAAATTAATACTCAAAATATCCGTCGGGCTGCAAATAAAAACCCGGTCGCAGTAGTATAGAAGACAGAAGCGGCCGGGGTCAAACCGTGGGACTTATAGAGAGATAAAATAGTTCCTAAGCTTGTCATAAAAGGGGGGAAGTTAATTGACTTGTTTCAGAGAAAATATTAAGCAGATTAGAAAACTGAGTGCAGATGAATTAAATGGAACTCCGGGTTTAGGTTTTATATAATCTGATTAATTATGCTATCTCTACCGGTTTAATTTATTAGTTTGGTAAAATTCCTGTTATTATCCTAAGGACTAAGTCATAGACCCTTAAGAACTCGTTTACCAGAAAATGCTCGGTCTAATCAAGGTTCGAGCAATACTATGTAAACGGACGTTAAATTCGAGGAATTATAATTGCATCTGAAAATACTAACCTATTAAATCATAATAAGCTTTCTCCAGATTTACGGCTTAATTAACCTGTCTATTTATCACCTGGTCTGATCAAAATAGACTTAGGAAAGCATTTTAATAAATTCATGTAATTTATTAAAATGGTGAGAGAAAACCTTTAAGCGTAACAAACTGTATTTATTTTAACCGGTAGAAATATTGATTACATAATTAAACAAACCATAATTAAAACCCTTGCCTGGAGCAAATCCTCCTTAGCCTGACATATTAACTGGTAATAAGTCAGACAGAGGTTGGACGTAATAACAATACGAGATGCGTGGATGATGAATGGAGAAAATGAAGAGGAAGAAGAGTGGAGCGAGTACGTAGGATTTTTGTAAATGGAATGAGAGATTTTGAGTGTTGAGTTTGGGGTGGATATGTGTATTTGTTTGAAGTAGCAGTGGTATTTTATAGAGGAGAGGAAGAAGAAGAACGACTGCAGACAGAGGTGGAAGAGCATTGATTGCTCAGGGGACAGAACGCGAAGAGTAGATAGATAAGTTGCAGGTCGACGGGCGAAGTCGACGAGCGAAGTCGACGAAGAAGAAAAACTGTTTTGCGTTCGATTTTAGTCGCGTCCGCCTCTGCGTCCGCCTTAATCGCGGACGTGACTGTCGACCTCCTGTCCGCCCGGTCACTTGTTCTGTCCGCGCGGCCGTCCGCCTATGGCTCAAGCGGACGTCTCTGTCTTTTTTTCCTGTTCGCCCGAGGTCTTCACTCACGTCCGCCCAAGCGTCCGCTTCACGTCCGCCCGGTCACATTCCTGTCCGCCCGAGGTCCGCATCACGTCCGCATCTCGTCCAGGCGGTTGCAAGTGTATTTTCTTCTACGAATTTTGACCAGCTCTAGATTCTTCGTTTGGACTCCGTTTTCTGAGCCGTTTGCGTCTATGCGTTCGTCTCTTCGTCTACTTTACTCCCAGCTTGGTTTTCCTTATGTTTAAACAATAAATTTGTGAGATAACAATAAAACATAAACTAGAGGAAAACTAACCGAAGTGGAGAATTGAGCAAGAAAAGTGCTAATATTATATATGAAATACACCTATAAAACATGCTCATTTGGACACTTATCACACCCCCACACTTATCTTTTTGCTTGTCCTCAAGCAAAACCACGTACCCAAGTAAGTAGGGAATGCTCAATACTAACAAATATTATTATGAAGGGTAGGATAAACATGATCTTTTTAACTTATTGAGGAGTGTGATCCATCAACTGCTGGTGGCATAGGTGTGCTCAAGGTAAAAATAAAATATAGAGTTTCGGGGTATGATCCAAGGTACTTCAATGTTTTTTTAGGTGACTCTGAGAACTTTTACCATGGCCAACTTCTCTCAAGAATGGGCATTGAGGAGAAAACAAAAGGAAAAATAGATTCATGCATTTGTTTCACTTTTGCATAAGAGATGAGAAAATGTAGGCATAACGCCTTTGTATTTAAGAACACTCAACTCTCTTTTGTTGGTTACCAATGGTGTCTCACAAGTCCCTTATTTTTTTTCTTTCTTCCTTTTTTTTTAAAGAGAAGCACCCCTTAGCAATCCCTAAGAGAGAAGACAGAAAGAAACCCTGAGCAATAAAATCCAACCATTTGCAGATTATTTGGTCACACCGCATATAAAATGCTCCTCAAAAGTAATCAAAATTTTAAAATTTGTACCATTTATCCCACAATTCATAATAGTATTTGTTTTTAAAGAGAACAACCTACATTAGCAGGGTACATAATTTTAATTTTTGAACAAATGCAAGATAAGCAGAGAGATTTAAAATTTAAGCACAAAATGCCCTGAAAAGGCTCTTCCCCCACACTTAAGCTCAAGCAATGCCCTCATTGCGTAGATGAATAAATTAATAGGGCATGCAATTAATAAAGGAAAGAGTGTACTCCCCAGATTTCGTAGAGTGTGTAGAGCTCCCCCACACTTGAGTGCAGCTGTGGAATGTCATGATTTGAACCTGTAAAGAATATTCTACACAGCGAGAAGAACTCAAGTGAAACCTGCATTTTATTATGACATAAAAAGGGAAATATAGTACAAAAAGAAAACAACATTAAATTAAAGGAAAGAAAAAGATAGATAGTGGGTTGCCTCCCACCAAGCTGCCCGGGTTTAACGTCTCTAGCTAGACGTTTTGACCAAGCTTTAGTTTGGAGAAGAGTTCGAGGGCTCGTTGTCCCGCTGTTCTTGGACAAAATAAGTTGCAGATAGGTTAGTTGAAATATTAGAATGAGAATTATACCTTTTAAGACGTGCCCCGTTGACCTTGAAAGTTTCGCCTTGTTTGTTCTGGAGTTCAAAGGCACCGTACGGAGTCACACTAACAATCTGGAAAGGGCCGGCCCAATGAGACTTGAGTTTCCCAGGGAAGATCCTTAATCTTGAGTTATATAAGAGAACCCAATCACCAATTTCGAAGTCCCTTTGAGGATCATCCTGTCATGGAACTTTTTGGTGCGCTCTTTATAAATCTTTGCATTCTGGTAAGCCTGATCTCTCAGCTCTTCTAATTCGGAAAGTTGGAATTTCCTTTTCTCTCCCGCAGAAATTAAGTCAAAGTTTAGGGCCTTGATTGCCCAATATGCCTTATGTTCCATCTCTACAGGTAAGTGGCATGCTTTCCCATAGACCAGCTTAAAAGGAGACATCCCGATGGGAGTCTTGAATGCAGTGCGGTAAGCCCAAAGCGCATCATCCAGCTTAAGTGCCCAATCCTTTCGTGATGAGTTAACCGTCTTCTGGAGGATCCATTTTAACTCACGGTTGGAAACTTCTGCTTGGCCGTTTGTCTGGGGGTGATAAGGTAAAGCTACCTTGTGACGTACCCCGTACTTAACCATAAGCGCTTCAAATAACGGTTGCAGAAGTGAGATCCTCCGTCACTGATAATAATTGGCACGCCAAAACGGGTAAAGATGTGCTTCTTAAGGAACCTGGTTACTGTCTTTGCATCAGCATGATGACAGGGTATGGCTTCTACCCACTTCGACACGTACGACAACTGCCACTAGAACATATTGGTGGCCCTGCGAGGAAGGGAACGGTCCCATAAAATCAATGCCCCAACAATCAAAAAGCTCCACTTCTAGTATCCCTTGTTGTGGCATTTCATGTCTCCTGGATGTGTTACCCATTTTCTGACAATTATCACATTGTTTGCAGAATTGGTACACATCTTTATGAAGGGTCGGCCAATAAAATCCTGAGGCCAGGATCTTAGCTGCGGTCCTTGTGGGTCCATGGTGACCTCCGGCTTCCCGTGAGTGACAAAAATGTATGACACTTGGAACCTCATCTTCCGGGAGACATCGACGAATCAACCCATCAGCACTAACTCGGAACAAATACGGATCCTCCCAGAAATAATGCCTTGAGTCAGAAAGAAATTTCTTCTTCTGGGAGTAGGATAGATCATAGGGTACTGTTCCAGAGACTAAATAATTGGCCAGGTCCGCATACCATGGCTCCTGTACCTTGGTGATTGAGAAGACAGTCTCATCGGGGAAGAATTCGTTGATAGGCACACTATCCTTAGGAGTCACCAATCTAGAGAGATGGTCAGCGACAACATTCAATTTTCCGCTCTTATCTTTGACTTCGATGTCAAACTCTTGAAGTAGAAGAATCCAGCGCAACAAGCGAGGCTTGGCTTCTTGTTTTGTAAATAGTATTTGAGAGCGGAGTGGTCTGTATGCACGATGACTTTGCTTCCCCATAAGTATGATCTGAACTTATCAAGGGAGAAAACTATAGCCAGAAGTTCTTTTTCGGTGGTCGTATAGTTTTTCTGGGCGTCGTTTAGTGTTCTGCTGGCATAAGCGATCACTCTCAAGATTTTCTCTTTTTTCTGGCATAGAGCTGCCCCCACGGCGTAGTCACTTGCATCGCACATGATCTCAAACGGAAGAGACCAATCAGGTGGTATGACAACAGGTGCTGACACCAATTTTTGTGTTATAGTTTGGAAAGCAGCTGAACACCTTTCATCAAAATGAAACGGGGCATCTTTCTGTAGCAGGTCGGTCAATGGTTTGCTGATTTTGGAGAAGTCTTGTATAAACCGCCGATAAAATCCTGCATGCCCTAGAAACGCTCGTATATCTCTGACAGTAGTTGGTGCTGGTAACTTCTCGATAACCTCTACCTTGGCTTTATCCACCTCTATTTTTGCTGATATTTTATGTCCAAGGACGATCCCGTCCTTGACCATAAAATGACATTTCTCCCAGTTTAAAACGAGATTCGTATCCTCACACCGTCTTAGGATCAAATCCAGTTGTGCCAAGCATTTGTCGAAACTAGAGCCATAGACTGAAAAGTCGTCCATAAAGACTTCTATGCTCTGCTCGATGAAATCAGCAAATATTGCTTGCATACATCTCTGGAAGGTAGCAGGGGCATTGCACAGACCGAAAGGCATTCGTCTGTAAGCAAAGGTACCGTAAGGACAAGTGAAGGTTGTCTTGTCCTGGTCCTCTGGTGCAATTGGTATTTGGAAATACCCCGAGAACCCATCTAGAAAACAGTAGTACTCTTGCCCTGCTAGCCGCTCCAACATCTGGTCGATAAAGGGGAGAGGGAAATGATCCTTCCTGGTCGCCAAGTTCAAACGCCGATAGTCAATACACATGCGCCATCCTGTGATCTTTCTTTGAGGGATAGTCTCTCCCTTTTCATTAATAACAGCTTCGATGCCCCCCTTCTTGGGGACAACTTGAACAGGACTGACCCATGGACTGTCAGAAATTGGATAAATGATGTTCGCGTCAAGGAGTTTCAGAACCTCCTTTCGAACTACCTCCTTGAGGTTAGGGTTTAGCCGGCGTTGAGGTTGCCTGATAGACTTGTAGTTTTCCTCCATATAGATATGGTGCGTGCAATAGGAGGGGTCAATTCCTTTGATATCAGCAATAGTCCACCCGATTGCTGTCTTGTGCTTCTTTAATACCTCAAGTAACCTTGTTTCCTCCCCGGAATTCAGAGAAGAGGAAATAATGACAGGCAAATGGTCATTTTCAGCTAGGAAGGCATACTTGAGGTTAGAGGGTATTTCTTTAAGCTCGAGTTCAGGTGGTTGTTCCACTGATGGAATTGATTTTTGAGGTTTTCTGTCGAGTTCTTCGATTGGTGGCCGGTACGCTTGATAACCAGCCCTTCCTTTCTCTACGTACGCCAGCATGGCGTTAACTTCCGGATCCTCCACCTTTTCTTCTAGAGAAGTAAATAGTACTTGCTCTAGCGGTTCAGTTTCAGCTTCCAAGATGGAAGATGGGGAATACATGTCCTCATCTGTAGCAAAATCGCTTTCCTCCTCCTCATCATCTGTGAATCCCACTGTCTTAGCATGAGGAGAAAAGTTGACTTTTCTTCATCATTTCTGCATGTCGAATTCAATCGTTTCATCCTCGTACCGAAGAGTGATTTTCCCATCATGGACGTCAATGATGGCTTTGGCGGTACTAGAAACGGTCGACCTAGAATCAAGGGGACCTCAACATCATCATCCATTTCTAGAATGACGAAATCAGCTGGAAAGATAAAGCGAGATACTCCAACTACCAGATCCCGGACTATGCCCATGGGCTTGATCTCTGATCTGTCTGCTAGTTGGAGTTTGAAAGGAACCGGTTGCATTTCTCCTCCTTTACTTTCAAGAAGGTGGCGTATGGCATGATATTAATGCTGGCTCCTAGGTCGCATAGACCACTTCCACAGTCCACCCCACCTATAAAACACGGGATCACGGGATTTCCCGGATCTGTTTTGGAGGGAGTGCTCGAAGAAGGGCTCCAGAGCATTCCTGTGAGGTGCACTGTTTCTTTCCAGGTTTCTTCTCTTCTTTGTCAAGAGATCCTTTAGAAATTTGGCGTAGTTAGGCATCTCTTGCAAAGCATCAAGTATAGGTATGTCGAGAGTCAGTTTCTTGAAAATGCTCAAGAATTTGGAGAACTGCTCATCTAGGTGTTTCTTTTTCATTTTTCGGAAATGGGAGTTCACTGTTTTTATGAGTGGAAGTTGGGATGTCGATGTAACTCGAGATGGAGGTGGAGTGGAGTAGCAGGAGTAGGAACTTGGATTTCTGAGGGAGGTGAAGTTGGTTTGTGGTTTCTTCAACATTGATATAGGCTCTTCATGATTTTCTTTTTCTTTTCCTTTGCTGGCGGCAAGTTCCCTTCCACTCCTTAAGGAGACTGCACACAAGTTTGTTGATTGAAATGTGCCTTCGTCTATAAGGATTGAATTTGCTTGTTCCTTTGGATTGGGGTTAGTCTGTGAAGGGAATTGACCAGGTGGTCTTTGTTGAGTGAGTAACTGTTGGATCTGAGATTGCAAGGCTTTTTGGTCTTTGCGCAGAGCTGCGACCTCTTCTTGCGTATCTCGGGATTTACCCATCATCGCCTTAAACATCTCTTGCATTTGAGACATATCAGACTCAGGATTCGAAGGAGGTTGAGTCGGTCGACTCGATGAAGCTTCATTGCCATAAGGCTGTTGTTGATATTGCCTTTGGCCTCCTTGGAAATTGGGCTGAGGTCTGTAATTTTGAGATGGTTGAAGGGTATGTGGGTTTTGGATATTTTCTGTGTTTGAGTAGCGAAGGTTGGATTGCATGTTACGTTGCCATGGTTGTCTGTACCCTTGATTGTTAGTGATGTAGTTCGCCTCCTCCGCTGCTTTTAATTCTTGTAGCTGGGGGCATTGTTCATAGTCATGAGGCCCGCCACATTGTGTACAAGAAATAACAGGAGATGATTGGGATAGAGGAGCATAGCCTGGAGGGGTAGTAGGTGATCGTGAAATCATCGACTTAGCTTGCTGGGGGTAGGAATTCATAGCCATCTGCTCAACCACTTTTTGCAGAGTGCTGACTTTTGTTGCCTGCTGAGCATTGCTCTCCATGAGTTGCTCATGGCTTTTCATCAATTGGTCGAACTTGTTATCACTTTCCCCAACATGATATAATCCTGGAGTACCGCTCCTTGATCCACCGGAGGCCCAGTCTCTGATTTCCTCACAGAGAGATTCCATGCTGTTCAGAAATTGTGCTCCTGGCTTTTTCAGAATGTCAGCCCCTAACGAAGATAACACCATTGTTCTGCATGGACCGATCAAACCCTTGTAGAACAATTGTGATACTTGTTCTTTCGTCAGACCATGGTGAGGACAAGTAAGTAGTAGACCTTTGAAACGTCCCAAGTTTCACAAATTTTCCGACCCAGGTTGCTTGAAATTATAGATTTCAGCAATCATCTCCAATGTTCGGCTCGGGGGTAGGAATTTGTCGTAGAACTTGGTGGCCATGTCATCCCAGGTACCGATGGTACTTGGTGTTAGGCTATGATACCACTTGCTCACGTTTCCCGTCAGGCTGTGTGGGAATAATGACAATCTTGCATATTGAAGTACTGTCGGTCGCAGTAAGACTGTTGGCATGTTGCAAGAATTTTGTAACATGTAACAGGGCTTCGTCTGGACTGGTGCCATCAAACATGCCCAACTCTTTCACACATCTGATTTGATGATATGGCTTCAGCTTCTGCCACTCATCGTATTCGGATGGGCTAAGGTGAGGAAGGATGATAGCAGGCTGTTGTCCTTGGTTAGACGGCCTGTTGATATTTCGAACCGCTGGTGTAGATGCCATTAGTTTCCGGGTCAGAATCTATCACTGTGGTGGTAATGTTGTTGAGTTCGTCTCTGCCTTAGGGTACGCAGAAAGGTTCTCTCGATCTCTGGATTATAACCAACCGTGTGTGATTATATTTTCTGGGAGACTGTTTGACCTGGTAAAAGGCATTCACCACTCAAAACAGAGAAAAGAACTGGTTATGTTAGAATAAATAAAAATGTTAGGAATTAGTAGACAGAAATTTAAAGTTAGTAGTTAGGGACAATGGAAAGAAATAATAGAAAATTGAAATGACAATGGAACGAAATGACAATGGAACGAAATGACAGAAATTTTAAGTTAGTAGTTAGAGACAATGGAATATTAAAGGACAATGGAATTGAAATGACAGAAATAAATGACAATAATATTAAATGTCAGAAGTCCGAAGTCCAAAGTTAGATGTCCAAGTCAGATCAAAGTCTGATGTCCAAGTCAGATTATTAACAAGATAATATTGACAGATTATTATAATATAACAGGTGAATTAACCGGGGCTTAGGGACTAGATTAAATCAAGTCCCCGGCAATGGCGCCATTTTGCAGAGTGGATTTATCGTGAGTGATTAGTACTGGTGAAATTGATAAAAGAAAGAAATTAATACTCAAAATATCCGTTGGGCTGCAAATAAAAACCCGGTCGCAGTAGTATAGAAGACAGAAGCGGCCGGGGTCAAACCGTGGGACTTATAGCGAGATAAAATATTTCCTAAGCTTGTCACAAAAGGGGGGAAGTTAATTGACTTGTTTTAGAGAAAATATTAAGCAGATTAGAAAACTGAGTGCAGATGAATTAAATGGAACTCCGGGTTTAGGTTTTACATAATCTAATTAATTATGCTATCTCTACCGGTTTAATTTATTAGTTTGGCAAAATTCCTGTTATTATCCTAAGGACTAAGTCATAGACCCTTAAGAACTCGTTTACCAGAAAATGCTCGGTCTAATCAAGGTTCGAGCAATACTATGTAAACGGACGTTAAATTCGAGGAATTATAATTGCATCTGAAAATACTAACCTATTAAATCATAATAAGCTTTCTCCAGATTTACGGCTTAATTAACCTGTCTATTTATCACCTGGTCTGATCAAAATAGACTTAGGAAAGCATTTTAATAAATTCATGTAATTTATTAAAATGGTGAGAGAAAACCTTTAAGCGTAACAAACTGTATTTATTTTAACCGGTAGAAATATTGATTACATAATTAAACAAACCATAATTAAAACCCTTGCCTGGAGCAAATCCTCCTTAGCCTGACATATTAACTGGTAATAAGTCAGACAGAGGTTGGACGTAATAACAATACGAGATGCGTGGATGATGAATGGAGAAAATGAAGAGGAAGAAGAGTGGAGCGAGTACGTAGGATTTTTGTAAATGGAATGAGAGATTTTGAGTGTTGAGTTTGGGGTGGATCATGTGTATTTGTTTGAAGTAGCAGTGGTATTTTATAGAGGAGAGGAAGAAGAAGAACGACTGCAGACAGAGGTGGAAGAGCATTGATTGCTCAGGGGACAGAACGCGAAGAGTAGATAGATAAGTTGCAGGTCGACGGGCGAAGTCGACGAGCGAAGTCGACGGGCGAAGTCGACGAGCGAAGTCGACAAAGAAGAAAAACTGTTTTGCGTTCGATTTTAGTCGCGTCCGCCTCTGCGTCCGCCTTAATCCTCACGCGGACGTGACTGTCGACCTCGCCTTGTCCGCCCGGTCACTTGTTCTGTCCGCGCGGCCGTCCGCCTATGGCTCAAGCGGACGTCTCTGTCTTTTTTTCCTGTTCGCCCGAGGTCTTCACTCACGTCCGCCCAAGCGTCTTCAGTCCGCGTCACATTCCTGTCCGCCCGAGGTCCGCATCACGTCCGCATCTCGTCCAGGCGGTTGCAAGTGTATTTTCTTCTACGAATTTTGACCAGCTCTAGATTCTTCGTTTGGACTCCGTTTTCTGAGCCGATTGCGTCTATGCGTTCGTCTCTTCGTCTACTTTACTCCCAGTTTGGTTTTCCTTATGTTTAAACAATAAATTTGTGAGATAACAATAAAACATAAACTAGAGGAAAACTAACCGAAGTGGAGAATTGAGCAAGAAAAGTGCTAATATTATATATGAAATACACCTATAAAACATGCTCATTTGGACACTTATCACAGACCGTAGTACGGAGTCGACTACTTCCCGTGTTTTGGACTCTACTTGTATACATATGTGGGGTACCATACTGATACATTACTACTTACCCAACTAACCCATAAGTAGGTCTGTCAGGCCCACAAGCTCCTATCGGAGTGCGGTCGTCCCACATTTCAGTTGGTACACTCGTAGTGTCCGTCACACGCCTAGGTGAAGTATTCTGTTGTCAACTCCCTTATATTGTCCCGTGACAATATTCATTCCGTGCTTCCCGAGCTTAATCGAGGGAAATTTTACCCACTGTTGTATCTTTATCAACTGCCTTTGGTTTTACTGGTTTGGTTTAGAAGAAGGTTAGAAAGAAGTATTGGTTTGAAAGAAAATCTGGTTTTGAAGGAAAAGAGTTTGAAAGAAAATTTTCATGGTTTCACAACATCTTCTTACCTTAACCGCGTCTAGCTTCTTGCTGACTGGTGTACTTACAATTACAGTGGTTAGGCTAACAGGCCCTTCCACTGTTATGACGATCACATTTAACTATATGGTACTTTCCCAAGTACTTTGTAGTGGTTATAAATTTCCCGAACAACCCTGTTATAGCAGCACTTGCTATGGCAAGTGCGCCATGCTAACTGACTATCGGTTTAACACATATCGGTTGTGGTATTGTTTTTACCCGCACTGTCATCAGTGGCCTTGTTGGCCCTTACTGTCTTGATAATAACTCCTCTAGGTGACTTCTCACTGTCTTCACATGATAATCATCAACTAGGGTGTTTCCCATTCTGGGAGACCCTCTTTCCTTTTGTATTGTTTCCTCTTCGTAGCCCGTTCCACGTATTTGTCGTGGTTACTGAGACTTGTCTCTTGTTTGGGCACTACGTTGTAGTTCCTTTGTCGGTCGGTATACCGTTGGTGTGTCATTTAACAACTGTGGTCCCGTAGACACTCGTCTCAGGTTCCATTACTTCACTTCTTGCCTGTTGCACGATTGGTGCGTTGTAAGCTGGTTGTTCTCGACTGCTCGGCATGTCGACCCAGGTTGCCGGAAATTCTATTCTCTTATACACAAAATTCTTCATTCTTCGCTATTAAATGCGGTTAACATCATTCAGATGCAGGCCGTCTCCGGGATTCCCAGTTTTCGGGATCTACCGTATGACAGGTTCTCCATACCTTTAGAGGTACTTAATAACAGCCAGATCGGGTATTCCCGAGTATGAGAGGACTTTCATCTCTCTGGCGTTGTTTCCCAAGTTAAAGACAGGGATTGTGGAGGGCGGGAAGGATATAGTAGGTTTCCAGTACACACTGGTAATTCCTAACTAGCGTATCTCTCACGCTATCACTCAACCCTTAACCCAAAGTACTAAAATCCTAACTCGGTACTTCCTAAGCTCGGTAATTCAGTCATCAGAGCGATACTTCGCTCTGATACCACTTTTTGTAACACCCCATCCAAAAACAAACACATAACAACATTCTGCAGCGGAAAATATACTACTTCACATTACTTAACTCGTTGGTGTTACACGCCGTTAACCACCCACGTGGCTAACAAGGCTATTACATAAACATTGTACCGGTCTGATGGACTAGATTCCCGAGCGACTACACATTACTATCCCTTTCCATTAACAACAAAACATACACATACCTTCCAACTGTACCGAGTATTTACAAACTGATGCCGATAACAACTTCGGTCTTACTACACCTACTGTATATATACAACTTACATGATTACCCATGTACAACGACTACCCCGTCCTACTCTCGAACAGCTTCCAGCTCCTTGAACCTGAAATAGGAAAAGAAGAGAAAGGGTGGCCCCCAAGGGGCTCAGCACCTTTGCTGGTATGGTAATCCCGCAGCCCACAAGCTACAGGGCCACGCACAACTAATTGTCGTCTTAGCATGCGGTTGATTATATTTAAATCATGCATTTAACTTAAAACACACAACACATAACATCTTGCCTCAATGGGCTCAACAAACGGATAGTACATCCTTATTTGATAAGTCACTCATGGTATTCATTATCCCTAGAGTGTTTCTCCTCTAATGGAGCTACTTCCTTAATAGACGACACTTACCCATAAATCGGGTTATCCTTAAACGCCTCTTATCACAAACTGGGATTCATATCCATGATCCACATACTCCACATTTTACCACATATAACATACATCACATATCAACACATAACAACAATTTTCACGTATCAACGTGCACATAATAACATCGCAATAGGAATTGCATTACATCAACAACACATAACATAACGGGAACGGTTCTCTTAGGAACCGACCCAAACATAGTTAATTCACTGGTGAGCCTAGAGAATGATGTCACCCTCATGATAAACTCGTTATACAACACTCATTACCGTCCTAATAGTCGGACGAGTAACTTAAGTTAAGATGGTTCGGGTTTTGTGGCCCGAACACACCACACAAACACATGTTCCCCCTAAACCGATCATAAGTCAGAATAGCTAAGCTTTGGAATAAGCTAATGGGAGATCATAACCCGTGAGGGAAACAACCATAACAGAGAGAAGGGTAAGGCTAAGAAGGATACCCACTCCCAAACAACGCGCGACCGGCCAAACCGGATTCCTCACCACTGTTAGTACATACTTACTTTTAGATATTAGTTAGAACCCCACTATGGAGCCTATCACATAACAACACTTACAGTATTACAACTGGGTTAAACATACAAGGGAGATCCCTACATTCACATACACATATCACACAATTAACACACGCATAGCCGTGGTTAGAACGTCCCATGGTTCGAGTCGTTTAATCTGAATACCGAACTCTCATGTGATCCTAGACTCAGTTAACTAAGGTTAACACTTCCGAGGTTAAATGGTATCGGAGTTGACCACTCCACATAAATGAATTATTGTAAACTCATTACATGTTTTATTTTACAACGTGGCAAACATACAGAAAAACACATTGGCATACAAGCCGGTGTAATCCGGTAGGACACAGGTTACAAGAAAACCATACCTGTCACCGGAGTCCACTTTATCATGTCCACTTATGTTCCTCGAGCAATTCTCGAACAACTGGTAATATTACATGTACTTTTATTAACATGGGGGTAGCATGATTGTTTAAAGTCTAATGCTTATAACTTATCCCCGTTACTTTAGTTATATAACTTCACATTTTAACTTGTTTCACTTTTACATTTCAATACAACTTTTCCCCCACTAAATTGTTATTATAACTCACTTAACATGTCTTAAAATTTAATTTTTTTTTTAAGGTCCGACCGACCCACCGACCGACCCACCCCCTGGGTAGGTCGGCTGCAGAGAACATCCAAATTCACAGTTTCAGCCCGACCGACCCAGACTGGGGTCGGTCCCCGGGGTAGGTCGGCTGCAGAAACTTCCCATACATTGTCAAACATTCTCCAAATTTTTCCTTAAGCCTCCTAATGTGTTCTAACATCATTTGGCACATCAAACACACCTTTAGCCATGTACTAAACTCTTTAAATCACACACCAAAACCATCTTATCATTCACAAATTCCTTACAAAATCCCTAGCACTTGGAATGTTTTCTCCTTAAGATTTCTAGGTGGTATTTCACCTATAATGACCACTATTCCAAGGTGTTTCCTCTACACCTTAACATCATCTCTCAAACTTCTTTTCTTACTAACTAAATCTCCTTTTCACATCTTACCTAAACATCATTTCTTCCTTGTACATCAACATTCTCAAAAACACACATTGAATTCCTAGAACTTCCAAGATAATACCTAAATCCTTGTATCACGCTAAATCACCTTAGTACATGTTTTCTTCCCTAGTAAAACATTTGTTCACCTTTAACACTTCCTAGTTCACCAAAACTTATTTAAAACACTTAGAACTTCATATACATTTTCCAAATTTTGCCATAGCTTCTCTTGTATATCCTCACATCCAAACACTTAGGTTTTTACCTTATTTCATTCAAGAACACCTAAAATCCATCAAGAGTATTCTCACACACATACTCACCAAATTTTACACTACATCACAATATAGTGCATAAACTTAAATTGCTTGGCACTTAGGCCCTTAAATAACATGGCTCTTAGGCCCTTAAATACATTAAACTTAAACACTGAATTTCCCACATATATATTGCCTTTGACCTGCAAATACACACAACATCTCATATGCCCTTAATAAACTCCTTTTTGGATAGTTTGCTATCTCATTTCCCATTGGCTCTTTAGGTAGTTTATAATAAGCATCTTAAAGCTCAATTTCCTAGGACACATAAAACTTCATTAAGGTAGCTCATTTACCTCTCTTTCTTCAAAACTTCCTCACTTGTTTTTCCTTGCCCTTCTTGATTAAAAATCGGCAAGGTGTTTTTGATTGCTTGTCAAACTTCTAAGCAATATACAAGTAAGGATAATGAGCATTAAGCATTATACCTAAGCTCATGAACAAACCCTAGATTAACATAAGTGTTTTAAACACTAAATGAGATGTTTACCTTGGATTTGCAAGGGAACTTGATTAAATAGCAAGAGAGGACTCCACCTAGTCCTTTGAAGTTTGGAATGAAGCTAAAAAAAGCAAGAGAAGACACAATTACAAGGTGATTCTCGGCCATGAATAAAAATGAGAGGAAATGCTAGTTTTCTTTGACTTTTATTACCTTAGAACCAAGAAGAACAATAAGGTGCAAGAAATGGAGCTTTTCCTCCATCAATGGAGATTCTCCATGGAATCAAACTTGAGCTCTTGAAGTTTTGAAAAGAGGGAAATGAAGAGCTTGCTCCAAATAGAAGAATGGTAGTCTCGGAATTAAATTCGGAGCTTGGAGCCATGAGTTACAAGCACTCAAAGATGGGGAATGGATACTTGCTGTAGCAAAACGAGATGGAGAAGGGAGGATGATGTTGGAGACGGTGGGAACCAAGAAGAAAAGAAGAGAAAGTGAGGAGAGAGGTTTAGTTTGGAGATATTTATGTTATAAGGCATAAAGTAACTTTTCACTTTATTCTTTCTTCTTTTCTTTATTTTCTAGCCAAGTGTGATGACTCACACACTATAAACCGTGCCCCCTTCAATATATAAGATACTTATGGTCTTTGTTGACCATTTAACTAATTAAAGTTGACTTAAGTCAAAACTAGCACTATTTGGGCACTATTCACAAACTAAGGCACATATTTGTGAAATTTTTGATTTCCCATTGATTTAGGCTTCCTAATGTGATACTAAGTAGTACACATGTTAATTAAAGAGTAATGATGGTCATTTAGCCACTCAAAACTCATTTACAAGACAATTTTTCAAAAATGTTCTTTAAGCCTCCTTAAAGCACATTTAGTGTTTTAACTTGTTTTCAAGCTTGGTTTTCTTTAGTAATTGATTTAATATGTTCATTAACATATAAATAAGGTCTTGGTAAGGCTATTATGTCTTAACCAAACTTATCCCAAGCTTAGAGCACATTTTCGCCAATATTGGCTTTAAGGTATTTATTTGTGTTTTGTTTGGTTTAATTGTCTATCAAAGTTTCCTAAGGACTTAATTATCCTTATTAAATCATAATTGAATATTACTAAGTCTTGGTAGGCTCTTTGGGTCCCAACCAAGTTCACTCCAAGCTTAGAGCATGTTTTTGCTCAAGCTGTGTCTTAGTGCTTTATTGTGTTTTACTATGGTTTAAGTTGTACACTGACGTTTCTAAGGCACTTTTTAGCCTTTAAATACCATAGTTTAAATGTTTAACAACATATCAAGGTTTGGGGTATTTCATTAAGGGTGTGAGCCGTTAGTGTTAGTAGAGTCAGATGACCACTAATAAGTGCGGATCGTCTTTACCGTCTTCGGACGTTTTAAATTCGTTAACCGAAACAGTGGTGGATACGAATCTAATGTGAGTTGTGATTGTTCAGATGTCAGGAAGGAGAGGCCGAGGCCGTGGTTGAGGCGACGAGACCGAGATACCGGAAGGGCAGACGATCGTAGAGATCGTAGCTGCCACCTTAAGGCACATGGGCTATCAGCCTGGTGTGGGTGCACCACCTCCGCCGCCATAACCCCGGGAACCGAATTGGGTGAAGAGCCTTTCAGACCTTTGACCCGCACATTTTAAGGGGGAGACCGATCCCGCCAAGCTCGAGGCGTACATCTCCGAGCTGGAGACTACCTTTGAGACCCTTGACGTCCCTACTGGGATCAGGGTGCGTCTAGCTGCGTTCTACCTGAAGGGGGCAGCAAACGATTGGTGGAAGCTGGTGAGGGCCGAGCATGTGGCCAATCCAGAGTTCGGCTGGGAGCAGTACACCGCATTGCTACGAGCAAAGTACTACCCCACCCATGTCTAGACAAAGAAGCGCCTACAGTTGGATGCGCTCAAGCAGACCGATAAGATGACGGTGGACGAGTATTACACAGAGTTCACTGCCTTGCTCCGTCTTCTGCCAGGTCTTGGGTATTCAGACCAGATATGGTGGACCGCTTCTATGGCGGGCTTAGCCATCGACTCCGCTACGGCATGGGGCCGATGAGTTATACTACCTTGCAGGTAATAAGAATGAGTAAGATATAATTAAGTGAATAAGATTTAGTTTGTGAGAAATAAGAGGAACTAATACCATAGGAAGCAGGAGTGCTATCATGCCGCTGCTAAGGTTGAGATAACCGTCCAGCTGAGGGACGAGGACAATGCCAAGAGAAAGAATGCTGGGAAGAGTACAGAACACCAAAGGCAAGGTGGGTACAAGAAACAGAAATACCAGCCTCAAGCCCAAAAGAACCAGAACCAAAAAGGGAAGGAGGAAAATGAGAAGGCTACTGATGAGCCACTGAAACTGACTTATGCTTATGCTGCTAAGCCCCTGCGCTCCAGGGTGCCAAAGAGTAAGGAAATACATCTTGAGTAAATAAGAATGGTTGACAACATTGAGACACAATCACTGATGCGATGCTTAATCAGGTACTGAGAATGGAATGGAAACCGGAGGTGGCTACCAACGACACTACTATTGCCAGAGGTGCAAGGGGGACCACCCCGGAGTTGACTGTAGGGGGAATAAGGTGGAGTGTAATTTTTGCGGTGTACTCGGGCACCGGGCATATGAGTGCTACGGGAACCTGGAGAGTAAGAATTACAGACCCAGTTTTAAGATTAAGACCAAGACCGATCAGGGAGCTGGATCCGACGGTCAGAGGAGGGTGCAGCAAGCTGCAGACAAGAACCCACGGGTGACCCAGAAGTCGGGACCCACACTACACTTGGTGGACCGGGACGATGAGCCTGAACCCTCATCGAGGCCAGGTACCGCTATAACCATTTAGTAATAAAATTACCTGCTTACCGCATTGTCATGCATGCTTAGTGAATAAATAAGATAAGTGAGAATAAGATAAGATTAGAATATAAGTAAGATATAACCTACTACCACCTTAGGAAGCTTCAACATCTGCTATCCAATGCCTTCTACACCGAACTCGGAGTACACCGACATCGAAACCATAGACTTTCCAACCGAACAATGTCAGGTTATCCGCCCAGGTATGATTTTATTAAGGGGATACCTGACACATGAAGCGCAAATAGCCATCATCAGGAAATGCAATCAACTAGGAATGGGACTGGGAGGTTTTTATACACCGGAGTACCCAGGGGGAGCAAGAATGAAGTTAAAGATGATGAGCTTAGGCAAGGATTGGAATCCGTATGCCAAGACCTACCAAATCATGAGGACACATGATGGAATCTCACCACCGAAAATACCCGAAGAGTTCCATCCAGTTATTACACAAGTCGTGGAGATCGCTCAGTAGTTGGAAGCTGAACTGATTCCAGACATACAAGCAGACATTTGCATTGTGAACTTCTACGAGAAAGATGGGCGACTTGGACTACACCAGGATAAGGACGAGACAACGGAGTCTCTCGAAAGAGGGATACCCGTAGTGTCTTGGTCCATTGGGGATGATGCAGAGTTTTTATACGGCGAGCAGAAGCGTGCAGACCATGTAAATAAGTTAGTACTTAAGTCTGGAGATGTATTAGTTATGGGAGGAGAGTCAAGGATGTTATACCATGGGATTAAGAGAATCAAGCTGAATACAACACCGTCGGCAGTGATTAATGCGACGCATATGAAACCAGGACGGTTAAACCTAACCTTTAGACAATATTAGTCATGTAATGCTTTAGTGTGGGATAAGGAATGAGATGTAAGATTGAAGCACATGTTGTAAACAGGATGGTTATAAATAAAATAACAGTGTTGTTCATATAAATTGTTACGACTCTTGTTATACCATCAATACTCATGAAGCTTATGAATACGATTAGGTCATGGACTCGGTACGGAAGGTGCGCTAAGCATACTTACAGAGGCACAGGCCGACGCCAGCGGTACTATCCTCACCAGCACCTTTCCAATTAATGGGATTGGGGCATCAGTTCTCTTCGACTCAGGGGTCTCGCATACCTTTGTGTCGGAATCTTTTGCGAGAAGGTTAGGGCTAGACGCTGATGAGCTACCCGACTTCACGGTTACGCTCCCGTCTAAGGAGAAGGTTCGTTGCACTCGCTACTACCGAGGAGCCATTGTCAGAATTAAGGGGGAAGACTTCCCAGTCAGTTTTATTGAGTTCAGGGAGTTGGGATTTGATGTTATCTTCGGGATGAACTGGTTGGAGCGGCACAAGGGTCGTATCCTCTACCCCGAGCATAGATTGCTGCTTAGGAGCCCGTCTAGGGTAACAATATCATACCGCCAGAGGTCCAGAGAGCCTTCAACTAAGATCATCACCGCCATGGCAATGTATAAGGAGTTGAGGAGAACGGAAGAAGTGTACCTCTGCTATGTACAGGACATAGAGAGAGACCCCGAGTTCGACCCCGACTTACCGGTAGTGTCGGAGTTCCCCGACCTATTTCCACGAGAACTGCCCGGCATGCCACCCACTCGGGAGGTAGAGTTCACCATCGAGCTGCTACCTGGTACCGGACCGATAGCCAAGGCACCATACCGCATGGCTCCGGCAGAGATGAATGAATTAAAGGAACAGTTGAAAGATTTGTTGGATAAGGGATTTATTAGACCAAGTGTATCACCATGGGGAGCGCCAGTTCTCTTCGTGAAGAAGAAGGACGGTAGTCTCCGCCTCTGCATCGACTACAGAGAGTTGAATGCAGTAACAGTGAAGAATAAGTATCCACTACCCCGCATTGACGATCTGTTCGATCAGTTGAAGGGAGCATCTGTGTTTTCCAAGATTGATCTCAGATTGGGGTATCATCAGATAGCCATTAAGGAGGGAGACATTGAGAAGACGACATTCCGGACACGATACGGCCGCTATGAGTTTACAGTGATGCCGTTCGGCTTGTCGAACGCACCGGCGAAGTTTATGGATCTGATGAACCGCTTGTTCCGGGAGCAGCTGGACAAGTCGGTTGTGGTATTCATCGACGACATATTGATATACTCGAGATCTAAGGTTGAACATGAGGAACATTTGAGGAGAGTATTGGAGATATTGAGAGAGAACCAGCTATATGCTAAGTTCTCCAAGTGTGAGTTTTGGCTTGACCAGGTCTCTTTCCTAGGTCATGTCATCTCAGATGCTGGGATCTCAGTGGATCCAGCAAAGATTGATGCCGTACGTACTTGGCCAAGACCGAAGACTGTTACTGACATTCGGAGCTTTCTCGGTCTGGCAGGTTACTACGGGAGGTTTGTTAAGGATTTCAGCAGGGTCGCAAAGACGATGACCAGTCTGATGAAGAAAGATGCACCGTTCGTATGGACGGCTGACTATGAGAAATCATTCCAGAGTTTGAAAGACTCACTGACCACTGCACCGGTTCTGACCATCCCAAACGGTACGGAGGGCTTTGAGGTTTACTGTGATGCGTCCGGCAGAGGGCTGGGTTGCGTGCTCATGCAACATGGCAAGGTGGTGGCATATGCCTCACGCCAGTTGAAGAAACATGAGGAGAACTACCCCACACATGACTTGGAGCTGGGAGCTGTATTCTTCGCTTTGAAGATATGGCGCCACTACTTATATGGGGTTAGTGTAACGATCTACACCGATCATAAGAGCTTAAGATACATATTTACTCGGAAGGAGTTGAATCTCAGACAGAGGAGATGGTTGGAATTCTTGAAAGACTATGACATTGACCTCCAATTCAAAGAGGGAAAGGCCAATGTTGTAGCGGACGCCCTGAGCCGTCGAGCACACTCACTCCATTCGCTAGTTTCTTTCTCCAGCTTAGTTGATGAGGTGCGAGAGGCTCAGAGGACAGATGAGTATATGAGAGAGGTCAGACAGAAGCTGACAGATGGTACTTTTGAGGGTCAGAAATATGACTTCAGACTTCACGACGATGATCTGATCAGACTTAAGGGCCGGTTATGCATACCACGGGGCAACACGGATCTGAAAGACCGTATACTTAGGGAATCACACTGTTCTTCAGTTTCCATCCATCCGGGAGCCTCTAAGATGTATAAAGACATGAATAGATACTTCTGGTGGTCGGGGATGAAGACAGATGTTACCGAGTTCGTCTTGAGGTGTCTCACAAGCCAGAAGGTAAAATTTGAGCACCGACGACCGGGCGGAATGGTACAATCGATGCCAGTTCCGGAATGGAAGTTCCATGATATCTCCATGGACTTTGTAGTTGGACTTCCACCTGCTAGGGGAGGTCTCAAGATGATATGGGTGGTGGTGGATCGCCTTACCAAAGTAGCCCGATTCATACCGATGAGGGATACTTGGAAGGTGACCAAACTAGCTGAGTTGTTTGAGAGAGAAATCATGAGACATCACGGGATACCAAAGACCATAGTGTCAGATACAGATACCGGATTCCTTTCGAGGTACTAGAGAGCTACTAGAGAAGCGTTGGGTACAGAACTCAAGCTGAGTACCGCGTTCCATCCTCAAACAGATGGTCAGACTGAGCGTACTATTCAGACACTCGAGGACATGCTGAGGGCATGTGCCTTAGACTTCCAGGGCAGTTGGATTGACAAATTGCATCTGATCGAGTTTTCATACAACAACAGCTATCACACGTCGATCAAGATGGCACCTTTTCAAGCGTTGTACGGTAGACCATGTCGTACACCGCTCTGCTGGGATGAGTCGAGTGAGACGATCATTATAGGACCAGAATACTTAGAGCAAGTTAAGGCTGAAGTTCAGCAAATCAAGGAGAACATGAAAGCTGCTCAAGATAGGCAGAAGTCGTATGCTGATGTTCGACGACGAGACCTGGAGTTCGCAGTGGGTGACCAGGTATTTCGGCGAGTTTCACCAATGAAGGGTGTATTCAGGTTTGGGCAGAAGGGCGAATTAAGCCTGAAGTTTGTTGGTCCTTATGAGATTACGGAGCGGGTGGGCCCGGTTGCTTACAGGTTGAATTTACCTACTGAACTGGGTAAAGTGCATGATGTTTTCCATGTTTCACAGCTGAAGAAATACATGCACCACCCCTCCCATGTGTTAGAACCTGAGAGATTGACATTAGAACCGAATATGAGATCCGTGGAGACTCCTCAGAGAATCTTGGACAGTAAGACTATTGACACTCGCCATAAGTCAGTGCGACTGGTGAAAGTTCTCTGGTCTAACCAGGATGTCGAAGAGGCCACGTGGGAATTAGAGGATAAGATGAGGGCAAAGTACCCTTCTTTGTTTACTGACTAGATCAACTGTATAGGGTACGGGGCGTACCCCTTTTTAAGGGGGGTAGAGCTTCCTCGCTTTTGAGTTAGGAAACGAGCATGTTTGTCGTTTGTTTGGTTGTGTAAGATGTGATTTTGTGTAAGTTGCTACACATTGGTGATAAGTTTGAGTTATGTATAATACTTATGTATTGTATTTGTGATTGACCTTTGAGTCTTGAGATGTGTGAATGTGAATATAAGATGTGGTGTTAAGATTAAGAGAATTGAGTACTGTGAATGGTTAAGCATATATATGAACTTTGGGGACAAAGTTCTTTTAAGAGGGGTAGATTGAAATATCCCAAACCTAGATATGGTATTTAAAGGATGAACTAAGGTATAAGAAGGCTAAATAATGCCCTAGAAACATTAAGAAACACTTTTAATCAAAGAAAACATAAGGAAACACCAAAAGAGTAGTTTAAGCCAAAAACGTGCTCTTAGCTTGGAGAGACTTGGGTGAGCACCCAAATATCATTCTTAGACCTTAGTAATAACCTAATGGTCATTTTAAATCAATTACCAAAGAAAACTAAGCTTGAAAACAAGTTAAAACACAAAATATGCTTTAAGGAGTCTTAAAGCACATTTTTGAAAAATTGTCTTGTAAATGGGTTTTGAGTGGCTAAATGTCCATCATTACTCTCTAATTTACATGTGTGCTAATTAGTATCACATTAGGAAGTCTAAATCAATGGGAAATCAAAATTTTCACAATTATGTGCCTTGTTTAGTGAATAGTAACCAAATAGTGCTAGTTTAAGACATTAGTCAAAGTAAGTCAATTAAATGGTCAACAAAGACCAAAACCTACCTTATTTGACCAAGGGGGCCGGTTTTTAAGTGTGACTCACCACACTTATCTAGCTAAGTAAAGAGAAAGCAAAAGTAAGTAAGTTAACTATTCACCTTTTTAACATAATATCTCACCTTTAGTAGTCCTCTCTCCTCCTTTCTTCATTCTTCATCTTCTACACCGATTTCTCTTGCTCTCTTTCTTCTCTTTCTCGTAAGAAGCAACCTCCATGCTAGCTCCACCATCTCTTGGCCACTACTTACTCATTTAAGCTCCAAAATCAAAACCAAGTACATATATCTCTTAGTTAGCTCAAGCTCTTCCTTTCTATCTTTTTAAAACTTCAAGAGCCTCATTTTGGAGCCAAGTCAAACCACCATTAGAGGTGGAAACTCAAGCTTGGAGACTCCATTAGCTTCTCCATTTTCTTAAGGTAAAGAAAATGTAAGAAAATCTAGGTTTCCATCATTTTCTCTCCATGTCCGAAATTATCACTCATGGGGTTCCATTTTTATGCCTTGTTCTAGCTTGTTTTCTACTCTCTAAAGGATAAAGGAGGTCCTTCTTGCTTCATATCCAAGCTTCTCTTGAGAAACCAAGGTAAAACAACCACCTTAATACCTTAAAGCACATTTTTAGCCTAGGGTTTGTTCCTTAGGGTTAATGTATTATCTAGCACTCATTGGAGTCATTGAATATTGGTTAGAACATTGGCAAGGAGAGTTTAAGTGGTGACCGAGATTGAGCAAGGAAAACCTAAGGAGGAAAGTTTGTGAGGTTGTGAAAGAACAAGGTAAATTACTTACCTTAAGGTGTTTTATTGTTTAAGGGAATGGGATTTAAATATGTGATGAGTGTAGCTTACGGTTTACATTAGAAAAGGGATATATATAACCTAGGAGAAACAATGACTATGTTTGAGAACTTGTGACTTAGGAGCCAATGAGAAAAGAGATAGTTAAACAATGTTGAGATGAATTACAAGAAGCATTTTATTTCAATGGGGGCCTTGTTGTGTGTATTCGCAGGTTAAAGGCAAATATATGTGGAAATTCAGTGGTTAAGATTATTGTCATTTAAGGGCCTAAGTGCCAAGCATTTTAAGTTTATACACTATATGATGATGTGGTGTAATTTTGGTGTAAATTGTGTGTTAAGATGTTGTAATGAGAATTTGAGTGATCTTGGTTGTTTGATGGTGAAAAACCAAGTTTTTAGGTGTAACAATATACTAGAGAACCCATGGCAAATTTAGTGAAGAACCTAGGTGTTTAAGATGTTCTAAGGAGATTTCATGACTAAGGAAGTACTAGGAAGTTTAGAGGTTGTCTTTATGAAAAAAAAGGTGAGTTTAAGATGTTTTAATGAGTTATAATGACTTAGGCATCACCATGGAGGATTTAGGAATCAAATGAATATACTTGAGTATTTAGGACTTAGACAAATGTTGGTAAACAACTAGGAAGAAATAATGTGTTGGTAGAAGGAGGCATAAACTTGTGTAGAAACTTTAAGTAGTTGCATAAATGAGTTTTAGATGGTGAAAGATGCTTGGGAGATGATGTTATAGTGGTGAGGAAGCATTTGGCATAGTGGTTATATTAGGTATGAACCACCATTTAGAAACCTAGTGAAAAACATTACAAGTGTTGGCATGATTACAAGGAAAATGCATAATGACTAAGGTGGATGTTGGGGAGTGATTTAATGTGTTTAGTGGCAGGCTTAAGGTGTATTTGAGGTGCCCAAATGAGGTTAGAATATACTAGGATATATGAGGTGAAGTTTGGAGTTGAATGGGAATTTAGAAACAAGGTTCTGGAGCCGACCGACCGTAGGGACCGGACCAGCAAGGTCGGTCTAGCTCAGTTTACACTACCGGAAAGAGTTTCTCGAATCGACCGAACTTGGGGACCGGACTTACAAGTTCGTTCGGGCTTGTATCTTGCGAACGAACTAAGTCTCTGGAATGGACCGACCTTGGGACCGGACTCACAAGGTCGGTCATGCCTAGAATTTTCTACTGGAATTGGCCTCCGGAATCGACCGAACTTGGGACCGGACTTGGCAAGTTCGGTCGAGCTTAAATTTCCCACGGGGAAAACTCTCGGGAATGGACCGACCTTGGGGACCGGACTTGCAAGGTCGGTCGGGGTAGAATTTTTAAACGGTAATATGTCCTGGAATGGACCGAGCTTGGGTAAGGTCAGTCGGTAAGATCGGTCGAGCCAAAAACAAAAAAAAAAGAAATTTTAAATTCTAAAGATGTTAATTGGTATAAGGTATACCATTGGGAGGTTAATGATGATTAGGAACCTAAGAACCTAAGGAATTAAGCTAGGTTAAGTATAAACCTTAAGTTTAAAGTTAAGTTAATGTGGTTAAGTGGTAAAGACTAAAGAGGGTATCGAATGGGAATCTTTAGGGAGTAAGTGTCTTAAGTAAGGTGCAAATAACTAATGACCTAAAAATGAATGAATGTTTTAGGTTTGTGAATTGGGACCCCGAAGAAGGTTAAACAAACAACAGTCGACGGTGAACGGTACAGTCTTTCGTGTGACCTGCTTGCTAACGAGGTGTCCCTCGGCTTGTGTGCTATCTGTTTATTTGCTATGACTAAGACAAGATAAAGCATGCAACTGGATATTAATGTTCCCGTTGTGTTTGTGTTTTCTTTACACTAACCCACGAGGCTTAAGGATAGCTACTAACTAAGCTTGATACTTATTAAGTTAAGGAGAGGATTTGTACATTGGTGATTGTTGGTTAATACCTGTCAAGGTTTAACTAACATTTGGTATTTAAGACTTTCACTAACAATAACTTGGGGTGGGAGTGAGGAATCCGGAATGGTACCAGCACATGTGTATTGGGGGAGGTCGGTATCTGAATCAGATCCGACTTCCAAATGAGACTTGTCATTAGACTCGTCTCCTAGGGTCAACAAACCGACCCGACCACCCGGACTACTATTTGAGGTGGGAGGCACATTAAGGATGGCGTGGGGGGATCAAGCCTACATCCCTAACAAATTAAGAAAGGTAGCTTATTGTCGGATAGTGCACTGCTACCGGCTAGGGTTAACCAAGCCCTACAAAAATAAGCAACCAATTAAGGGCTAACCAATCTAATAGTGGAACGGTTGGCAATTATAAGGTTAAGGAGATTGAGGACTTAAGGAGTTAAGATCTAACTCACTTATTAAGGGAACGCGTGAGTCGTTCATTTGCATTTGAGCTATTTATGTTCATTGTGGTTTGTTGTTTTATTGCATTTCATATTATGTGGTGATGCTAATCAACTTCCATGCTATCGACAATTAGTCGTCGTAACCCCGTTAGGTTGGGGGCCACAAGAGGGTCGTACCAGCATTCGTGTTGACCCCCTTTGGGGGCTGTTTTTACACTTGCAGGTAAGCGGCCGATGAAGTCACACCACGAGAGTAGGAGCGGGTAGCCCTAGGTGGGACTGTATTTTGAGTACGGGTAGCGCCTGTGCACCCGCCTGTTAGTAGTTGAACTTGAGATATATTATGTGGTTTGGAAGATACTTAAAACTCGGATGGTGTATGTATTTTGGATGTATGGTTGTAAATATTTAAGTAACAATATTTCTTATTGATTAGACCGTGGCAAGGTCCTGGTGATAGTTTGTTTCCGCTGCGACGTTTAAGTATTATTTGTTAAGTTGCGATAACCACGATTGGCTTAGGACGGGGTGTTACATAGACAGTTTGGATATGCTCAACGACTAATCAGTGAGTGACATTAAATGAGGTGCTACATCTTGTGGGCTTTGTTTGTAGGCTTTTTAGGTGTCAAGGTCCGAGATTGGATTAGTCGAATGGATGGGACTAAATATCTCAGATCATTTTGCAATTTTTAATCACAGAAGAAGCAGCCAAGATAATAAATTATTTCGTACCCATCATAAGCATTCAAGTAACAAAAACCAGTTGCATTTTCATTGATACTTTGAAACAGATAGTCAAAGGAAAATAAATCATTCGATGGAAAAGAAATATCTAATCCTAAGTCTAACTCACACGGTTTCACTTAAGTCTCTAGGAGACAAAGAATGCTCAGGTTATGTGAGAATCTATAAAATCTATTGCTCCTTGAACCATGTGATGAACACTTGGTTCAGTGGAGACAACCTGCATAGCTGTGAGAGTGACTTTCACCCTCTTCAGAATATCTGTAGTTGAGGTATCCAGACTGGTCCCCGACGTGTCGTGGACCGGTGAGAGACTTCTCTTCCTCTTGAGTGCTGATGTTGTTGCCGTTGGATGAGGTTCTGACCTTGAACCTTCACTCTTGGTTTGCTATTGGACAACCACTAACTGATCTCCCTTAGTTTTTATACCTAATTTTGACAACATCTCTGAGCAGATGCTATCTTGAGCAGTTCGCGTACATTCATGGACCCCGTCAGTGTCCACTCCACTTTCCAATAAAGCCTATGTTACTACTCCCCCATGTATTAACCCTTGATTGATATGTATACTTTCATCAAGAGTAAGGAGAATCATGGCATGAAGGTCAATCTTCTCCTTGGTCTTGAGAGCATAGAGTAACCTTACATCTCTCGCGTTGACAATGTGGGTTCGTTGATTGTGTGGAGTTATGTTGTGGGTGAGTAGACTGAAAAGAACTATGTCGTGTATTGACATTTCAGCTGGAGGAAAGTTCTTCATTGTTGCCCCTTTGTTGAGCAATCTTACCATTGTTCCTCCCAGATGACCAGGATTATTCCATGATTTTTCTTTTGGGATGATCAATCCTTCTGATTCTATACCAAAAGTCTCGGAGACCCAAGACATGGAGATGGTGATTTTGGTGCCTTGAACCTGTAAGATGATATAGTCGTTATCTTCATCATTCTGGAGTGGTCCAAGATGTCTCATATGTTCTTTTAGCAACTCTATGTAGACAGGGATAGGCTTCTAGAGGAAGTCTACCCATCCTTGGAACTCCAATAGCTTGACGATCTCTCCTAGGCCCATCTTTTCTATCCACTCTATGTCCAATGTCTTAGGTAAGATGGGACAAGATCTTTCGTTGACATTCTCAGCCTTGATCAAGGCTGGCTCATGCTCCGTGAGTTTCTTGAGGCGCTTTAGAGATTGAGGAGGTTGAGGCTTAGTAACGGCCTTCTTAGCTTGAAGGAGCTCCTCGAGCTCTTCAGTATGTGGCGAAAGGACCATCTTCTTTTTGCCCTTTGCCTTCTTTAGTTGCGCACACTCCTTGTGCGTGAGTATGACATGTGATGGTGACTCTGTGTCGCTGTCTTCAGCCTGAAGCTATCATTGAGGTGTCGGGGATCTTTCGATGAGTGGTTCCCCAGACGGCGATGAGATTCGCCTCTTCCTTGGAGTCAGCTGTTGTCTCTTAGTGTATCTCCTCTACTGAAGTGTCTTTTTGCGCTGGTTCATTGTGTTGAACCTCTTCTTCTTCCAATTTGTGTACAGCTGCCTTGATTTCAGCTATGATAGTTGCTTCTTCTTCATCAGAGAAGAGCAGTCGTCGTGTGGTCTTTTCTGGGGTATAGTGAGATTTTTGTGGTGTTGTTGGCTTTTGAGTACGTTTTGATGCGCGTGTCATGCGACCAGTTATAGTGGTGGAATGGCGCTTGGATTTGTTTTTGGATTGTTTGGTGGTGATCTTTCGTGAAGGATTTTGAGATGACTTTTTTGGTTTTTCTATAGCGGTGGGAATTTGAAGTATTTTTGGCTTGAGGATTTCAGTTTGAATAAGGTGATGGAGCTTGGGAAAATAGTGTTTTAAATAGTGTACCTCTTCATGTAGAAGTTCGCCTTCGTCTGTTACCCGACGCACAAGCTGATCTTCTAGGTCTTTGGAAAGGCGAGGGGGTGGCGATTCTCTGTGAGCATCTGTCGATCTTATGTCGGCTACTTGTCTTAAGGAAGATTCCTTGAGTGCAGCTTTACGGAGAGAGGATTTGGGTGCCATTGTTAGTTGATGGATTTCTCGAGTTTCTTGTGAACCTTTTGAAATACCCCAAACCTTAGTATGTTGTTTAAACACTTAAATATGGTATATTAAGACTAAAAAGAGTCTTAGAAACATTAGTAAACAATTTAAACCATAGAGAACACAAATAAATGCCTTAAAGTCAATTAGGGCTAAAATGTGCTCTAAGCTTGGGATAAGCTTGGGTAAGACCTAATGAACTTACCAAGACCTTATTTGTATACTAATGAACATATTAAACCAATTACCAAAGAAAACCAAGCTTGAAAACAAGTTAAAACACCAAATGTGCTTTAAGGAGTCATAAAGCACATTTTTGAAAAATTGTCTTGTAAATGAGTTTTGAATGGCTAAATGTCCATCATTACTCTTTAATTAACATGTGTACTATATAGTATCAATTTGGAAGTCTATATCAATGAGAAATCAAAAATTTCACATCTATGTGCCTTGTTTTTTTGAATAGTAACTTTAATAAGCTAGTTTGTAACATATGTTTGTATAAGTAATAAAATTAGCCAACAAAGACTAAAATGCCCTTAGTGGTATTAAGGGGGCCGTTTTTTATGGTGGTGACTAACCATACTTGAACAAAAAAAAACTAACTAAAGTAGTAAAGTAGAATACTATTTACTTTAACTACTTAATATCTCTTAAAAGGCAAACTTATCTCATTCTCTCATTTCCTTCCTCATTTCACACGCCTCCAAGCTCTCTTCTTCCTCTTCTTCATTCTCCATTTACGGTTTGCAATAGTACGCACCAAACTCCATCTTCCATTGTCATTATCTCCTAGCTCACTTAACCAAATAAAAAACAAACACCACCATTTTCTTCCACTCATCAAGCTCTTCATTCCTATCTTCTCAAAACTTCAAGACCACCATTTCGGTGCCATGGAGTTCCACCATTGAAGGAGCTTGAGCTTATATTTCTACATATTATTGATCTCCTTTGCTTCTAGGTAAGGAATCTCAAAGAAAAATGATGTTTCCTCCATGTTTTTATCTTGACCTAAAATCACTCTTAATGGAGTCATTATATTGCTTTGTTCTAGCTTCATTCCAACCTTTCAAGGACTAGGTGGGGTCCTCTCTTGATAGATATTCAAACTCTCTTCAAATACCAAGGTAATACAACTATCTTAATGCTTTTGAAACAATGTGAAACTAGGGTTTACAATGAGATGAAGCTTAAAGCTTGTATGCTCATTATATCATTTGTATAATGTTTAGAAGTTGACAAGCAACTAAAAGCCTTGCCAATTTAGTCAAGGAAACAAGAAAGAAGTTTGTGAGGAAAAAGAGGTAAATATGCTAACCTAATGTGGTTTAAAGTCTTAGGAGAAATGAGAGCATGTTGCTTGTTAAAAATGATCTATGGAGCCAATGGTGAATGACTTAGAGGAATGCTCTTAAGGGCTTAGTAAAAGGCATATGTATTTTTGAGTGTATTTGCAGGTCAAAGGCAAATATATTGTGGAAATTCAGTGTTTAAGATTTATGCATCTTAAGGGCCTAAGAGCCATGTTATTTAAGGGCCTAAGTGCCATGCAATTTAAATTATGCACTATATTGTAATGTAGTGTAACTTGGGTGAAACTTTGTGTGTGAGAGTGTTCTTGGTGAATTTAGGTGTTCTTGTGTGTTTAATGGAGAAAACAATGTGTTTTGGTTTAGTAATGTTCTAGGAGAACCTATGTCAAAATTTAGGTAAGAAACAAGAAGGTCTAAGGGTTTGGAGTGAGTTTGGTAAGCTAGGAAATGTTTAGTATGGAAGGTGATCAACTAGTGGAAGAAACATGCATTGAGTTGTTTAAAGATGTAAAAAGGGCTTAGGCAATGTTTTAGAGGATTTAGAATGCAAAAGAATGTTTTGGGACATTTCAAGATCATGGTGAGATTGTATTTAGGACTTGTGCATTGTTGGTGAAAAAGGGATGAAGTGATTTGTTGCATGGGAGTTATAAACTTGTAAGATGTTCAAGGAGTTGCTTAGAAAGAAAAAATGCTTGGGAGATGATGTTGTAGTGGTGAGGAAACATTATTGGCATAGTGGTTATCATAGGTATGAAACACCACTTGGAAAACTAAGGAGGAAATAACATAAGTGTTAGGAATTTCGGTATGAAATGAGCAAGTGTTTAAGGTGATAGATAATGAGTTTCATGGATGTTGTATGAGGATATAAGTGTACCAAATGAGGTTAGAAAACATTATGAGGCCTTAGGAGAAGTTTGGAGTTAAATGGGCAATGGAAAATAAGGGTCTGGAGTAGACCGACCTTGCGACCGAACTTGCCAAGGTCAGTCGAGCCCAGTTTACCCTGCGAGAATTGGTTTCTGGAATGGACCGACCTTGGGGACCGGACTTGCAAGGTCGATCGGGCATGGATTTTTAGTACGGATTGAGTCTCAGGAATGGACTGAACATGGGACCGAACTTACAAGGTCGGTCGGAGTAGAAAATTTTGACGGTAATATGTTCAGGAATGGACCGACCTTGTGTAAGGTCGGTCGGTAAGGTCGGTCGGACCTAAACTTGTAAAAAAAAACAAACAAGAATGGCTTAAGTAATAAACCCTAAGGGGTATAATGTAGGTAATCAAATATAAGTTATGCCATTAAAACATCTCATATAATCATGTTAAACATTTAGTAAATTTGAAGTTAAGTAAGTAATTAACCGACATTCTTAAACATGTATAGGAGTGACCTACGGTGGAAATCGATCGAAGCAAGGACCAAGGTATGGTTTTCTTGCAGTCTTTTGCCTACCTGTTTACACCGGCTTGTGTGTTGTATGTTTTTCGGTGTGTTTATGACGTTATAAGACTTAAACATGTAATGAGTTTACAGTTGTTCATATTACTGTAATGTTATGATGTGACTCATTTCCCTTGTGTGTGTCTAACATGACTTACCACTTGTTGTGAATTGTTTGTTAAGTTCCACTGTTGAACTTCTAACATGTGCTAACTGGGAAATGAGGAATCCGGTTGTCCGGTCATGCATGTAAGTTAAGAGAAGATATCTGAATCAAATTCGACTCTTATGTTGTTAAGATTGTTCTCCTTAATTTGGCGTTCGATCTCCCGCTAGCTTCTTCTGAAGCTTACCTATTCTGACTTATGATCGGTTTAGTGGGAACATGTGTTTGTGTGGTGTGTTCGGGTCACTATATCCGAACCATCTGTGACTTAAGTTACTCGTTCGAATAACAGAACGGTAATGAGTGTGTGTAACGAGCTTAACATGAGAGTGAATCATTCTCTAGGCTTCTTATGTTGTTTAACCTTCTTGGTTTGTGATTGTGGAAAGAGTATCCACTGTGTATGTGATGTTGTGCTATGCAATGATAACGCTAGGCCACATTGTTATGTTATGTTATGTTATGTTATGTTAAAATGAATGCCATGTTATCATGACAAGTAGTTGCGCGTATCCCGGTAGTCGATGGCCTGCGAGTTAACCATACCAGCCAAGGGTTGCTGACCCCCTCGGGGGCTCCATATTTCTTATACTGCAGGATGAGGATCGAAGAAGCGGAATGGCTTTAGATTCTAGGATGCAGGATTACTTTTGATTACTTTTGGATGTTGGGCCCGGGATGCGCCTGTGCTCCCGTGGCGTTATATATTTTGGTTGTGAACAGTTTACAGTGATGGTTTACAGTGAAGGATGTAAGTAAATACTCGGTATTATGTTAATGTATATGTGGTTATTAGTTCTATGCTCGGGAGTCTGTTCATCAGACCAATACACTTGTATTTATTCAGCCTTGTTAACCACGTGGGTGGATGACGGCATTGTAGCACCAATCGTTTAGTTGTTTAAATTCCGCTGCGATTTCAAGTAATGTTATGTGCATAGTAGGGGTGTTACAAAAAGTGGTATCAGAGCGAAGTATCGCTCTGATGACTAGAATACCGAGCTTAGGAAAATACCGAGTTAGGAAACCTAACTACAGTTACCTAAGTGAGCAGTTATGGAAAGGTTAACCACTAACCAAGTGTGGAGATACCTTGTTGTCGGGAAAACGTTACAACCGTTGGAACCGATAAGTGTGTAAGCATGATGCTAATAATGTTCGTGTGAATTCAGATGTCAGGTAGACTGAGAGGTAGAGGCCGCGGAAGCAGTACTGGAGATACGGATGACCAGGGCGAGAATACTACGGCTCAGGTTATGGCCGAAGCAGTAGCGGCCGCCGCAGCCCAAATGGTCCCACAACTTGTAGCTGCGATTCAGCAGGGGCAACAGCCCGAAGTTCAACCATCACCGCCACCGCCACGAGAGACCAACTGGGTCAAGGCATTGGCAGACTTGAGACCCCCGTCGTTTCAGGGGGAGACCGACCCACGTAAGCTGGAGGCGTACATCTCCGAGTTGGAGACCGCCTACGAGACCTTGGATGTGCCTGCTGGGGCCAAGGTCCGTCTTGCCGCTTACTACCTGAAGGGTTCGGCACAGAGTTGGTGGAAGCTTGTGAGAGAGGACCGGATGGCGGATCCTCAGTTTGGTTGGAGGGAGTACACGGCACTACTGCGAGCCAAATACTACCCTGTGCATGTTCAAGAGGCCAAGCGCCTGGAGCTGGATAGTCTGAGGCAGGGGGACAAGATGTCGGTTGATGAGTACTACACTGCATTCACCGGTCTTATCCACCTGTTACCGGACCTGGGATACTCGAACCGGGTACTGGTAAACCGTTTCTACAACGGTCTCAGCCACCGTCTTCGCTATGGGATGGGGCCAGCTGAGTATACTACCTTGCAGGTAATTTAAATGAAGTGTGATATGAATAAGTGTAATCCATAAGTGAGTATTAATGTGAGTTTGTGGGTATGTTTTGCGGGGCATAACTGACATCCTAAATTCAGGAGTGCTATCATGCCGCTGCTAAGGTTGAGATTACCGTCCGTCTGAGGGACGAGGAGAATGCGCACAAGCGCAAGGCCACGAGTGAGGGCCAGAGCCCGCAGGGGTACGGGGGAGGAAAGAAGAAGAAGAAACCTTATCCCCAGCCCCAGAAGAGTCAGCACCAGGGTGACAAGGGCCAAGCCCAGATCACCACAGCTGAGGAGCCACTGAAGCACACATATGCATACGCGGCGAAACCCCTACGCTCTTACCCACCTAAGGGTAATTATTTAATCATGTGTGACAAGTTGAAGTGTATGTTGTTAAGTTATGAAGTAAGTATTGATTGTGTACTGTGAAAGCAGCTAGCATGGGCTCTGGACCGGAGCGCCACTACTACTGTAAGTGGTGTAACGGAGACCACCCCGGCAAGGACTACAAGGGAAACGACGTGCAGTGTCGTTACTGCGAGAAATGGGGTCACCGTGACTATGAGTGTTATCAGAACCCCAACAGCAGAGTCAACAAGCCCAAGGGGCAGTGGAAGGGTAAGGCCACAGCGACTATCGATGGCCCGAAGACGGCTAACCAGCCACCCACAGATCAGAGGCACACTGATTCCCAGAAGGGAAAGGGGTCGGGACCTAGCAAGGCCGCCCTGAACATGGTGGACCGGTCTGAGGCGCCAGGGCCCTCTTCTAGACCAAGTACCGCCTAAACTGTTGAATGAAATAAGTGATTGCATACCGCATTTCATGCATGTATGTGTTAGTGAGTCCAAGTGTATTATCATGTGAGTAAAGAGTTAAAGTATAGTGTGAAAGTCACCTAATTAGATAACTCTGAACTTAAAGGAACCTTCAATATATGTTATCCAATCCCACCCACACCAAACCCCAAAGAAACTACCATCGACATCACCGACTTTCCAATGGAGCAATGTCAGGTCATCCAACCAGGTATGGTACTCTTAAGTGGATACCTGACACCGGAAGCACAAATCCACATCATCAGACGATGCAATGAACTTGGAGCAAAACCTGGAGGTTTCTACACACCCGAATACCCGAGCGGATCAAGAATGAAACTGAAGATGATGTGCATGGGTAAGGACTGGAATCCTTACACCAAAACATATCAAGAAGTGCGAGCTGAAGATGGAGCAACTGTACCGATGATACCTGAGGAGTTCCTTGCGGTTGTTAATCACACCGTGGGGATTGCTCAGCAAGTTGAAACGGATTCAATTCCAAGTGTTAAAGCAGATTTGTGTATTGTGAACTTCTACCAGAAAGGTGGACGGTTGGGTTTACACCAAGATAAGGACGAGTCACCCGAGTCTCTAAGTAAGGGAGTACCCGTGGTGTCTTGGTCCATTGGTGATACCGCAGTGTTTATTTATGGCGAGCAGAAGCGTGCTGACCTCGCAAGGAAGTTAGTGTTGAAATCAGGAGATGTACTAATCATGGGTGGGCAGTCGAGGATGCTATATCATGGCATCAGAAAGATCAAACTGAATACCGCACCGTCGGCAGTGATCAACGCCACACACATGAAACCCGGACGTTTGAATTTGACCTTCAGACAGTTTTAAAGCCTTGTATAATTGTGTAATGTGTTAAGCCAGTGTATGTTAAGGATATTATATATGTGTTAGTTATGTCAACAGTGTAAACCAAGGTATAATGTAAGAAGAGTGTGTTAATGAATAAAGTGAAGTTGTTGAAGTATATCGACCGTGTTGTTACCCAATACTTATTAGTTTGCCAATGAATTAGGCTGTGCTCTTGGAACAGGAGGTATACTGAGTGTCTGCAATGAGGCAGAAGCCGGCAAGAGCGGCACAATCCTCACCGGTACCTTTCCAGTCAATGGCGTGGACGCTTTGATCTTGTTCGACTCCGGAGCCTCTCATACATTTATTTCGCTATCCTTTGCGAAGAGGCTGGGGTTAGACGGTGATGAGATGCCAGACTTCCTAGTCACTCTCCCGTCGAAAGAGCGGATCAGGTGTACCCGCTACCACCGAGATGTTGTTGTACGAATTAGAGGTGAAGAGTGTCCGATCGACTTGATAGAGTTCGACGGACTTGGTTTTGATGTGATTGTCGGGATGAACTGGTTGGGGCGGTACAAGGGCAGAATCCTGTGTGCCGAGCATCGTCTGCTTCTTCGGAGTCCATCATGGGTTACTATATCTTACCGCTAGAGGCCCAGGGAGCCTTCGACTCAGATCATCACCGCCATGGCTATGTGTTGTGAACTACGACGAGGGAGTGATGTATACCTCTGCTATGTCCAGGACATAGAGAGAGATCCAGAGTTTAGCCCAGATGTGCCGGTAGTGTTGGAGTTCCCTGATGTAATTCCTAAGGAACTGCCGGGCATGCCGCCAGCACGGGAAGTAGAGTTTTAAATTGATTTGGTTCCGGGCACCGGACCAATTGCGAAGGCGCCCTATCGTATGGCTCCAGCAGAGATGACTAAGCTCAAGGAGCAGCTAAGAGACCTACTCGACAAGGGATTTATCCGCCCTAGCATTTCACCATGGGGAGCGCCGGTCCTCTTCGTGAAGAAGAAGGATGGTAGCCTCCGTCTGTGTATTGACTATCGGGAGCTGAATGTAGTTACGGTGAAGAACCGTTACCCTTTACCACGTATCGACGATTTATTTGATCAGTTGAGGGGAGCATCAGTATTCTCCAAGATAGATCTACGATCCAGATACCATCAGATTGCCATCCGTGACAGTGACATTGAGAAGACAGCATTCAGAACTAGGTATGGACATTATGAGTTTACGGTTATGCCGTTTGGTTTATCCAATGCACCAGCGAAGTTCATGGATTTAATGAACCGCTTGTTCTAAGATCAGTTGGACAAGTCAGTGGTAGTCTTCATCGACGATATACTTGTGTACTCGAAATCGAGAGGTGAGCACGAAAGCCACCTGAGAAGTGTGTTGCAAACATTGAGAAAGAATCAGTTGTATGCGAAATTTTCAAAGTGTGAATTTTGGTTGAACCAAGTATCCTTTCTTGGTCATGTGGTTTCTGAGGCCGGGATCGCTGTTGATCCGGCAAAGATTGATGCAGTGCGCACCTGGCCTAGGCCGAAGACAGTTACCGATATCAGGAGCTTCCTCGGTCTGGCGGGTTATTATAGGAGGTTTGTGAAGGACTTCTCTAGTGTCTCGAAGCCGATGACTTCCTTGATGAAAAAGGATGCACCATTCGAGTGGATAGTCGACTGTGAGAGTTGTTTCCAGAGTCTCAAGGATGCTCTGACATCTGCACCAGTCCTGACTATACCAGTCCAGATGGTTTTGAGGTCTATTGCGACGCATCAGGCAGAGGTATGGGTTGTGTGTTGATGCAACACGGGAAGGTCGTACCTTACGCCTCCCGACAGCTGAAGAAGCATGAGGAGAACTACCCTACCCACGACTTAGAATTGGGTGCCATTGTCTTCGCACTGAAGATATGGTGACATTATTTGTATGGGGTAAGTGTGACAATTTATTCGGACCACAAAAGTTTAAAGTACTTGTTCACTCAGAAGGAGTTGAACGGGAGACAAAGAAGGTGGGTTGAGTTTCTAAATGACTACGACATTAATCTATAGTACAAAGAGGGTAAGGCAAATGTGGTAGCTGACGCATTGAGTCGCCGAGCACACTCTCTCCATTCGCTAGTCTCTCATACTGGCTTGGTTGAAGAGGTGCAGAGTGCTCAGATGCGGATCAGTATATGATGGAGATTAGTCAGAAGCTTATTGATGGCACATTCGAGGGTCAGAAGTATGACTTCAGACTCCACGATGATGACCTGATTAGGCTTAATGGCCGATTGTGTATACCGAGGAGTAGCGCTGAGTTGAAGGAGCGCATAATGAGTGAATCCCATTGTTCTACTACTTCGATTCACCCCGGAGCTTCAAAGATGTATAAGGGTATGAAAAGATATTTTTCGTGGACTGGAGTGAAAAAGGATGTAAATGACTATGTGTTGAGGTGTCTCACTTGTCAGAAGGTCAAGTTTGAGCACCGACGGCCTGGTGGTATGAGTGGAAGTTCCATGATATTTCTATGGACTTCGTAGTAGGGCTTCCGCCTACAAGGGGAGGTCTGAATATGATTTGGGTTGTTGTTGACCGACTGACCAAGGTGGCTCGATTCATACCGATGAAGGACACCTGGAAAGTGGCAAAACTGGCAGAACTCTTCGATAGAGAGATTGTAAGACATCATGGGGTACCAAAGACAATTGTGTCTGACAGGGATACCAGATTCCTCTCTAGGTATTGGAAATCCACACGGGAAGCGCTTGGTACCGAGCTGAAGCTAAGTATAGCGTTCCACCCACAGACAGATGGTCAGAGTGAGCGTACCATCCAGACACTTGAGGGTATGTTACGTGCATGTGCACTTGACTTTCAGACCAGCTGGATTGATAAGTTACATCTGATCAAGTTTAGTTACAACAACAGTTATCATGCTTCGATCAAGATGTCTCCCTTCTAGGCTTTGTACGGTAGACCATGCCACACACCATTATGCTGGGATGAGTCGAGTGAGACGGTCATTGTAGGACCAGAGTATCTTGAACAAGTGCAGGCAGAAGTTCGCCAGATCCGGGCTAACATGAAGGTAGCTCAGGATAGACAGATGTCGGACGCAGATGTGCGCAGACGTGATCTGGAGTTTGCCGTGGGCGATCAGGTATTTCTCAGGGTATCCCCCATGAAGGGAGTATTTCGTTTTGGCCAGAAAGGCAAGTTGAGCCCAAAATATGTGGGGCCTTACGTTGTGACGGAGCGGATCGGCCCGGTAGCTTACAGACTTGATTTACCCGCCGAGCTGGGCAAGGTACATGATGTATTTCATGTGTCCCAGTTGAAGAAATATATGTCTCATCCGTCTCATGTACTTCAGCCTGAAAGGCTAACCATAGAGCCGACCATGCGATCAGTGGAGACTCCGGTACGCATTCTGGATACTAAGACTCGAGACACTCGCCATAAGTCTGTGAGACTGGTGAAGGTTCTCTGGTCTAACCAGGACGTTGAGGAGGCCACTTGGGAGCTGGAAGATAAGATGAAGGCGAAGTACCCGTCATTGTTTACTTCTTAGTGTTTATATGTATAGGGTACGGGGCGTACCCCTTTTTAAGGGGGGTAGAGCCGTTTCGGTTATGTGTGTACGACGTGTATTTAAATACTCCGTCTATGTTATGTTGTTATGTTGCAGACCGTTGTGTCTGAATGATGTTGATGATGTTGTATGGACCTTGTGTCCGATATTGTGTTGTATGGACCTTGTGTCCGATATTGTGTTGTATGGACCTTGGGTCCGAGGTTATGTTGTATGGACTTGTGTCCAATGTTATGTAAGTGTGTTGTTAATGTTGTATGGAAATATTGTTCATATGTATTCCCGTGTTCTAACATTTAGGATATGTGGAAGTGTGAACTTTGAGGACAAAGTTCTTTTAAGGGGGGTAGATTGAAATACCCCAAACCTTAGTATGTTGTTTAAACACTTAAATATGGTATATTAAGACTAAAAAGAGTCTTAGAAACATTAGTAAACAATTTAAACCATAGAGAACACAAATAAATGCCTTAAAGTCAATTAGGGCTAAAATGTGCTCTAAGCTTGGGATAAGCTTGGGTAAGACCTAATGAACTTACCAAGACCTTATTTGTATACTAATGAACATATTAAGCCAATTACCAAAGAAAACCAAGCTTGAAAACAAGTTAAAACATAAAATGTGCTTTAAGGAGTCTTAAAGCACATTTTTGAAAAATTGTCTTGTAAATGAGTTTTGAATGGCTAAATGTCCATCATTACTCTTTAATTAACATGTGTACTATATATCACATTTGGAAGTCTATATCAATGAGAAATCAAAAATTTCACATCTATGTGCCTTGTTTTTATGAATAGTAACTATAATAAGCTAGTTTGTAACATATGTTTGTATAAGTAATTAAATTGGCCAAAAAAGACTAAAATGCCCTTAGTGGTATTAAGGGGGCCGGGTTTTATGGTGGTGACTCACCATACTTAAACAAAAAAAAACTAACTAAAGTAGTAAAGTAGAATACTATTTACTTTAACTACTTAATATCTCTTAAAAGGCAAACTTATCTCTCTCTCATTCTCTCATTCCTTCCTCATTTCACACGCCTCCAAGCTCTCTTCTACCTCTTCTTCATTCTTCATTTACGGTTTGCAATAGTACACACCAAACTCCATCTTCCATTGTCATTATCTCCTAGCTCACTTAACCAAATCAAAAACAAACACCTCCATTCTCTTCCTCTCATCAAGCTCTTCATTCCTATCTTCTCAAAACTTCAAGAACACCATTTCGGTGCCATGGAGTTCCACCATTGAAGGAGCTTGAGCTTATATTTCTACATATTATTGATCTCCTTTGCTTCTAGGTAAGGAATCTCAAAGAAAAATGATGTTTCCTCCATGTTTTTATCTTGACCTAAAATCACTCTTAATGGAGTCATTATATTGCTTTGTTCTAGCTTCATTCCAACCTTTCAAGGACTAGGTGGGGTCCTCTCTTGATAGATATTCAAACTCTCTTCAAATACCAAGGTAATACAACTATCTTAATGCTTTTGAAACAATGTGAAACTAGGGTTTACAATGAGATGAAGCTTAAAGCTTGTATGCTCATTATATCATTTGTATAATGTTTAGAAGTTGACAAACGACTAAAAGCCTTGCCAATTTAGTCAAGAAAACAAGAAAGAAGTTTGTGAGGAAAAATAGGTAAATATGCTAACCTAATGTGGTGTAAAGTCTTAGGAGAAATGAGAGCATGTTGCTTGTTAAAAATGATCTAAGGAGCCAATGGTGAATGACTTAAAGGAATGCTCTTAAGGGCTTAGTAAAAGGCATATGTATTTTTGAGTGTATTTGCAGGTCATAGGCAAATATATTGTGGAAATTCAGTGTTTAAGATTTATGCATCTTAAGGGCCTAAGAGCCATGTTATTTAACGGCCTAAGTGCCATGCAATTTAAATTATGCACTATATTGTAATGTAGTGTAACTTGGGTGAAACTTTGTGTGTGAGAGTGTTCTAGGTGAATTTAGGTGTTCTTGTGTGTTTAATGGAGAAAACAATGTGTTTTGGTTTAGTAATGTTCTAAGAGAACCTATGTCAAAATTTTGGTAAGAAACAAGAAGTTCTAAGGGTTTGGAGTGAGTTTGGTAAGCTAGGAAATGTTTAGTATGGAAGGTGATCAACTAGTGGAAGAAACATGCATTGAGTTGTTTAAAGATGTAAAAAGGGCTTAGGCTATGTTTTAGAGGATTTAGAATGCAAAAGAACGTTTTGGGACATTTCAAGATCATGGTGAGATTGTATTTAGGACTTGTGCATTGTTGGTGAAAAAGGGATGAAGTGATTTGTTGCATGGGAGTTATAAACTTGTAAGATGTTCAAGGAGTTGCTTAGAAAGAAAAAATGCTTGGGAGATGTTGTAGTGGTGAGGAAACATTATTGGCATAGTGGTTATCATAGGTATGAAACACCACTTGGAAAACTAAGGAGGAAATAACATAAGTGTTAAGAATTTGGGTATGAAATGGGTAAGTGTTTAAGGTGATAGATAATGAGTTTCATGGATGTTGTATGAGGATATAAGTGTACCAAATGAGGTTAGAAACATTAGGAGGCCTTAGGAGAAGTTTGGAGTTAAATGGGCAATGGAAAATAAGGGTCTGGAGTAGACCGACCTTGCGACCGAACTTGCCAAGGTCGGTCGAGCCCAGTTTACCCTGCGAGAATTGGTTTCTGGAATGGACCGACCTTGGGGACCGGACTTGCAAGGTCGATCGGGCATGGATTTTTAGTACGGATTGAGTCTCGGGAATGGACTGAACATGGGACCGAACTTACAAGGTCGGTCGGAGTAGAAAATTTTGACGGTAATATGTTCAGGAATGGACCGACCTTGTGTAAGGTCGGTCGGTAAGGTCGGTCGGACCTAAACTTGTAAAAAAAAACAAACAAGAATAAGTAATAAACCCTAAGGGGTATAATGTAGGTAATCAAATATAAGTTATGCCATTAAAACATCTCATATAATCATGTTAAACATTTAGTAAATTTGAAGTTAAGTAAGTAATTAACCGACATTCTTAAACATGTATAGGAGTGACCTACGGTGGAAATCGATCGAAGCAAGGACCAAGGTATGGTTTTCTTGCAGTCTTTTGCCTACCTGTTTACACCGGCTTGTGTGTTGTATGTTTTTCTGTGTGTTTATGACGTTATAAGACTTAAACATGTAATGAGTTTACAGTTGTTCATATTACTGTAATGTTATGATGTGACTCATTTCCCTTGTGTGTGTCTAACATGACTTACCACTTGTTGTGAATTTTTTGTTAAGTTCCACTGTTGAACTTCTAACATGTGCTAACTGGGAAGTGAGGAATCCGGTTGTCCGGTCATGCATGTAAGTTAAGAGAAGATATCTGAATCAGATTCGACTCTTATGTTGTTAAGATTGTTCTCCTTAATTTGGCGTTCGATCTCCCGCTAGCTTCCTCCGAAGCTTACCTATTCTGACTTATGATCGGTTTAGTGGAACATGTGTTTGTGGGTGTGTTCCCGGGTCACTATATCGAACCATCTGTGACTTAAGTTACTCGTTCGAATAACAGAACGGTAATGAGTGTGTGTACGAGCTTAACATGAGAGTGAATCATTCTCTAGGCTTCTTATGTTGTTTTAACCTTCTTGGTTTGTGATTGTGGAAAGAGTATCCACTGTGTATGTGAGTTGTGCTATGCAATGATAACGCTAGGCCACATTGTTATGTTATGTTATGTTATGTTATTTTATGTTATGTTATGTTATGTTATGTTATGTTGTTCTGTGTTGTTGTTATGTTATGTTATGTTCTGTTATGTTTTGTTCTGTTTTGTTTGTTATGTTATGTTCTGTTCTGTTATGTTTATGTTATGTTCTGTTATGTTCTGTTTCTTTCTGTTCTGTTACTGTTTTATGTTCTGTATCTGTTATGTTCTGTTTCTGTTCGTTCTGTTCTGTGCTGTTATGTTGTTCTGTTATGTTATGTTCTGTTATGTTATGTTTAGTTATGTTTAAATGAATGCCATGTTCTCATGACAAGTAGTTGCGTGTATCCGGTAGCCGATGGGCTGCGAGTTAACCATACCATCCAAGGGTTGCTGACCCCCTCGAGGGCTCCATATTTCTTATACTGCAGGATGAGGATCGAAGAAGAGCGGAATGGCTTTAGATTCTAGGATGCAGGATTACTTTTGATTACTTTTGGATGTTGGGCCCGGGATGCGCCTGTGCTCCCGTGGCGTTATATATTTTGGTTGTGAACAGTTTACAGTGATGGTTTACAGTGAAGGATGTAAGTAAATACTCGGTATTATGTTAATGTATATGTGGTTATTAGTTCTATGCTCGGGAGTCTGTTCATCAGACCAATACACTTGTATTTATTCAGCCTTGTTAACCACGTGGGTGGATGACGGCATTGTAGCACCAATCGTTTAGTTGTTTAAATTCCGCTGCGATTTCAAGTAATGTTATGTGCATAGTAGGGGTGTTACAAAAAGTGGTATCAGAGCGAAGTATCGCTCTGATGACTAGAATACCGAGCTTAGGAAAATACCGAGTTAGGAAACCTAACTACAGTTACCTAAGTGAGCAGTTATGGAAAGGTTAACCACTAACCAAGTGTGGAGATACCTTGTTGTCGGGAAAACGTTACAACCGTTGGAACCGATAAGTGTGTAAGCATGATGCTAATAATGTTCGTGTGAATTCAGATGTCAGGTAGACTGAGAGGTAGAGGCCGCGGAAGCAGTACTGGAGATACGGATGACCAAGAGCGAGAATACTACGGCTCAGGTTATGGCCGAAGCAGTAGCGGCCGCCGCAGCCCAAATGGTCCCACAACTTGTAGCTGCGATTCAGCAGGGGCAACAGCCCGAAGTTCAACCATCACCGCCACCGCCACGAGAGACCAACTGGGTCAAGGCATTGGCAGACTTGAGACCCCCGTCGTTTCAGGGGGAGACCGACCCACGTAAGCTGGAGGCGTACATCTCCGAGTTGGAGACCGCCTACGAGACCTTGGATGTGCCTGCTGGGGCCAAGGTCCGTCTTGCCGCTTACTACCTGAAGGGTTCGGCACAGAGTTGGTGGAAGCTTGTGAGAGAGGACCGGATGGCGGATCCTCAGTTTGGTTGGAGGGAGTACACGGCACTACTGCGAGCCAAATACTACCCTGTGCATGTTCAAGAGGCCAAGCGCCTGGAGCTGGATAGTCTGAGGCAGGGGGACAAGATGTCGGTTGATGAGTACTACACTGCATTCACCGGTCTTATCCACCTGTTACCGGACCTGGGATACTCGAACCGGGTACTGGTAAACCGTTTCTACAACGGTCTCAGCCACCGTCTTCACTATGGGATGGGGCCAGCTGAGTATACTACCTTGCAGGTAATTTAAATGAAGTGTGATATGAATAAGTGTAATCCATAAGTGAGTATTAATGTGAGTTTGTGGGTATGTTTTGCGGGGCATAACTGACATCCTAAATTCAGGAGTGCTATCATGCCGCTGCTAAGGTTGAGATTACCGTTCGTCTGAGGGACGAGGAGAATGCGCACAAGCGCAAGGCCACGAGCGAGGGCCAGAGCCCGCAGGGGTACGGGGGAGGAAAGAAGAAGAAGAAACCTTATCCCCAGCCCCAGAAGAGTCAGCACCAGGGTGACAAGGGCCAAGCCCAGATCACCATAGCTAAGGAGCCACTGAAGCACACATATGCATACGCGGCGAAACCCCTACGCTCTTACCCACCTAAGGGTAATTATTTAATCATGTGTGACAAGTTGAAGTGTATGTTGTTAAGTTATGAAGTAAGTATTGATTGTGTACTGTGAAGCAGCTAGCATGGGCTCTGGACCGGAGCGCCACTACTACTGTAAGTGGTGTAACGGAGACCACCCCGGCAAGGACAAGGGAAACGACGTGCAGTGTCGTTACTGCGAGAAATGGGGTCACCGTGACTATGAGTGTTATCAGAACCCCAACAGCAGAGTCAACAAGCCCAAGGGGCAGTGGAAGGGTAAGGCCACAGCGACTATCGATGGCCCGAAGACGGCTAACCAGCCACCCACAGATCAGAGGCACACTGATTCCCAGAAGGGAAAGGGGTCGGGACCTAGCAAGGCCGCCCTGAACATGGTGGACCGGTCTGAGGCGCCAGGGCCCTCTTCTAGACCAGTACCGCCTAAACTGTTGAATGAAATAAGTGATTGCATACCGCATTTCATGCATGTATGTGTTAGTGAGTCCAAGTGTATTATCATGTGAGTAAAGAGTTAAAGTATAGTGTGAAAGTCACCTAATTAGATAACTCTGAACTTAAAGGAACCTTCAATATATGTTATCCAATCCCACCCACACCAAACCCCAAAGAAACTACCATCGACATCACCGACTTTCCAATGGAGCAATGTCAGGTCATCCAACCAGGTATGGTACTCTTAAATGGATACCTGACACCGGAAGCACAAATCCACATCATCAGACGATGCAATGAACTTGGAGCAAAACCTGGAGGTTTCTACACACCCGAATACCCGAGCGGATCAAGAATGAAATTGAAGATGATGTGCATGGGTAAGGACTGGAATCCTTACACCAAAACATATCAAGAAGTGCGAGCTGAAGATGGAGCAACTGTACCGATGATACCTGAGGAGTTCCTTGCGGTCGTTAATCACACCGTGGGGATTGCTCAGCAAGTTGAAACGGATTCAATTCCAAGTGTTAAAGCAGATTTGTGTATTGTGAACTTCTACCAGAAAGGTGGACGATTGGGTTTACACCAAGATAAGGACGAGTCACCCGAGTCTCTAAGTAAGGGAGTACCCGTGGTGTCTTGGTCCATTGGTGATACCGCAGTGTTTATTTATGGCGAGCAGAAGCGTGCTGACCTCGCAAGGAAGTTAGTGTTGAAATCAGGAGATGTACTAATCATGGGTGGGCAGTCGAGGATGCTATATCATGGCATCAGACAGATCAAACTGAATACCGCACCGTCGGCAGTGATCAACGCCACACACATGAAACCCGGACGTTTGAATTTGACCTTCAGACAGTTTTAAAGCCTTGTATAATTGTGTAATGTGTTAAGCCAGTGTATGTTAAGGATATTATATATGTGTTAGTTATGTCAACAGTGTAAACCAACGTATAATGTAAGAAGAGTGTGTTAATGAATAAAGTGAAGTTGTTGAAGTATATCGACCGTGTTGTTACCCAATACTTATTAGTTTGCCAATGAATTAGGCTGTGCTCTTGGAACAGGAGGTATACTGAGTGTCTGCAATGAGGCAGAAGCCGGCAAGAGCGGCACAATTCTCACCGGTACCTTTCCAGTCAATGGTGTGGACGCTTTGATCTTGTTCGACTCCGGAGCCTCTCATACATTTATTTCGCTATCCTTTGCGAAGAGGCTGGGGTTAGACGGTGATGAGATGCCAGACTTCCTAGTCACTCTCCCGTCGAAAGAGAGGATCAGGTGTACCCGCTACCACCGAGATGTTGTTGTACGAATTAGAGGTGAAGAGTGTCCGATCGACTTGATAGAGTTCGACGGACTTGGTTTTGATGTGATTGTCGGGATGAACTGGTTGGGCGGTACAAGGGCAGAATCCTGTGTGCCGAGCATCGTCTGCTTCTTCGGAGTCCATCTGGGTTACTATATCTTACCGCAGAGGCCCAGGGAGCCTTCGACTCAGATCATCACCGCCATGGCTATGTGTTGTGAACTACGACGAGGGAGTGATGTATACCTCTGCTATGTCCAGGACATAGAGAGAGATCCAGAGTTTAGCCCAGATGTGCCGGTAGTGTTGGAGTTCCCTGATGTAATTCCTAAGGAACTGCCGGGCATGCCGCCAGCACGGGAAGTAGAGTTTTAAATTGATTTGGTTCCGGGCACCGGACCAATTGCGAAGGCGCCCTATCGTATGGCTCCAGCAGAGATGACTAAGCTCAAGGAGCAGCTAAGAGACCTACTCGACAAGGGATTTATCCGCCCTAGCATTTCACCATGGGGAGCGCCGGTCCTCTTCGTGAAGAAGAAGGATGGTAGCCTCCGTCTGTGTATTGACTATCGGGAGCTGAATGTAGTTACGGTGAAGAACCGTTACCCTTTACCACGTATCGACGATTTATTTGATCAGTTGAGGGGAGCATCAGTATTCTCCAAGATAGATCTACGATCCAGATACCATCAGATTGCCATCCGTGACAGTGACATTGAGAAGACAGCATTCAGAACTAGGTATGGACATTATGAGTTTACGGTTATGCCGTTTGGTTTATCCAATGCACCAGCGAAGTTCATGGATTTAATGAACCGCTTGTTCTAAGATCAGTTGGACAAGTCAGTGGTAGTCTTCATCGACGATATACTTGTGTACTCGAAATCGAGAGGTGAGCACGAAAGCCACCTGAGAAGTGTGTTGCAAACATTGAGAAAGAATCAGTTGTATGCGAAATTTTCAAAGTGTGAATTTTGGTTGAACCAAGTATCCTTTCTTGGTCATGTGGTTTCTGAGGCCGGGATCGCTGTTGATCCGGCAAAGATTGATGCAGTGCGCACCTGGCCTAGGCCGAAGACAGTTACCGATATCAGGAGCTTCCTCGGTCTGGCGGGTTATTATAGGAGGTTTGTGAAGGACTTCTCTAGTGTCTCGAAGCCGATGACTTCCTTGATGAAAAAGGATGCACCATTCGAGTGGATAGTCGACTGTGAGAGTTGTTTCCAGAGTCTCAAGGATGCTCTGACATCTGCACCAGTCCTGACTATACCAGTCCAGATGGTTTTGAGGTCTATTGCGACGCATCAGGCAGAGGTATGGGTTGTGTGTTGATGCAACAGGAAGGTCGTAGCTTACGCCTCCCGACAGCTGAAGAAGCATGAGGAGAACTACCCTACCCACGACTTAGAATTGGGTGCCATTGTCTTCGCACTGAAGATATGGTGACATTATTTGTATGGGGTAAGTGTGACAATTTATTCGGACCACAAAAGTTTAAAGTACTTGTTCACTCAGAAGGAGTTGAACAGGAGGCAAAGAAGGTGGGTTGAGTTTCTAAACGACTACGACATTAATCTACAGTACAAAGAGGGTAAGGCAAATGTGGTAGCTGACGCATTGAGTCGCCGAGCACACTCTCTCCATTCGCTAGTCTCTCATACTGGCTTGGTTGAAGAGGTGCGGAGTGCTCAGATGCGGATCAGTATATCATGGAGATTAGACAGAAGCTTATTGATGGCACATTCGAGGGTCAGAAGTATGACTTCAGACTCCACGATGATGACCTGATTAGGCTTAATGGCCGATTGTGTATACCGAGGAGTAGCGCTGAGTTGAAGGAGCACATAATGAGTGAATCCCATTGTTCTACTACTTCGATTCACCCCGGAGCTTCAAAGATGTATAAGGGTATGAAAAGATATTTTTCGTGGACTGGAGTGAAAAAGGATGTAAATGACTATGTGTTGAGGTGTCTCACTTGTCAGAAGGTCAAGTTTGAGCACCGACGGCCTGGTGGTATGAGTGGAAGTTCCATGATATTTCTATGGACTTCGTAGTAGGGCTTCTGCCTACAAGGGGAGGTCTGAATATGATTTGGGTTGTTGTTGACCGACTGACCAAGGTGGCTCGATTCATACCGATGAAGGACACCTGGAAAGTGGCAAAACTGGCAGAACTCTTCGACAGAGAGATTGTAAGACATCATGGGGTACCAAAGACAATTGTGTCTGACAGGGATACCAGATTCCTCTCTAGGTATTGGAAATCCACACGGGATGCGCTTGGTACCGAGCTGAAGCTAAGTACAGCGTTCCACCCACAGACAGATGGTCAGAGTGAGCGTACCATCCAGACACTTGAGGGTATGTTACGTGCATGTGCACTTGACTTTCAAACCAGCTGGATTGATAAGTTACATCTGATCAAGTTTAGTTACAACAACAGTTATCATGCTTCGATCAAGATGTCTCCCTTCTAGGGTTTGTACGGTAGACCATGCCGCACGCCATTATGCTGGGATGAGTCGAGTGAGACGGTCATTGTAGGACCAGAGTATCTTAAACAAGTTCAGGCAGAAGTTCGCCAGATCCGGGCTAACATGAAGGTAGCTCAGGATAGACAGAAGTCGTACGCAGATGTGCGCAGACGTGACCTGGAGTTCGCCGTGGGCGATCAGGTATTTCTCAGGGTATCCCCCATGAAGGGAGTATTTCGTTTTGGCCAGAAAGGCAAGTTGAGCCCAAAATATGTGGGGCCTTATGTTGTGACAGAGCGGATCGGCCCGGTAGCTTACAGACTTGATTTACCCGCCGAGCTGGGCAAGGTACATGATGTATTTCATGTGTCCCAGTTGAAGAAATATATGTCTCATCCGTCTCATGTACTTCAGCCTGAAAGGCTAACCTTAGAGCCGACCATGCGATCAATGGAGACTCCGGTACGCATTCTGGATACTAAGACTCGAGACACTCGCCATAAGTCTGTGAGACTGGTGAAGGTTCTCTGGTCTAACCAGGACGTTGAGGAGGCCACTTGGGAGCTGGAAGATAAGATGAAGGCGAAGTACCCGTCATTGTTTACTTCTTAGTGTTTATATGTATAGGGTACGGGGCGTACCCCTTTTTAACGGGGGTAGAGCCGTTTCGGTTATGTGTGTACGACGTGTATTTAAATACACCGTCTATGTTATGTTGTTATGTTGCAGACCGTTGTGTCAGAATGATGTTGATGATGTTGTATGGACCTTGTGTCCGATATTGTGTTGTATGGACCTTGTGTCCGATATAGTGTTGTATGGACCTTGGGTCCGAGGTTATGTTGTATGGACTTGTGTCCAATGTTATGTAAGTGTGTTGTTAATGTTGTATGGAAATATTGTTCATATGGAAGTGTGAACTTTGAGGACAAAGTTCTTTTAAGGGGGGTAGATTGAAATACCCCAAACCTTAGTATGTTGTTTAAACACTTAAATATGGTATATTAAGACTAAAAAGAGTCTTAGAAACATTAGTAAACAATTTAAACCATAGAGAACACAAATAAATGCCTTAAAGTCAATTAGGGCTAAAATGTGCTCTAAGCTTGGGTAAGACCTAATGAACTTACCAAGACCTTATTTGTATACTAATGAACATATTAAACCAATTACCAAAGAAAACCAAGCTTGAAAACAAGTTAAAACACAAAATGTGCTTTAAGGAGTCTTAAAGCACATTTTTGAAAAATTGTCTTGTAAATGAGTTTTGAATGGCTAAATGTCCATCATTACTCTTTAATTAACATGTGTACTATATAGTATCACATTTGGAAGTCTATATCAATGAGAAATCAAAAATTTCACATCTATGTGCCTTGTTTTTATGAATAGTAACTATAATAAGCTAGTTTGTAACATATGTTTGTATAAGTAATTAAATTGGCCAACAAAGACTAAAATGCCCTTAGTGGTATTAAGGGGGCCGGGTTTTATGGTGGTGACTCACCATACTTAAACAAAAAAAAAACTAACTAAAGTAGTAAAGTAGAATACTATTTACTTTAACTACTTAATATCTCTTAAAAGGCAAACTTATCTCATTCTCTCATTTCCTTCCTCATTTCACACGCCTCCAAGCTCTCTTCTACCTCTTCTTCATTCTTCATTTACGGTTTGCAATGGTACACACCAAACTCCATCTTCCATTGTCATTATCTCCTAGCTCACTTAACCAAATCAAAAATAAACACCACCATTCTCTTCCTCTCATCAAGCTCTTCATTCCTATCTTCTCAAAACTTCAAGAACACCATTTCGGTGCCATGGAGTTCCACCATTGAAGGAGCTTGAGCTTATATTTCTACATATTATTGATCTCCTTTGCTTCTAGGTAAGGAATCTCAAAGAAAAATGATGTTTCCTCCATGTTTTTATCTTGACCTAAAATCACTCTTAATGGAGTCATTATATTGCTTTGTTCTAGCTTCATTCCAACCTTTCAAGGACTAGGTGGGGTCCTCTCTTGATAGATATTCAAACTCTCTTCAAATACCAAGGTAATACAACTATCTTAATGCTTTTGAAACAATGTGAAACTAGGGTTTACAATGAGATGAAGCTTAAAGCTTGTATGCTCATTATATCATTTGTATAATGTTTAGAAGTTGACAAGCAACTAAAAGCCTTGCCAATTTAGTCAAGGAAACAAGAAAGAAGTTTGTGAGGAAAAAGAGGTAAATATGCTAACCTAATGTGGTTTAAAGTCTTAGGAGAAATGAGAGCATGTTGCTTGTTAAAAATGATCTAAGGAGCCAATGGTGAATGACTTAGAGGAATGCTCTTAAGGGCTTAGTAAAAGGCATATGTATTTTTGAGTGTATTTGCAGGTCAAAGGCAAATATATTGTGGAAATTCAGTGTTTAAGATTTATGCATCTTAAGGGCCTAAGAGCCATGTTATTTAAGGGCCTAAGTGCCATGCAATTTAAATTATGCACTATATTGTAATGTAGTGTAACTTGGGTGAAACTTTGTGTGTGAGAGTGTTCTGGTGAATTTAGGTGTTCTTGTGTGTTTAATGGAGAAAACAATGTGTTTTGGTTTAGTAATGTTCTAGGAGAACCTATGTCAAAATTTAGGTAAGAAACAAGAAGTTCTAAGGGTTTGGAGTGAGTTCGGTAAGCTAGGAAATGTTTAGTATGGAAGGTGATCAACTAGTGGAAGAAACATGCATTGAGTTGTTTAAAGATGTAAAAAGGGCTTAGGCAATGTTTTAGAGGATTTAGAATGCAAAAGAATGTTTTGGGACATTTCAAGATTCAAGTGGTTCATAGGTATGAAAACCACTTGGAACACTAAGGAGGAAATAACATAAGTGTTAGGAATTTCGGTATGAAATGAGTAAGTGTTTAAGGTGATAGATAATGAGTTTCATGGATGTTGTATGAGGATATAAGTGTACCAAATGAGGTTAGAAAACATTAGGAGGCCTTAGGAGAAGTTTGGAGTTAAATGGGCAATGGAAAATAAGGGTCTGGAGCAGACCAACCTTGCGACCGAACTTGCCAAGGTCGGTCGAGCCCAGTTTACCCTGCGAGAATTGGTTTCTGGAATGGACCGACCTTGGGGACCGGACTTGCAAGGTCGGTCGGGCATGGATTTTTAGTACGGATTGAGTCTCGGGAATGGACCGAACATGGGACCGAACTTACAAGGTCGGTCGGAGTAGAAAATTTTGACGGTAATATGTTCTGGAATGGACCGACCTTGTGTAAGGTCGGTCAGACCTAAACTTATAAAAAAAAACAAACAAGAATGGCTTAAGTAATAAACCCTAGGGGGTATAATGTAGGTAATCAAATATAAGTTAGGCCATTAAAACATCTCATATAATCATGTTAAACATTTAGTAAATTTGAAGTTAAGTAAGTAATTAACCGACATTCTTAAACATGTATAGGAGTGACCTACGGTGGAAATCGATCGAAGCAAGGACCAAGGTATGGTTTTCTTGCAGTCTGTTGCCTACCTGTTTACACCGGCTTGTGTGTTGTATGTTTTTCTGTGTGTTTATGACGTTATAAGACTTAAACATGTAATGAGTTTACAGTTGTTCATATTACTGTAATGTTATGATGTGACTCATTTCCCTTGTGTGTGTCTAACATGACTTACCACTTGTTGTGAATTGTTTGTTAAGTTCCACTGTTGAACTTCTAACATGTGCTAACTGGGAAGTGAGGAATCCGGTTGTCCGGTCATGCATGTAAGTTAAGAGTAGATATCTGAATCAGATTCGACTCTTATGTTGTTAAGATTGTTCTCCTTAATTTGGCGTTCGATCTCCCGCTAGCTTCCTCCAAAGCTTACCTATTCTGACTTATGATCGGTTTAGTGGGAACATGTGTTTGTGTGGTGTGTTTGGGTCACTATATCCGAACCATCTGTGACTTAAGTTACTCGTTCGAATAACAGAACGGTAATGAGTGTGTGTAACGAGCTTAACATGAGAGTGAATCATTCTCTAGGCTTCTTATGTTGTTTAACCTTCTTGGTTTGTGATTGTGGAAAGAGTATCCACTGTGTATGTGATGTTGTGCTATGCAATGATAACGCTAGGCCACATTGTTATGATGTTATGTTATGTTATGTTATGTTATGTTAAAATGAATGCCATGTTATCATGACAAGTAGTTGCGCGTATCCCGGTAGCCGATGGGCTGCGAGTTAACCATACCAGCCAAGGGTTGCTGACCCCCTCGGGGGCTCCATATTTCTTATACTGCAGGATGAGGATCGAAGAAGCGGAATGGCTTTAGATTCTAGGATGCAGGATTACTTTTGATTACTTTTGGATGTTGGGCCCGGGATGCGCCTGTGCTCCCGTGGCGTTATATATTTTGGTTGTGAACAGTTTACAGTGATGGTTTACAGTGAAGGATGTAAGTAAATACTCGGTATTATGTTAATGTATATGTGGTTATTAGTTCTATGCTCGGGAGTCTGTTCATCAGACCGATACACTTGTATTTATTCAGCCTTGTTAACCACGTGGGTGGTTGACGGTGTTGTAGCACCAATCGTTTAGTTATTGTTTAGTTGTTTAAATTCCGCTACGATTTCAAGTAATGTTATGTGCGTAGTAGGGGTGTTACACCTTTTGCTATAGAGATCTTTAGAGTTGCTGTGAGGCGAGGTTCTTTGCACTTAAATCTCACAGGAAGTTGTGTGAGAGAGAAGAGAATATGCTCTGAGTGCTTAGAGAGATTAGAGAGAGTGAGGGCAATAGTGTGACAGGAGTAAAACTCCCATAGCCCTTTTATAGATATCAAGTAATGGTCGGCAACCGCTCCTCGTCCGCTCGCTGACATGTCCTAATGGTACAATTCATAACGGCCAGCGGTCGTGACGGTTGTCAGCGATCCATTGAGAAGTTTTCCCATTTTCCATCCTTTGGACTGTCTCTAACCTAATCTCACTTTTGTTGAAAATGACATATATGCTTCAAGTAGTCGTTTGACATATTTTCTATGCATTAAACTGATCGTTGACTATTGAACGACAATATAACAGGTGTTGCTCACATGTCGTTGACCGATCGTGGGAAGTAAAAAGCAGTTTAACTGTGATTATTGGATATCATTCCAAGATCATGAATAATCTTAGTAAACCTTTCTATACTTAATAGCTTAGTAAAGATGTCAACTATTTGGTCCTCAGTAGAAATATACTTTAAACCAACTAATTCCTTTTCACAATAATCTCTAAGAAAGTGATGTCTAATGTCAATATGTTTGGTACGAGAATGATGCATAGGATTTTTGGAAATAGAGATGACACTTGTATTATCACACATAATTGGTAAACTACCTGTTTTGACGCCATAATCACCAATTTGTTGTTTAAGCCATAGGAGTTTAGCACAGCAGCTTGCCACAGCAATGTATTCAGATTCAGCTGTAGAGATTGCAACACTTTGTTGTTTCTTTGATCCCCATGCAATCAGACATGACCCAACAAAGAATGCTGTCCCTGAAGTACTTTTTCTATCGGTGATAGATCCTCCATAGTCTGCATTTGAAAATCCTACAACGCTACAGTTATTGAACTTAGGATAGAACAGACCAAGATTCATGGTTCCTTTTAAGTAACGTAGGATTATTTTTACAGTTGTGAGGTGAATTTCTCTGGATCTGATTGAAACCTGGCACATAAGCAAATGCTATACATGATGTCAGGTCTACTAGCAGTTAAATATAGTAGAGAATCAATCATCTCTCTGTAAGATCGCTGGTCGACCTATCAGTCACCAGTCATGATGCCCAACTTAGTGCCAACTGTCATTGGTGTGTCAAACGTCTTACATCCCTCCATTCCAAATCTCTTCTGCAAATCTTTTACGTACTTGTCTTGGGATATGATGGTTCCTTCATCATTCTGCTTGACTTGAAGTCCTAAGAAGAACTTCAATTCTCCTAGATCACTCATCTCAAATTCCTTTTTCATTAATGCTTCAAACTTTTTACAATATTTCTCATTAGAGACTCCAAAAATTATATCATCAACATATACTTGCACAATTAGGAAATCTCTTTTGTTATTGTAAACAAATAGAGTTTTGTCTACTTTACCTCTTTTAAAGTGGTTTTCCAATAGATAGGAGGACAGGCGATCATACCATGATCTTGGAGCTTGTTTGAGCCCGTAAAAAGCTTTGTCAAGTTTGAGTACCATGTCTTTTCCTTCTTGTGTCTCAAAACCTGGAGGTTGCTCAACATACACTTCCTCTATGATGTACCCATTTAGGAAGGAACTCTTGATGTCAAGTTGGAAGAGTTTGATTCCTTTGTGTGTAGCAAATGCAATTAGTAATTTTATAGATTCCATCCTTGCTACTGGAGCGAAGGTTTTTTGGAAGTATATTCCTTCTTGTTGATGATATCCTTGAGCTACCAGACGAGCTTTGTTCCTGCCAACTTCTCCCATTTCATTCAGCTTGTTACTAAAGACCCATTTTGTACCAAGTACTCCTTGATGAGTAGGACGAGGCACAAGATGCCAGACTTTGCATCTTTCAAACTGGTTTAGTTCTTCTTGCATTGCATTGATCCAGTCTGAGTCTCAAAGAGCTTCATTGACATTCTTGGGCTCGGTGGATGAGACTGTCGTTGAGAAGGCTAGAAAATCTCGAGGTTGTGCTCTTGTCTGAGTTCCTTTGGATATGTCTGATATGATATTCTCCAATGGATGATTTTTGTACAAAGCACGAGATTGATGAATGGTTGATGGAGAGAGAGGATCCTCGACATCATTGTTTCCTTCGTCGACCTGTTGTTGACCTGTCGCTGACTTGTCGGGCAAGTTTTCTTCAGTCGGTGATTCATCTTTGGGATTATCTATGTGATCTTGATCAGCTAGATTGAATCCAAGCTCTTTATCTTCAATAGATTCTATGACCTTGTGTATGTCAGCCTCATCAAAGACTACGTGCACACTTTCCTCTACCTTCAGTGTCCTTTTGTTGTATACTTTGTATGCCTTGCTTCTTTCAGAGTATCCAAGGAAGATGGCCACATCACTTCTAGCATCAAACTTTCCAAGGGGACTCTTTTCATTGTTGTGGACATAACATTTCCAAGGGGATTCTTCCCTTGATTAACTCATAGGGAGTTTTGTTGAGGATAGGTCGTATGAGCATTCTATTTGTGATGTAGCATGCAGTCACCACTGCTTCTGCCCAGAAGACCTGAGGAAGACTGCTCCCCAGTGGCATGGCCCTGGCTACCTCTTGTAGTGTTCTGTTCTTTCACTCAACTACCCCATTCTGTTGGGGTGTTCTTGGCGCTGAATATGTGTGACTAATCTCATGTTGTTTACACATATCCATGAATTGTTGATTCTCAAACTCTGACCCATGATCAGACCGAAGAGTTTTGATCTTGAGATTGAGTTGTATTTGGACTTTTCCTACAAAGGCTTGAAATTTCTCAAAGACTTCGTCTTTGGAAGCAATAAAGAGTGGCGGACCCAGAATTTTAAGTTAGGTGTGTCAAACTTATGAATTTAGATTTTTGAAGCTAACAATAAGCTTTTATATAATGTTATATTGAAGTTGTTATCATATTGACAATAGATACTAGTAGTACAATGTCTACAGTAAAATAAATTATATTCTTAAAAACATAAAAAAACATGTTATTCTTAATCAAAGTTAGTAAAGCATCATTCATGAATAAACTAGAAGAATTAATTTAGGTTGACAAGTAGCAAATGTTAACCAACAAAATAAGTAATTAACTTTAGGGCCTTTGTTGTTCTTAGAGATAAAAAAAGTGGAAAGGTGGGAGTGCATAATAAATCAAGATTAGAGAAAATAAACAATATTAGGTGAGAAAAGAAAGATACAATTAAAATATATAAGGACTAAAATAAAACTAAAAAAATTAAAAACAAAATATAAAATACACGGATGAAGAGTGATTTACAAAGTGAAATACAACATTATTAAGGTCTTTCATTAGCCTTGAACCCAACTTGTGTTACATAATATTCTGTAATAAAATAAACAAAATCATTAACCATATTTGAACTCAACTAATATTTATCAACACATGAGTGTCAAAACACCTAACTAAACATGATTAGTTATAGCATATAAATAAATTTTAGCTTTATTATGAATTACATGTGTGTCAGCTGACACACTACACTCTGCATTAGGTCCACCAATTTCCTCCAAAACATTTGACTCTCATTGGTCCACATAAGTCCATGTGAAGTAATTCAAGTGGCTTGGATGTACTAACTAAGTTCTTTGATTTAAAAGAAGTCTTGGTCTATTTGCTTCTAACACAAGCATCACAAAGATTGGTCTCAGATTCTTTAATCTCAGGAAGACCTCTTACCAACTGTTTCTTGATAAGTTTTCTTAGTAAAAAAGTGCTAACATGCCCTAGTCTTTTGTGCCATAGTGTAGAGTCATCTATTGAAGCAGTCAAGCATGGAAGATCTAAGCTTGTTACATAAACATTTTTCTATCTTTTTCCCTTTAACAACTCTTTGCCATTATTCTGACATACTATACTACAATGTGTATGATAGAAGTGAACTGAATTGCCTTTGTTACAAATTTGAGAAACGCTAAGCAAGTTGAATTTTAAACCATGAACTAGATTTACACTATCTATGACATAGTAAGATGTAATACCAACCTTACCCACACCGATGATTTTTCCTTTCTTGTTGTCGCCAAAGGAAACGGTTCCTTGGCTTCCTGGTTCGAGTGAGAAGAACTTGTTTTTGTCTCCTGTCATGTGTTTAGAGCACCCACTATCGATGTACCAGCAAGGGTCCATTCTCACTTGATTCCGCACTTAACACGTTAGTGGTGTGGGGTTAGGGTCCATAGAGAGGTTGGACCCATTTCCACCATTTAGTGTTCTAAGATCATTTTTGACTACCCATTTTAGTCCTAGTTTCTTGAGTTGCCAATGCCTCATAAAACTCATTTTATAGCAATTGGATTCATGATGACTAGGTTGTCTGCATAAGCTGCTGTCATCTCTACGACTGGTCTCTGACTAGCATCCGACCTGTCGTTTGCTCCTCCACATGGGTGTCTTAGAAACAGCATCTATCTTAGAATATTTTTCTTTGATGATAGCTTGTTCCTTTTCTTTAGTGTTAAGAGCAACAATCAATTCATCGATTTCAGGTTGTTTTTCATGCTTCAATTTTTCATGAACAGAGAGAATTTCACTATAATCTCTTTGTAATTTCATGAGTGCCCTCATGAGATTATCTACCTTTCTTTTATCCGAGGTTTTTCTCAATTTTTCATTTCTTCCAAAAGTTCATCGTTTTCTGTTTCTAATGCCTCAAGGTGATCAACTAATATAAGAGAAAACTTTCTAAGTCCTAGAAGTTCTGCTTTTTGAATTCTCCTTCTAAGTTTAGAATAGTTTACCTTATGTTGTTGTTGTTCTTCTTCTTCTGATTCTAAGACATTGTTGCCTTGTGCCATCAAGCACACCTCTTCAAGGCATAGGTGAGCCTTCTCCTCTTCTGAGGTCTCGCTATCTGAGGTTTGATTGTCATCACTCGGTTCAGAATCTCCCCATGCGGCAATGAAAGCTTCCTTCTTTGGTCCTTTGTTGAATGATCGTCGGACAGCCTTCTTGACCCTGTCGTTGTCCTCTCGTGATCGCTGAGGGCAGTCTTTGATATGATGTCCGCGTTTTGAACACCCAAAACACTTGTCATTGCTCTTCTTCTAATCATCCGACTCCTTGGACTTCTTGCCTTTCCTTATTTTATTTCTTATGAACTTTCGAACGTTCCTCTTAGCATAGAGGACCATTTCATCATTGTCGTCTCCTGACTCGGACCTTTCATTTTCAGCTACTTGAAGGGCTATGCCTTTCCCTCTATATCTTGATTAGCTTTATGAGTTTCTGTGTTGTAGTTTTAACTCGAAAGCCATTAGAGATCGTAGCATGTCTGCCAGAGACATCTTGGAGAGATCATGCACTTCTTGCATGGCATTGACTTTGCTATCAAATGAGGCAGGAAGAGATCTGAGGAACTTCCGAATTTGATCCTCTTTAGAGATAGTTCTTCCAAGCACCAACATTTTGTTGATTAGCTTAGTGAACCTTGTATGCATTTCAGAAATGCTCTCCTTTTCTTCCTTCTTCAATAGATCCCAGTGAGTGAGTAGCAGTTCAATGCGAGTCTTTTTGATCTCATCATTCCCTTCATAGGTGACCTCAAGAGTTTTCCAAATCTCTTGGGCTGTGTTAGCTGAAGCAATCTTGGAGTATTGCTCATGTAGTAGTGCACAGTGAAGTATTCTTACAGCTCGAGAGTTGAATACCAGCTTCTTGATTTGCTCATCCGTCATGCTGTCGATAGATATGTCTTGTCCTTGGGGATTCTGGAAGGTGTACTCTCCATGTGTTATCACCCTCCACATTCTTGGATCGTCAGACTTGATATGAAACTGCATCTTGTTCCTCCAGTGAGTGTAGTTGTCTCCATTGAAGAGTGGTGGTCGATTTGGTGCAGAACCTTCTTCTGCTGCTAGAATGCTTGCATGAGACATCTTGATCGTCTTCCAAAGCAGTTAGCTTTCTAGAAGAGACCTGCTCTGATACCAATTGAAACCCGCAAGCGCTCCTGATGCGTCCCGACATGTCATGGACGTATCGTGGACTCTAATAAAACTTGATAGTTTAGGAAGAGACGAGAGATAACTTTAAACTGGAAAACACATTTTGATTGAGAATTTACACACACGAAATTCACTCAACCTCCCTTGCCCCACACACGGACTCCCGGGACAGTTTCGACTTTACCCCTAAAGCCGTCAACCCTCTCCTGACTATCGGCCTATGGTTCACCGACCGTTCCCCGACCTGTCGTCCTATCAAATACCCAATGTATTGATACTCTAACCCAGTCCTATCTAGCTCACAAACTCTCTAGCACTTACACACACTCCTAAGTCTAATCCACACTTGCCCAGATTATCTCTATCTTTTCTCTCGTACAGGGCTTATCTTACAAGGAACATTAATGCACGTATATATACAAGTTAGTTGAGATGTCAACTAACAACCTATGAGTTGTAGACTCTAAGAGTAGAGTACTCATTCTTCTACGAATATGATAGCCACACCCTATAGAAGATTTTCTTCCAACTTGATCTGGAGCCAACAGTACACGCGTTGCCTTGTGAATGGGCAAGTTGGAGGCACGACTCCCAAGTGGTCGGTCACCACCTGCACACTTCAACTTGTCTGACCTTGTCTGGCTCATTAATGCTCATAAATGCTCTCTTCTGAATTTATTACGGCTATGTAATGATGTTCATTAATAGCCTTTGTTTATCTTGTTATCTTGTACATTAATGAGATACACCTTTTGTCGTGAGTTTGTCATGAGCAAGTTGCTTGTGTGGTTATGAATCATCTGAGTGAGTTTGTCGATGTTGCTAACTCCTTTTGGTCCTTGTTTAATGTCTAATGTAAGAGATATGTGATGGTGTGGTTCTTGACTGCTTGTGTCTTGCTAGAAGTTCTCCGGAGCTCTCGTCGACAGGTGCCCGACTGGTAGAGCACATGTCGTGGATTGAGCGTGCTTGCAACCTTGCGTGCTAAGCCACTCATGACTTAAGTGTGCTTGCAACCTTGCGTGCTAAGCCACTTATTCACCTGTCTATCTGAAATCATAAATCTTGACAAAACGCATTAGATAGACAATACAAGGTTTGCAATCATCAAAACTAAAGGATCTTGTCTTAATATATTCCCGTACTATCACTAATCCCTCCCTGCTTATATCCCCGTCTTTAACTAACTGTCGTTACTCAGGTTTTCGTATTTACTCTAGATTAGTCATGTCGATGTTATAATTCTTGTATTAGTACATTGTTGTACATTTCCAACTTAGGATAAAATCTCCTAATAACCTATCTTCTTAATTATAGGTTTGTTGTTATATATAGAAACTTATATATATACATGATTATATAATTGTGTATTGATATAGTTGTCACTATATTTCATGTAGGTATTCACTTTATAATTTTTATTATCTTTGTAAACACTCATTTAATATTGAGTTGGTCAATTGTATCATCTTGGTTAGTTTATCCAAGTATACAAGTTACATAATTCTTATTATAAATCTTGAGTACTATATAATTCATTATTATTCACTATTACATCGTAACATTAGAACTCTTATCTAATGTTTTGTAATTCTATTTCTCCATCTTATATCATCCCACTAATAGTATTATATGGTTGTCGAACCATATTACATAATTTACTCTATATCATATATTTAAATATACATATGAAATATAGAAACCATTTATTGAAATGATATTCCTTACAATATATCCATCATTCCCTTAATGAATATTACTATCTTATAATTTTTATAACCCTTATAACATTATAACCATAGTCTAAATTTTTATCCCCAACCTTCATAATTCCGTAACAGCCCTTAACTTTCATTTATTACATTCTTACCACATTAATTATATAATGTTACCATTATATCCATATATCATATATTATGACATTTATACTCTTATATCATGCATATCCTATGGTTGTAACATATTTTATAAATGCTGAACATACCACTTGTCTATCCAGAATTATTTCTCAGCTCCCACAAGTTTCTTTTAATTACCAAATCACCCCATTCATTACTTAAACTTTACAAATGTCATCTTAAACTATATACTATACATCTTTACCAATTTAACTCCAAATAAACCTCTAAACTTTTTTTAAAATTCCCAAACAGACCCTAGTCTGTTCTAATCACTATTCCACCCTAGAATTCTTTGAAATTATGTTCTTACCCCATGTTTTTATAATTTTTACAATTAACTTCAAAACTTAATATAAAGTGATAATTAAATCATTTAGTCATCTAATTTCATCAAGGTGTTATACCCAAAATTTTAACCCCCTCGGAATAGTCTCTAAGGCATACGTGTTACAAAGGGCAAAAGGGGTCAAAAAGCACCAAGGCGGGATTTTCCAAGGACATTATCGGGATTTTCTATTTTCATATGAATTGTTCATTATCTCCAAATACTTCCAAATATTATAGTCATTATGAAACGTATTTCATGATTTTCTGATAATATTTATTCTAGAAATTTAGCTTTTAATTCATATTATAAGCTAATTTCTTTAATAATTAACACATGAAATAGCCTCAAAATAGAAATAAAAGGGTTTCCGAAATTAAAATAAAATTGTCACATGGTAAGCATGACTACATACAGTCATAAACCTGAAATTATTTTATTTGGAACCTTAGCCCAAAAATTAACAGAGAAATTCAATCATTTTTACAATTTTCTCTCTCCTCTGGAAAATACAGAAATCAAATCCAAATGTCATGAAATTTAAGGACAATATAGAGGATGATATTTATAGATTAATTCCGTCGGAATTTAATTATTTCGACTTTCCAATAATAAGTTATGATTTATGGGAAATTCCAGATTGTGAGATTTTTATCTAATCGGTTATTTATCAAAATAACCCGTTTCCAACTCTCAAATTTCCAAAAAATAATTCTTTACTGTCAGTTAAAATTTCATAATTTTTCTCGGCCTGCAGCGTATTCTAAAAAATCAGATTCCCTTAGAGCACAAAATCAGGATTTTAGATAAAAATTTTGTTATATCAACATGGCCTTGCTCTTTCTGTAAAAGGACCTTCCAAAAACGACCTAGGAAAAGAAGAGAACACTTCCAACGTTAGAAAACACAGCCACAAACCTTCTCCCCACGTTTTTACATTTCCAAGCCTCAAATCAATACTGAAACACTGTAGAAATCACCCCGTAGTCACCAAAAACTCATCCTTTCTTCTCCCATTGAACTTCCAACCACCAAAACACCAAATATACAGAACCAAAACATGGTTAACAGTCTAGGGAAGAAGGGGTCAGAAGCTGGTTTCGAACTCAAGACAGAACCGAATCCGACAAAGCCTCGAAGGGCTCCCGACGTGAAGAATCAAATCAAATTCAAAGGTAAAACAGGTAGAAATCTTAACCTTCTAACTCCCCATGAATTGCTTACTCTTGTGCTAAAATTTTAGTTCGAACTGACTCTTTACAGTTTTTGAATTGTCGTTTGTTTTTCGTTTTTGTTCACTAACTTGTTCAATAAGTTTCATCCTTAATTCGTAGTGAAATTGAAAACTTTTGATTACTAATGTGTTCATAATCATTCAGGCTACAAACCCATAAATTTTGAGTCAAAAACACAGTCGGGAACCACCAGAAAACCCCTGTCCGTGGGTAGTCCATGACCTCGGACCTATGGTCCGGGACCACGGACGGGTTATCCGTGGCCACGGACACCCACGGAAGGCGGCGGGATTTTTAAAATTTCAAAATTTAGGTTTTCTAAATAATGTCCGAGCCCATGGACTGCTTGTCCGTGGCCCCGGACTTTTTCAAATTTTTGTTTTCTGTTTAATTCGACTTTTATTTCCACATAGAACTAGGGTCCGTGGGTACGAACATTAGGTTCGTAGCCACAGACGGAAACAAAATTTGACCTAATTCTGCCTCTGAAACCCTAGTTTAGCTATTTTTAATTTCCACTTTAATTTTCTGTCAAAAATACAAAAAAATCAGAAGCGCACACTTAGGTTAAAACGACCTCGTAATAAGCCGTAATTAAACTATGTAGAGGAAAAACGACTACTTGGGGTAACGAAAGTAATTGAACCCATAATTAAGTCGAATATCAAGCCCCCAAACCCGAACTCTCCTTTCCTAATTTGATCTAGGTTAAAATTAGGTGGCGACTCATAATAGGTTCCAGTGAGCTAGCTTAGGTTTTAATAATTATGGTTATATGACTTAGTTATTAAACTTAGGTTATAAGTGGACCTAAAACCCAATTAGATCATAATCAAATTTAATCAACATAGGATAAGGGTGTAAAAATTGAGGCTCACAGAATGCGACTCTGCTGGGGACAACTTCTTACTTTTAACATGTTTAATTTTAAGAAAGAGGGCTTAACTCGAAAATGTTTATTTATGGCTTTATTACATTGTTTGTTTACTTTTGTGCTCACTTTAATTTATGTACCTTTTCATCATATGAGAGTGAGGGTCCATGCAAACCAATTTCACCCCGGGACCCATTTAAGGGTCCCCTGTCAGGGACTCACACCTTTTAAGGTGATGTGAATAAGCGGGGGAAAAGAGGAGGATGTCGTCTAACCACATCCCCTTAATACCTGGGCTTTAGCCCCAAGTGTTTTCCTGGCAGTGCCCTTACCTAGCCTTGTTTGGTCATTCAAAGACCCGACCGTAGATGCACACCTTCAAGTGATGTGAAAAAAGTGGGGAAGCCCAAAGAGAATAGCGTGCAAGCCCTATTCCTTTGTGGTGACCTGGGCCCATGCCCCAAGCACCTCTTCGGATCGATCCATACCCGAATTGGATAAGCGTCAAGTGAGGACATGTTGAATTTGTGTGGGCCTTGTCTGCTTGTATGATCGGCCCACTACCCAGCCTAGGAATTGATAGGAACTTTTTCTACATCAACTCAGCCCAACCTAAATTTACGGCTTTATTGTTTGCGGCCCAGAGGCCCTGTTTGGTTTGATATGTGAGTCATTTGGGCTTCGGCCCAAAAGTTTAGACTTAGGTGACTTCTCTTTCAGCCTAATTTGAATCATCAATTTAGTTCTAGGCCCATGAAAAACAAATCTACCTAAAGCAGTCCATAACACATGAAAATCAATCAGGCTTTTCTATTTCGGCCCAAGGCCCATTCTAGTCTACGTAAACTTTTTGTTCGGGCCCTGGCCCAAAATCCTAGATCTAGGCATCATCTTTGAGGTTCAATCAATACTACTCATTCAGGTTTCAGTCCAAATTCCAATCTACTGTTTTGTTCAGCAATCATTCCAGCCCAAATACCACACTCATGACTCATTCTATTTGGGGCCCATAGATCAATTCATAGTTTTAGCCCATAAGCTTCGCTTTCAATCCAGAAGTTCGGCCCATAGCACAAAACAGTTAAATCCAAGATAGTTTGCATAACTCATTCATTCCAGTTTCTAGCTTCAAGGCCTAACAAGAACATCAAACGAATCTCATACTTCAAGGTTTTCTCTCTCGGCCCAGTGGCCCATTCACAGTTCATGTGGCCTCCTTCAGCCCGTTTGCATCACCTCCAGATTAAGGGTATTCAGGCCCGCACATCTGTTCTATCCTAAGAGTCACACTAGTTCATGCACTTCACTCTCAGCTTGGGAAAGATTCAGACCCGGGTTCCTCCTACATAACCCATAGGCATTCCTAGTTCAAACATTTTACGGAGCCTATTCGAAGTTCAGAAAAAAGACAATCACGGTCATCTCAATGGAGTCCCGACGGCCTAGAGCTCGAGTCTTCAGTACGTTGGCATCAGACAACCCAACATCCCTATTTTAGAAGTTTTCTCGATTTGGTAGTTTTCTTTTCCTAGTCATTCTTCCAACTTTTATGGTAGCTAGCTTCCTTTATCATTTTATGTAGTTTTCTTAAGATTACAATTTTTTTATGTTGTCTTTCCATTCATGAATAGAGCATAGTTCCATTTTCATAATTTTTTGTGCATTTATTCATAAAACCAGAACACCAAAAAAATAAATAAGTCATCACGTCATTTCACCCACATCCACTACCTTATCACATACATCCCATGTGTCTCACCACACTCCCCTCTCAACATGAAACTCATTCTTGAGCAGGGAATATCTCACCACCTTGTTGGCTTCCACCACTTATCACCTCTCAATAGAAAATTCCACCATACACTAAAGCATCCCACTACATGTTTTACTTTCATCACTACATCACTCCACTAAAACAGCAAGACTTCATCGCCACGTACCACCACACATACAGCCACCTCCAACAAATAATCTGGGTATTCAAAAGGCTTGTCAAAAGACCCCAAAACAATACTAGGGGCAATCTAAGTTAAGGGTCGATAACGTTTATTTCATTGGTTTAAAGTGCTCGAACAAGTCTCTGAGTGAACATTTCGCGAGAGTGCCTTGAGCGGTAAAACCATGAGTGAAAGAGCATGTCATTTTTACATGAATCTAGAGAGATTACACTCAAAGGTGAGGGAAATGGCATAACTCCGACCGAAGGAGACACTTTGTAAATTTACGCTTAAACCTGTGAAAAGTAACAAAGAAAGGATACACAACTATTAGGGATGACGAAGCACCTAGGTACAGCACCTCACAAGCCAAACTTTTGAACCCTGGACATTACACCTAGGCACCCCCGTTGAGCTTTTCATATACGATCTCTTTTACACACACAAACTCCACAAACAGCCAGCCAATGATGAATAATCGACCCGGTGACCAAAGGAAGCAAGGAGCCCGACTTCTGAACAACAACTTCACAAGTCCAAAGAAGCAAAACTACTACTAGCACGATGAAACGATCCGCAAATGGTCCCAAAGTGACACAGGATCCAAATGAGCTCACAGTAAAAACATCTCTCAAAGTTCAAAACCGGGAAACACAAGAACCCCGAAGAAAAAGAGATTCAAAGAAAGGCCAACCTGAAAAGACTCAAAGAAATCCAAAATTGGAAGAAAGAGAGAAGGTGCAAGGAACAACCTAAAAGTCCCAAGTCCCAAGCTCACAAGCGAAGTCATCACAAAGTAGCCAAACGACTTCAAGACAAAGAAGACAAGTCTGAGAGACGGTGCAAGTTGCAGCTTTGGTCACCTATAGCTCCACATATCTTAAACATTCCTCCATTATCCTGTTGTCATTCATCACACCCCATATCCACGTTATAAGCTTAAAAGACTTCCGACTTATTAGTTGTGTATCCAATCACATGAAGGTAACTGGTTGAACGTGTAAATCTAACAAATGTCAAATTCAATGGTTAAGATGTTTTGTCCAAAAGGAGAGCACGAGTGCAAGCATTAAACACTTTGAGTGTAGGATAGAAAGCACCACATCAAGATAAACCCTGACCTTGTGATAGTGGGACTTTTTTTTATGCAATTAATCAAAGAAAATACTGGGGGCAATCGATCGGAACGATCGATTGCCATAAAATCCTAAAGAACTCAGATTGCTTTAAGGAAAAATGCTGGGGGCAATTGTTGGTCCCAACAATTGCAACAACGACACCGATTGAAGCCCAAAACCCGAAACCTAAAGGTTCATACCCTTCTCATATCACTCAGGCCCGACCTAAGCCCTACCTCAACATTCAAACGTCAACAGGCCCGTCCTAAACCCTACGTCCACATCAAATTTCCTCAGGCCCGTCCTAAGCCCTACCTCCACATCAAATTTCCTCAGGCCCGTCCTAAGTCCTACCTCCACATTCAAACATCCACAGGCCCGTCCTAAGCTCTACCTTCACATTCAAACATCCACAGGCCCGTCTTGAGCCCTACCATCTCCAGGTTTGACATAAGCCCTAATCCTTCTACATTCATTTAGACCCATCATACACTTAGAACTATCCTTTAGGCTCGTCATAAGACCTAGTTGCATACCTTTAGGCTCGTCATAAGACCTAGTTGCATACCTTTAGGCTTGTCATAAGACCTAGAACCATCATTTAGGCTCGTCATAAGACCTAGTTACATACCTTTAGGCTCGCCATAAGATCTAGAACCATCCTTTAGGCTCGTCATAAGACCTAGTTGCATTCCTCTAGGTTCGTAGTAAGACCTAACATTACCCTTTAGCTTACCCACTCTCATCAAACACATTGCATTCATCTCATTCATATAGACTCGTCATAAGACCTAGTTGCATTATCTAGGCACGTCACAAGACCTGGCGACAGAAAAGTTGGCGAGGTGATGGCAATAAATCCTCATGTGTTATGTCAAATTACTTTGGGATCAACGAATGGTGGGCGAAGGCAATAAGTCCCCAGGGTTTTTTTTACCAGGAGTTATCCCTGCACACTGGCTTGGGGAGCGATTGCAATAAGTCCACATTGGGTCCAGCCAGGAGCATTGGCACAGGTTTTCGGTCCCTAGAAGCATTCGAGCATCATCAACATCATCAGCATCACCAACATCATCAGTATCACCAACATCATCAGCATCATCAACATCATCGGCATCATCAACACTATCAGCATCATTAGCATTTCAACATTCTTGCATTTTCGTACCACCCAGTTTTCACTTTTTAGGTTGTCAACGCCTTAGAATCGCTTGACATTATTTCATTTTTACTTTTTAGGTTGTCAACGCCTTAGAATAGCTTGACATCATTTCATTTATTATAGGTAGTCAACGCCTTAGAATCGATTGACATTATTTCATCTTCTCTTTTTAGGTAGTCAACGCCTTAGAATCGCTTGACATTATTTCATTTTCGTCACCTAGGTAGTCAGCGCCTTAGAATAGCTTGACACATTTTTCACTAACTAGGTAGTCAGTGCCTTAGAATAGGTCGACAACATTTTATTGCTTAGATAGTCAGCGCCTCCGAATAGCTGGACGTAGTCAACTTGGTTTCGGACAACATGGAGAATTTCATGGAATCCAAAATTTTGGGGTATCACTCAAGCATCAACTAGTCTTTTCATCTTCATTACAAAGCCGATTTGATGGGGGGCAATCTGTTATACCCAAAATTTTAACCCCCTCGGAATAGTCTCTAAGGCATACGTGTTACAAAGGGCAAACGGGGTCACAAAGCACCAAGGCGGGATTTTCCAAGGACATTATCGGGATTTTCTATTTTCATATGAATTGTTCATTATCTCCAAATACTTCCAAATATCATAGTCATTATGAAAGGTAGTTCATGATTTTCTGATAATATTTATTATGGAAGTTTAGCTCTTAATTCATATTATAAGCTAATTTCTTTAATAATTAACACATGAAATAGCCTCAAAATAGAAATAAAAGGGTTTCCGAAATTAGAATAAAATTGTCACATGGTTAGCATGACTACATACAGTCATAAACCTGAAAGTATTTTATTAGGAACCTTAGCCCAAAAATTAAAAGAGAAATTCATTCATTTTTGCAATTTTCTCTCTCTTCTGGAACATACCGAAATCAAATCAAAATGTCATCAACATTTAGGGCAAGATAGAGGATGATATTTAGAGATTAATGCCGTTGGAATTTCATTATTTCAACTTGCCAATAATAAGTTATGTATTATGGGAGATTCCAGATTGTGAGATTTTTATCTAATCGGTTATTTATCAAATTAACCCGATTCCAACTCTCAAATTTCCTAAAATTCATTCTTTACCTTTGGTTAAAACTTCATAATTTTTCTCAGCTGGCAGCATATTCTAAAAAATCAGATTCCCTTAGAGCACAAAATCAGGATTTTAGATATAAATTTTGTTCTATCAACATGGCCTTGCTCTTTCTATAAAAGGACCTTCAAAAAAAGACCTAGAAAAAGAAGAGAACACTTCCAATGTTAGAAAACACAGCCACAAACCTTCTCACCACGTTTTTACATTTCCAAGCCTCAAATCAATACCGAAACACTGCAGAAATCACCCCGAAATCACCAAAAACTCATCCTTTCTTCTTCCATTGAACTTCCAAGCACCAAAACACCAAAAATAAAGAACCAAAATGTGGTTAACATTCCAGGGAAGAAGGGGTCAGAAGCTGGTTTCGAACTCAAACCAGAACCAAATCCGACGAAGCCTCGAAGGGCACCCGACATGAAGAATCCAATCGAATTAGAAGGTAAAACAGCTAGAAATCTTAACCTTCTAACTCCCCATGAATTGCTTAATCTTGTGCTAACATTTTAGTTCGAACTTACTCTTTACAGTTTCTGAATTGTCGTTTGTTTTTCGTTTCTGTTCACTAACTTGTTCAATAAGTTTCGTCCTAAATTCGTAGTGAAATTGAAAACTTTTGATTACTAATGTGTTCATAATCTTTCAGGCTACAAACCCATAAATTTTGAGTCAAAAACAGCGTCGGGAACCACCAGAAAACCCCTATCTATGGATGGTCTGTGACCTCGGACCTATGGTCCGGGACCACGGACGGGTTGTCCGTGGCCACGGACAGCGGCGGGATTTTTAAAATTTCAAAATTTAGATTTTTCTAAATAATGTCCGGGCCCACGGACTGCCTGTCCATGGCCCCAGACTTTTTCAAATTTTTGTTTTCTGCTTAATTCGACTTTTATTTCCATATAGATTAGCAAAGGTCCGTGGGTACGGACATTAGGTCTGTAGCCACGGACGGAAACAAAATTTGACCTAATTCTGCCTCCGAAACCCTAGTTTAGGTATTTTTAATTTCCACTTTAATTTTCTGTCAAAAAATGTTAAAATTACAAAAAAATCAGAAGCGCGCACTTAGGTTAAAACGACCTCGTAATAAGCCGTAATTAAACTAAGTAGAGGAAAAACGACTTCTAGGGGTAATGAAAGTAATTGACCCATAATTAATTCAAATATGAAGCCCCCGAACCCGAACTCTCCTTTCCTAATTTGATCTAGGTTAAAATTAGGTGGTGACTCATAATAGGTTCCAGTGAGCTAGCTTAGGTTTTAATAATTATGGTTATATGACTTAATTATTAAACTTAGGTTATAAGTGGACCTAAAACCCAATTAGATCATAATCAACTTTAATCTACATAGGATAAGGGTTTAAAAATCGAGGCTCGAGGCCTCTAATATGGTCAATGTTGGCCTCTCAAACACTGCCTTGACCACCAAGTTCTAGTATTTACAAATTTACCCCAATTTTCCTAGTATTTATATTTTAGCCCCAAACTTTGTAAAATCTTACAATTTTCATTTAAACTCATTTTAATTCCTAACTTTCAGCTATATTAATCTATAACCCTCATAATTTTGTTTATTTACAGTTATTTCTCTAAACTCTATAAAAATGACATAAGTTACATTAAATGGAATTTAAACTTTAAATAGAAATTTGAAATGGCCTAATTACATGGCTTTATTACACACTTTATTTATTAACATAAAATTAGACTTAAATGATCTTTAAAAATACAGTAAATTCTTGGCCTCACTCTCATCATTTCAGTAATTACAATTTTTTCACATAATGTCTTAAATTTGACAATTATGTCATGTAATCACTTAAGTGATTAGCCAAAGTTAACTAAACCATTTCTTGGTCATTTTAACATCAAACGTGACCATCCTAAACAGTCCACAGTCGGCATTGATATTAACATAAGAATAACTATACTTTAAGGTAAGAATAACATTAAGGTTTTAACCTTCTAATTTGATGTCAAACTCTTAATTTCCTCCTTGTTTGGTCACGAAAGTCTAGGGAAGTTTTGTTCAACTTCTTAAAATGTTCTTGACAGCAAGAACAAGGCTAAGTTAAGCTGTAGAAGTAGTTTAACATAGGTGAAATCTTAAGGTATGAAATAAGCTTAAGAATATGATCTTTACCTTAGAATTCCTAGGTCTTTCCAAGATCAATCTCAGCCCTATTTAAGGAGTAAATTAATAGCATTAATCTTTTCTAAAGCAATCATAATCAAGTTGATTAGAACAAGGTAGAAAGCTAGTTCGACTTACCTTTGCCAAATTCCTTACGGAGTGATTTTTGACTTGTTTTCGGCCACCCCTTGAATAATTGAAAAAGCTAATGAATAAGCATGTCAAGGGGAAGGAAATGAGTGGAATAACTCAAATAAACCAGCCATTAAAAGAGTAGAAATGGAGATGGAAGCTTAAAGCACCAATTTACCTTAAGAATGATTTTTATGCTTCTTTGCTCCAAGATCTTGTTTCAGCTGAATTTGAGGAAACCTTCTAAGAGAAACTCACTGAGATTGAGTGGTGGAAGGAGGTTGGAAATTAGTTCAGTGTATAGGTCATGAAAAGAGGAAGAGAATGAGCTATAATTTGCATTAAGACCTTACCTTATGCAGTGGGAGTTAATTTTCTTCTAAGATGACTCAAGAAATCATTCATGGAGATCAAGAGATGAAGGGAGATCGGCTGGAACAGGATGGAAGGAAAGATAAAGCTTAGTTTTGTTTTTAAGTTAGGAAAACTATGATAATGAATAGTAAATGATGACTAAGGTACTTTGGAAGATATTTGTTTATGGCTTGAAAGGTGCCATCCACACCTTAATATTTCGTCCTCCATTGGTCAATGATGGGTTCATTAGTTGACCATTGAAAATGTTAGACAATTAAAGCTTAATTTGGCACTATTTAGGTACTATTCACATTTTGGTGCCAAACTTTGGATTTTTCGTAAATCCTTTGATTTAGGGTTACTAATATAATAATAAGTAGTATACATGTTGATTAGGGTGTATACAAGGCCTAATTAGCCACCTAAAGTCAATTTTTGGACACTTTCATAAAAATGTGACTTAACGAGTTTTAGAGCTCCTTTTTGTGTTTTAACTCATTCTAGAGTTTGGTTTGCTTTGGAAATGGTTTTATCATGTTTATACCTTATTTATAAGGCTTAAGAATCCATTTTGGATCCTAATTGAGGTTATACAATCTCTTAGGTTACTTCAAGCACAATTTAGGCTTTAAGTGATCTTAAGGCATGTTTTTGCTTTATAAGATCTTAGATTGTTCCTCAATGATTTGAAGATGACTTTTAGTCTTATTATATCATTTAATAATGTTTTATTAGTTTGGGTATTTCAATAGGAAAAGTTTACAAGAGTAGTTTAGACTGAAGTGATAATTACTAGCGCCAGTAACTTTAGTAGTTGTAGTGATTGATGAAATACCCCAAACTTTGGTATGTTGTTTAAACATTAAAATATGGTATATTAAGACTAAAAAGAGTCTAATAAACTTTAGTAAACAATTTAAACTATAGAAAACACAATAAATTACCTTAAGGTCAATATGGGCAAAACTGTGCTCTAAGCTTGGGATAAGTTTGGTTAAGACCTAATAAGCTTATCAAGACATTATTTAGGTGTTAATGAATATAAAAAACCAATTACCAAAGAAAACCAAGCTTGAAAACAAGTTAAAACACAAAATGTGCTTTAAGGAGTCTTAAAGCACATTTTTGAAAAATTGTCTTGTAAATGAGTTTTGAATGGCTAAATGACCATCATTACTCTTTAATTAACATGTGTACTACTTAGTATCACATTAGGAAGTCTAAATCAATGGGAAATCAAAAATTTCACAACTATGTGCCTTTTTTGTGAATAGTAACTAAAATAAGCTAGTTTATAACATATGTCATTATAAGTGAGACAATTGGTCAACAAAGACTAAAATACCCCTTGTTATAATATGGGGGCCGGTTTTCTTGATGACTCACCATACTTAGACAAAAAAAATAAGCTAAGTAAAGTAGTAAAGTAGAAAGTACTATTTGCTTTACTACTTAAATATCCAAAACTTGCAAACTTATCTTCATTCTCTCATTTCCCTTGCTTTCCCACGTCTTCTACCCTCCTTCATTCTCTCTTTCACGGTAATTCTACAGCACCACCACCATTCTTCATCTTCAACCTCTTATATCTCCTAGCTCACTTTGCCAAATCAAAAACCAAGACCACCATTCTCTTTGTCTTGCCAAGCTCTTCAATCCTATCTTCTCAAAATTCCAAGAGCTCCATTTTGGTGCCAAGAGGAATCTCCATGGGAGGAGCTTGAGCTCATATTTTCACATATTATTGTTCTCCTTTGCTTCTAGGTAAGGAAACTCAAAGAAAAACTTCATTTCCTTCATGTTTTTTATGTTGTCCGAAAAACACCATTAATGGTGTCTTTACCTTGCCTTGTTTTAGCTTCATTTGAATCTTCCAAGGGCTTGGTGGAGTCCTCTCTTGCTACATATCCAAACTCTCTTTAATTCCCAAGGTAAAACAATCATCTTAATGTTCAAAGACAATATATGTTTCTAGGGTTTACAATGAGATGAAGCATAAAGCTTGAATACTCATTATATTGTTTGTATATTGATTAGAAGTTGACAAGCAACTAAAAGCCTTGCCGATTTAATCAAGGAAACAAGAAAGAAGTTTGTGAGGAAAAAAGGTAAATGTGCTAACCTAATGTAGTTTAAGTCCTAGGAGAAATGAGTTTATGTTGCTTATTAAGAACTACCTAAGGAGCCAATGGTGAATGACTTAGTAAAATGCTCTCAAGGAGACTATTCAAGGGCATATGTGTTGTTGTATGTATTTGCAGGTCAAAGGCAATATATTGTGGGAAATTCAGTGTTTATGGTTTATGCACTTTAAGGGCCTAAGAGCCATGTTATTTAAGGGCCTAAGTGCCAAGCAATTTAAATAATGCACTATATTGTGATGTAGTGTAAGTTTGGTGAAGTTTTGTGTATAAGAACGTTCTTGATGAAATTAAGTGTTCTTAGGTGTTTGATGGTAAAAATAATGTGTTTTGGTGTAACAAGATGTTAGGAGAACCCATGTCGAAATTTAGATGATGTATAAGAAGTTTTAAGTGTTTAAAATGAGTTTTGGTGGATTAGGAAGTGTTTAGAATGATTAAGTGTTCTACTAGTGAAAGAAACATGCATTAAGGTATTCTAAGATGTAAAAAGGACTTAGGCAATGTTTTGGAGGATTTAGAATGCAAATGAGTGTTTTGGGTATACTTCAAGATCATGGTGAGATTGTGTTTAGGACTGGTGCAATGTTGGTGAATAAGGAATGAGTGATGTGTTGCATGAAGGAGCTATAAACTTGTAGAGATATTCAAGGAGTTTGGTTAGGAAGAAAAGATGCTTGGGAGATGATATTGTAGTAGTGAGGGAACATTTGGGACTAGGGGTAGTTATAGGTATAAAACACCACATGAAAACTTAGTGAAAAATATTACATGTGCTAACCTTTGTATAAGGATTTGTGTAATGTTGAGGAGGTCTTTGATGAAAGATTTAAGGAGTTTAATGGATGTCTTAAGGGGTGTTTGAAGTGCTAAATGTGGTTAGAATATACCAGGGCACTATGAGGTGAACTTTGGAGTCAAATGAGCCATTAAAAACAAGGGTCTGGAGCAGACCGACCTTGGGGACCGGACCTGCAAGGTCGGTCAAGCCCAGTTTACCCTGCGAGAAATGGTCTCTGGAATGGACCGACCTTGGGGACCGGACTTGCAAGGTCGGTCGGGCATGGATTTTTGGTACGGATTAAGTCTCTGGAATAGACCGACCTTGGGACCGAACTTACAAGGTCGGTCATGCCTAAATCTTTGTACGTAAGTTACTCTCGAGAATCGACCGACCTTGGGACCGAACTTGCCAAGATCGGTCGGGCCTGAATTTTCAAAGGGGAAGAACTCTCGGGAATAGACCGACCTTGTGGACCGAACTTGCAAAGTCGATCGGGGTAGAATTTTCTGACGGTAATATGTTCTGGAATGGACCGACTTTGTGTAAGGTCGGTCAGTAAGGTCGGTCGGACCAAAACATGTAAAAAAAACAGAAAGGAATGTGACTTATGTAATTAACCCTAGAGGTATAATGAAGGTAATCAAGGATAAGTTTGGGCATTAAAACATGTCATATAACCATGTAAAATGCTTAGTAAAGTTTAAAGTTAAGTAAGTAAATTAACTGACATTATTAATCATGTATAGGAGTGACCTACGGTGGAAACCAGTCGAAGCAAGGACCAAGGTAAGGTTTTCTTGCAGTCTGTTGCCTACCGGTTTACATCGACTTGTATGCTGTTTGTTTTTCTGTGTGCTTATGACCTTGTAAGACTTAAGTCATGTAACGAGTTTGTTGTTGTTTATATTACTGTGATGTTAAGGTGTGACTCATATCACTTGTTGAGATTTGTTATTAAGTTCCAACAGTGAACTTCTAACGAGTGCTAACTGGGGAGTGAGGAATCCGGTTGTCCGGTCACGCGTGTAAGTATAAGAGTAGATATTTGTATCAGATTCGACTCTTGTAATGTTAAGATTGTTCTCCTTTATTTGGCGTACGATCTCCCGTTAGCTTCCTCCAAAACTTACCTATTCTGACTTATGATCGGTCTAGTGGGAACATGTGTTTGTGTGGTGTGTTCGGGTCACAATATCCGATACATCTGTGAGTTAAGTTACTCGTTCGACTAATAGAATGGTAATGAGTTTGTGTAACAAGCTTAACATGAGGGTGAACCATTCTCTAGGCTTATGATGTTGACTAACCTTCTCGGTTGCTGTTAAGTGATATGTCCTCACTAAGTGTGTGTTGTCGTGCTATGAAATGTTTGCTATGCCATATGTATATGTTGTATGTTAAAATGAATGCCATGTAATCATGACAAATAGTTGCGCGTATCCCGGTAGCCGATGGGCTGCGCGTTAACCATACCAGCCAAGGGTTGCTGACCCCCTCGAGGGCTCCATATTTATATTGCAGGATGAGGATCGAAGAAGCGGAGTGGCTTTAGATCCTAGGTTGTGGAGTACTTTTGGTATATTTTGGATGTTAAGCCCGGGGTGCGCCTGTGCTCCCGTGGCGTTATATTTTGGTGGTTACCAGTTTGCAGTGAAAGTTTGTGGTGTACAGTTTACAGTTATGGATGTAGTTAAATACTCGGTATTATGTTTATGTATTAAAGGTTATTAGTTTTATGCTCGGGAGTCTGATCATCAGACCGGTACATTTGTATTTATTCTGCCTTGTTAGCCACATGGGTGGTTAACGGCGTTGTAACACCAAATCGTTTAGTTATTGTTAGTTGTTTATTTCCGCTGCGATTTCCATTATTGTTAAGTGCGTAGTAGGAGTGTTACAAAAAGTGGTATCAGAGCGAAGTATCACTCTGATGACTAGAATACCAAGCTTAGGAATATACCGAGTTAGGAAACCTAACCACAGTTACGTAAGTGAGCAGCTATGAAAAGGTTAACCACTAACTAAGAGTGGAGATACCTTGTTGTCGGGAAGACGTTACAACCGTTGGAACCGATAAGTGTGCAAGCACAATGCTAATGAATGTTCGTGTCAATTCAGATGTCAGGTAGACCAAGAGGTTGAGGCCGCGGGTACGGCATTGGTGATACCGGGAACCAGGGGGAGAACCCTACGGCACAGGTCATGGCCGACGCTGTTGCGGCCGCCGTAGCCCAGATGGTCCCACAATTAGTAGCTGCAATTCAGCAGGGGCAACAGCCCGAAGTTCAACCACCACCGCCACTGCCACGAGAGACCAACTGGGTCAAGGCGTTGGCTGATTTGTGACCCCCGTCGTTTAATGGGGAGACCGACCCTCGTAAGCTGGAGGCGTATATCTCCGAGTTGGAGACCGCCTACGAGACCTTGGATGTGCCTGCTAGAGCCAAGGTCCGTCTTGCCGCTTACTACCTGAAGGGTTCGGCACAAATTGGTGGAAGCTTGTGAGAGAGGACCGGATGGCGGATCCTCAGTTTGGTTGGAGAGAGTATACGGCTCTGCTGCGAGCCAAGTATTATCCTGTGCATGTGCAAGAGGCCAAGCGCCTAGAGCTGCATAGTCTGAGGCAGGGGGATAAGATGTCGGTTGATGACTACTACACCGCTTTCACCGGCCTTATCCACCTGTTACCGGACCTGGGGTACTCGAACCGGGTGCTGGTGAACCATTTCTACAATGGTCTCAGCCACCGTCTTCGCTACGGGATGGGGCCAGCTAAGTATACTACCTTGCAGGTTATTTAAATACCATGATGTGAATCGGTTTATACCGTAAGTGAATGTTGATGTGAGTTTGTGAGTTTGTTTTGCGGGGCATGACTGACATCCTAAATCCAGGAGTGCTATCATGCCGCTGCTAAGGTTGAGATTACCGACCGTCTGAGGGACGAGGAGAATGCGCACAAGCGCAAGGCCACGAGCGAGGGCCAGAGTCCGCAGGGGTACGGGGGCGGAAAAAAGAAGAAGAAGCCTTACCCCCAGCCCCAGAAGAGTCAGCACCAGGGTGACAAGGGCCAAGCCCAGACCACCACAGCTGAGGAGCCACTGAAGCTCACATATGCATATGCGGCGAAACCCCTACGCTCTTACCCGCCTAAGGGTAATTACTTAATCATGTGTGTCAAGTTGAAGTGTATGTTGTTAAGATATGAAGTGAGTATTGATTGTGTATTGTGATAGCAGCCAGCACGGGTTCTGGACCGGAGCGCCACTACTACTGTAAGTGGTGTAACGGAGACCACCCCGGCAAGGACTGCAAAGGAAATGACGTGCAGTGTCGCTACTGCGAGAAGTGGGGTCACCGTGACTATGATTGCTACCGGAACCCCAACAGCAAAAACAATAAGCCCAAGGGGCAGTGGAAGGGTAAGGCCACCGCGACCACCGATGGCCCGAAGTCGGCTAACCAGCCACCCACAGATCAGAGGAACACTGATTCCCAGAAGGGGAAAGGGGCAGGATCCGGCAAGGCCGCCCTGAATGTGGTGGACCGGTCTGAGGCGCCAGAACCCTCTTCTAGACCAGGTACCGCCTAAACTGTTGAGTGAAATAAGTGATTGTATACCGCATTTCATACATGTGTGTTAGTGAGTCTAAATGTACAACCATGTGAGTAAAGAATTAAAGTATAATGTGAAAGTCACCTAAAGTAGGTAATCTTAAAACTTAGGAACCTTCAATATCTGTTATCCAATCCCGCCCACACCGAACCCCAAAGAGGCAACCATCAGCATCACCGAATTCCCACTGGAGCAATGTCAGGTTATCCAGCCAGGTATGATACTCTTAAATGGATACCTGACACCTGAAGCATAAATCCACATTATCCGACGATGCAATGAACTTGGAGCAGCACCTGGAGGTTTCTACACACCCGAATACCCGAGCAGATCAAAAATGAAGCTGAAGATGATGTGCATGGGTAAGGACTGGAACCCTTACACCAAGTCATATCAAGATGTGCGAGCTGAAGATGGAGCAACCGTACCGATGATACCTGAGGAGTTCCTTGAGGTCGTTAACCACGCCGTGGGAATTGCTCAGAAAGTTGAATCGGATTCAATACCAAGTGTTAGAGCGGATTTATGTATTGTGAACTTCTACCAGAAGGGTGGACGGTTAGGGTTACACCAAGATAAGGACGAGTCACCCGAGTCTCTAAGTAAGGGAGTACCCGTGGTGTCTTGGTCCATTGGTGATACCGCAGTGTTTATTTATGGCGAGCAGAAGCATGATGATCTCGCAAGGAAATTAGTGTTGAAGTCAGGAGATGTATTAATCATGGGTGGACAGTCAAGGATGTTATATCATGGTATCAAGAAGATCAAACTGAATACCGCACCTTCGACAGTTATCAATGCCACACACATGAAACCCGGACGTTTGAATTTGACCTTCAGACAGTTTTAAAGCCTTGTATAATTATGTAATGTGTTAAGCCAGTTGTATATTAAGAATGCTATATCTAGCTAAGTTTACAATGTAATCGACTTGTGATGTGAAAGGAGTGTTAATCAATAAAGTGGAGTTGTTCGAAGTATATCAACCGTGTTGTTACCAAATGCTTATAAGTTGCCAATGAATTAGGCTGTGCACTCGAAACGGGAGGTATACTGGGCGTTTGTAATGAGGTAGAAGCCGGCAAGAGCGGCACAATCCTCACTGGTACCTTTCCAGTCAATGGTGTGGACGCATCGATCTTGTTCGACTCCGGAGCCTCACATACATTTATCTCGCTATCTTTTGCGAGGAGGCTGGGGTTAGACGGTGAAGAGATGCCATACTTTCTAGTCACTCTCCCGTCGAAAGAGTGGATCAAGTGTACCCGCTACCACCGAGATGCTGTTGTACGAATTCGAGATGAAGAGTTTCCGATCGACTTGATAGAGTTCGACGGACTTGGTTTTGATGTGATTGCGGGATGAATAGGAGCGGTACAAGGCAGAATTTTGTGTGCCGAGCATCGTCTGCTTCTTTGGAGTCCGTCTGGGGTTACTATATCTTACCGCCAGAGGCCTAGGGAGCCTTCGACTCAGATCATCACCGCCATGGCTATGTATCACGAACTACGACGAGGGAATGATGTGTATGAAATACCCCGTAATTAAAAATAGTGATTAATTAGGCTAATGAATAATTTAGAATCTTATTAAGTATAAATAATCATGAGGGAACAATCCCGAAGAAAAAGGATCCTTAAAACGGATTAAAATCACTAACGAACCTTAAAGCGCGCTTTTCGAGGTAACCGAGAAAAACGTGTCTTATAGCGGGTCAATAGACTCGTAACAATTTGGTCAACTAAAAATCATTAATAAATATTAGTGTAAGCTTTAGAACTAATAAAATCATCATAAACGAGAGATTAGTAAAAAACTGTCAAAACGGGAAGTTGTGGGGAGAAACATAAATAACCAAAACTTATGTGTCCAATAATGTAAAAAGAATTTTTAAAACCCTTATGGGTCTGTGTGTGTCCGATCCCACACCCCTCTCTCACACTCTATTAATTCCCCCTTACTCACAAAACAACAAAAGTAATAAAACTATTACTTTCTACTTTATTACTCTCACACTCTCACATTCTCTCTCTCCTATCCCTATTCTCTCTTCTCTCTCACGTGAACCAGCACCCCCACACTCTCTCTTTTTCTTCTCTTCTTCCTCCTCCAGCGATTCACATGGAGAAATAAGAGAACCTCACAAAATACCATCTTCTCTCCTCTTGTAACCCCCTCAAATCTCCTCCAAAAATTACAAAACTAGTACCATTGGAATCCTCTCCTCAAGAGCTACATTCCTATCTTTTCAAAAATCGAAAATGACAACTTTCGTTTTTATGGGTATGCCCCATTTGGAGCTTCAAGACCACCATTAGAAGGCCCTCCTTCTCCTTGTTCTATTGAGGTAAAAATATCCCTAAAAACTCTATCTTTTTCTAGCCTTTGTGGGCAAAACGAAAATTTAACTAAGCCCTTGTTTGGCTCCTCCTGTACCCAGCCGGTTTTGACTTCTTTGAAGGGGTGGAAACCTTGTTCTTAAGCTCCTCTAAGTTTCATCTACTCCCTTGCAAGGTAATGAAACTCCTAAACCCTAGAATATGCATTAAGAGTTTAAATAAGAATTAGTGTTGGTTTTAGTATTGAAGCATGTATACAAATGGTTGTAGTGTTAGAGGAATTGAGACTACAAAACCGGTAGAGAGAAGAAAAAGAAGAAGAAAGAAGGAGAAAGAAAGAGAAACTAGAAGAAGAAAACAAGGTAATTAAGCTCACCCATGTGTAGTCTTGTATTTGTATGTGTAACAGATTTTAATGGAGTAAAAATTTACATTGTAAAATGGTAGTGTGGTAGTAGTGTAATGTGTAGGAAGGAACAAGTTTTAAACCCTTATAAGACATTGTAAAAACTGTTACAAAACAGATTGGGAATGAAATGTTAAGTGCAGGAATTTTGGTAGTGTTTAGTGTTGGTATTATGTATGGGAGCCTTGTATATTGATATTGGTTATGAACAGGTGATAGGGATTATTTATGTGAGTGAAACAATGTGTTGAGAGTGTAAAAATATAAGGGAGACTATGGCAAAATTTGCCTAGAATTAGAACACTTAGTGTATTAGGGATTAGGTGACTAATGAGTGTTGTAACAGATTTTGGTTTGGGTAGATAGAGGGTAAGTTGAGAGAGATAGATAATGTATTGTAATGTATTAGGAACTCTAGAAATGACATTAGAAGAGGGACCTATAAATGGAGAGAGTTAGAATAGAAGACTGTAGCAAAATGCAACTAGGGAAGAAACTAGTGTGAGTGTTGTATGAAACTTGGGAAATTATGTGAGTGAATGAGTATAGAAATGTGTAAAGAGTTAATGAATGAACTAAGGTGTATTAGGAGGTCTAATTAGTGTTATAACATGTGGGAATAAGTGTAGGAACAATGGGGAAGTAATGGGTAAAAGAGAGGACTGAAAACAGAAATTAAAATGCAAATACTGGGCCGGACCGAACTTGCGACCGGACTTGCAAGTTCGGTCGAGCCCAGATTTACAAGACGGGAAAGCTTCTGGAATCGACCGGACTTGCAAGTTCGGTCGGAGCAGAAAATTTTCCCGTCTGAAAGCTTCTGGAATCGACCGGACTTGCAAGTTCGGTCGGAGCAGAAAATTTTCCCGTCTGAAAGCTACTGGAATCGACCGGACTTGCGACCGGACTTGCAAGTTCGGTCGGACCAGAAAAATTCCCCGATGAAACCTTCTGGAATGGACCGAACTTGCGACCGGACTTGCAAGTTCGGTCGGCCAGAAGAATTTCTGTAATGTGAGCTACTGGAATGGACCGGACTTGCAAGGTCGGTCGCAAGTCCGGTCCAGTCAAAAAAAAATTATTATTATTAATTTAAATTAAATAATAATTATATATATATATATATGTAAACCCACATATATATATGTACATGTATGTAGGCATGCTAATGTTAAGTAAGAAAATAAAACTTAAGGTAATGAGAATAAGTAAGTAATGAGTAAGTGTAAGAAGTATAAGGACATAATAAGTATGAGTTAAGTTAAGGATAGTTAGATTAATCATTCAATTGTATTTATATCATAGGATTTGATTTGTGACACCGAAGGAAAGTTGGGACACAAGTACGACGGTGAACGGTATGGATTCCTCATGCCCCGTATGCTATCTTGGTTACTCTGATTTGTGTGTTGCGTGCTAATTGATCACCAAATAAGATAAATGCACGAATCGGAGTTAATATGCATACTTGTGAATATGTAGTGTTGTATGTTGTGAATATTCTCTTAAATCTTAGTTTGTATAATTCATGAAATGTATGGATGATGATGAATGTGTGTATGTATGTTGTATTGCTTCGTGACCGATTATTTGTGTGAATGGACTTCTAACTTATTCCTAACAAGCTAACCATCCTAACTTAAATTGGTAATTAAATTGGAATGAGTAGAAGTCCGATATAGTTTCGGCCACGCGTGAGGATGCGGAGTCACAAGAGGTTGGCTCCAATTCCTGACTCTTAAACTGGTCCGCGGCCCAAATCCTTTAAGTGGGTAGCATCCCGGATTGGTGAGTCAAGTAAATCCCAGAGGTGGGACGGCGTAGTCCCCAGGGCCGGAGGTCCCGACGACTTAACTTGAGTATGAGTAAGTAAGTAAGAATGAGTAAGTAAAGTGAATGTAAATAAGTAAGTGTAAGTAAGAAAAAGTAAGTAATGAGTAAAAGAGTAAAAGCATTCCGATTAACCCGGATGCATAATTTGGCTAACCTTGTGAAGGTAAGTAAGATGCGGGATATTGTATTGCTGCCTTGGAATGTGTAATGTATTGAGCATGATTGTATGATGTATGTCAAGCATGTATGTATGAAATAAATGAACAGCATGTTTAGTGGACGTCAAATAGTCGGCGTGCCCTAGCTAGCACGCGGTATATGCGGAGTTTATACGCAGCGTTTGCTGAGCCCCTTGGGGCACCATTTTTACTACACGCAGGTACTCGCGAAGGATGAAGACGTGAAGACTTAGTTTTATTTCTTTATCTTCTTTTTGGATTGTAAACATTGAATGATGATTGGTGTACTGAGTAGTACATGGCTGTAGTTTTTGATTAGCCGGTGTACCATGGGGTACACCTTTTTGAATCTTGATAGAATGGGAATTGGGATAGATGAGTAGCTGGTAGGAACTTATTCTTTTAGAACTTAGAAACGATGTAATCGAATGTACTTTAATACTCGGTGATCCAGGATGTAAGTAATTGGCATATGATATTTTGGTAAGTAATTTAGTAGCTCGGTATACTATGTTCATCAGACCGTGACTGTAAGTAAGGTAAGCCTAGCTAGCCGTATGGGCGGTTAGCGGCGTTGTATCACCCGCCGTAGTAAGTAGTAATTCCGCTGCGAGTAACTCTGGATTATGGGATGATTGGACGGTAAGCATAGGATTAGCGGTTGGGGTGTTACAGTGTACCTCTGCTATGTCCAGGACATAGAGAGAGACCCAGAGTTTAGCCCAGATGTGCCGGTAGTGTCGGAGTTTTCTGATGTATTTCCTAAGGAACTGCCGGGCATGCCGCCAGCACGGGAAGTTGAGTTTGAGAATGATTTGGTTCCGGGCACCGGACCAATTGCGAAGGCGCCCTATAGTATGGCACCAGCAGAGATGACAGAGCTCAAGGAGCAGCTGAGAGACCTATTCGATAAGGGATTTATCCGCCCAAGTGTTTCACCATGGGGAGCGCCGGTCCTCTTTGTGAAGAAGAAGGACGGTAGTCTCCGCCTGTGTATTGACTATCGAGAGCTGAATGCAGTCACGGTGAAGAACCGTTATCCTTTACCATGTATCGACGACTTATTTGATCAGTTGAGAGGAGCATCAGTGTTCTCCAAGATAGATTTACGATCTGGATACCATCAGATTGCCATCCGTGAGAGTGATATTGAGAAAACTGCATTCCGAACCAGATATGGACATTATGAGTTTACAGTTATGCCGTTTGGTTTATCCAATGCACCAGCGAAGTTTATGGACTTAATGAACCGCTTGTTCCAAGATCAGTTGGACAAGTCAGTGGTAGTCTTCATCGACGATATTCTTGTGTACTCGAAATCGAGAGGTGAGCATGAAAGCCACCTGAGAAATGTGTTACAAACATTGAGAAAGAATCAGTTGTATGCTAAATTTTCAAAATGTGAGTTTTGGTTGAACCAAGTATCCTTTCTTGGTCATGTGATTTCTGAGGCCGGGATCGCTGTTGATCCGGCAAAGATTGATGCAGTGCGCACCTAGCCTAGGCCGAAGATAGTTACCGACATCCGGAGCTTCCTCGGTCTGGCAGGATATTATAGGAGGTTTGTGAAGGACTTCTCTAGTGTCTCGAAGCCGATGACTTCCTTGATGAAGAAGGATGCTCCATTCGAGTGGACAGATGACTGTGAGAGTTCTTTTCAGAGGCTCAAGGATGCTCTGACATCTGCACTAGTCCTGACTATACCAGACGGTCCAGATGGTTTTGAGGTCTATTGCGACGCATCAGGCAGAGGTATGGGTTGTGTGTTGATGCAACACGGGAAGGTCGTAGCATACGCCTCCCGACAGCAGAAGAAGCATGAAGAGAACTACCTTACCCACGACTTAGAATTGGGTGTCATTGTCTTCGCACTGAAGATATGGCGACATTATTTGTATGGGGTAAGCGTGACAATTTATTCTGATCACAAAAGTTTAAAATACTTGTTCACTTAGAAGGAGTTGAACATGAGACAAAGAAGGTGGGTCGAGTTCTTAAACGACTACGACATCTATTTACAGTACAAAGAGAGTAAAGCAAATGCGGTAGCTGACGCATTGAGTCGCCGAGCACACTCTCTCCATTCGCTAGTCTCTCATACTAGCTTGGTTGAAGAGGTGCGGAGTGCTCAGATGACGGATCAGTATATGTTGGAGATCGGGCAGAAGCTTATTGATGGCACGTTCGAGGGTCAGAGGTACGACTTCCGACTCCACGAAGATGACCTGATTAGGCTCAATGGCCGACTGTGTATTCCGAGGAGTAGCGCTGAGCTGAAAGAGCGCATACTGAGTGAATCCCATTGTTCTACGACTTCGATTCACCCCGGAGCTTCAAAAATGTATAAGGGTATGAAACGTTATTTTTGGTGGGCAGGTATGAAAAAGGATGTGAATGACTATGTATTGAGGTGTCTCACTTGTCAGAAGGTCAAGTTTGAGCACCGACGGCCTGGTGGTATGGTGCAGCCAATGCCAGTGCCTGAGTGGAAGTTCCATGACATTTCTACTGACTTCATAGTTGGGCTTCCGCCTACAAGGGGAGGTCTGAATATGATTTGGGTTATTGTTGACCGACTGACCAAGGTGGCTCGATTCATACCGATGAAGGACACCTGGAAAGTGGCAAAACTTGCAGAGCTCTTCGATAGAGAGATTGTTCGACATCGGGTATCGAAAACAATTGTATCTGATAGGGATACCAGATTCCTTTCGAGGTATTGGAAATCCACACGGGAAGCGCTTGGTACCGAGCTGAAGATAAGTACAGCGTTCCACCCACAGACTGATGGTCAGAGTGAGCGCACCATCCAGACACTCGAGGATATGTTTCGTGCATGTGCACTTGATTTTCAGAGCAGCTGGATTGATAAGTTACATCTGATCGAGTTTAGTTACAACAACAGTTACCATGATTCGATCAAGATGTCTCCCTTCCAGGCTTTGTACGGTAGACCATGCCGCACACAATTATACTGGGATGAGTCGAGTGAGACGGTCATTATAGGACCAGAGTATCTGGAGCAAGTTCAAGCAGAAGTACGCCAAATCCGGGCTAACATTAAGGACGCTCAGGATAGGCAGAAATCATACGCCGATGTGCGCAGACGTGACCTGGAGTTCGCCGTGGGCGACCAGGTATTTATTAGAGTATCCCCCATGAAGGGAATGTTTCGTTTTGGCCAGAAAGGCAAGTTGAGCCCGAAATTTGTGGGGCCTTATGTTGTGACGGAGCGGATCGGCCCGGTAGCTTACAGACTTGATTTACCCGCCGAGCTGGGCAAGGTACATGATGTATTTCATGTGTCCCAGTTGAAGAAATATATGTCTCATCCGTCTCATGTACTTCAGCCTGAGAAGCTAACCTTAGAGTCGACCATGCGATCAGTGGAGACTCCCGTACGGATTCTGGATACTAAGACTCGAGACACTCGCCATAAGTCTGTGAGACTGGTGAAGGTCCTCTTGTCTAACCAGGACGTCGAGGAGGCCACCTGGGAGCTGGAACATAAGATGAAGGCGAAGTACCCGTCATTGTTTACTTCTTAGTGATTATGAGTATAGGGTACGGGGCGTACCGCTATTTTAAGGGGGGGTAGAGCCGTTTCGGTTATGTGTGTACGACATGTATTTAAATACATTGTCTATGTTATATTGTTATGTTGCTACCTTGTTATGTTACAGACCGTTGTGTCTGAATGATGTTGTTGTTTGGACCTTGTATGTTATGTAAGTATGTTGTTAATGTTGTTATGGAAGTATTGTTTATATGTATTCCCGTGTTCTAATATTTAGGATATGTGGGAAGTATGAACTTTGGGGACAAAGTTCTTTGAAGGGGGGTAGATTGAAATACCCCAAACTTTGGTATGTTGTTTAAACATTAAAATATGGTATATTAAGACTAAAAAGAGTCTAAGAAACTTTAGTAAACAATTTAAACTATAGAAAACACAATAAATTACCTTAAGGTCAATATGGGCAAAAATGTGCTCTAAGCTTGGGATAAGTTTGGTCAAGACCTAATAAGCTTATCAAGACTTTATTTAGGTGTTAATGAATATAATAAACCAATTACCAAAGAAAACCAAACTTGAAAACAAGTTAAAACACAAAATGTGCTTTAAGGAGTCTTAAAGCACATTTTTGAAAAATTGTCTTGTAAATGAGTTTTGAATGGCTAAATGTCCATCATTACTCTTTAATTAACATGTGTACTACTTAGTATCACATTAGGAAGTCTAAATCAATGGGAAATCAAAAATTTCACAACTATGTGCCTTGTTTTTGTGAATAGTAACTAAAATAAGCTAGTTTATAACATATGTCATTATAAGTGAGACAATTGGTCAACAAAGACTAAAATACCCCTTGTTATAATATGGGGGTCGGTTTTCTTGATGACTCACCATACTTAGGCAAAAAAATAAGCTAAGTAAAGTAGTAAAGTAGAAAGTACTATTTGCTTTACTACTTAAATATCCAAAACTTGCAAACTTATCTTCGTTCTCTCATTTCCAATGCTTTCCCACGTCTTCTACCCTCCTTCATTCTCTCTTTCACGGTAATGCTACAGCACCACCACCATTCTTCATCTTCAACCTCTTATATCTCCTAGCTCACTTTGCCAAATCAAAAACCAAGACCACCATTCTCTTTGTCTTGCCAAGCTCTTCAATCCTATCTTCTCAAAATTCCAAGAGCTCCATTTCGGTGCCAAGAGGAATCTCCATGGGAGGAGCTTGAGCTCATCTTTTCACATATTATTGTTCTCCTTTGCTTCTAGGTAAGGAAACTCAAAGAAAAACTCCATTTCCTTCATGTTTTTTATGTTGTCCGAAAAACACCATTAATGGTGTCTTTACCTTGCCTTGTTTTAGCTTCATTTGAATCTTCCAAGGGCTTGGTGGAGTCCTCTCTTGCTACATATCCAAACTCTCTTTCATTCCCAAGGTAAAACAATCATCTTAATGTTCAAAGACAATATATGTTTCTAGGGTTTACAATGAGATGAAGCATAAAGCTTGAATACTCATTATATTGTTTGTATATTGATTAGAAGTTGACAAGCAACTAAAATCCTTGCCGATTTAATCAAGGAAACAAGAAAGAAGTTTGTTAGGAAAAGAGGTAAATGTGCTTACCTAATGTAGTTTAAGTCCTAGGAGAAATGAGCTTATGTTGCTTATTAAGAACTACCTAAGGAGCCAATGGTGAATGACTTAGTGAAATGCTCTCAAGGAGACTATTAAAGGGCATATGTGTTGTTGTATGTATTTGCAGGTCAAAGGCAATATATTGTGGGAAATTCAGTGTTTATGGTTTATGCACTTTAAGGGCCTAAGAGCCATGTTATTTAAGGGCCTAAGTGCCAAGCAATTTAAATAATGCACTATATTGTGATGTAGTGTAAGTTTGGTGAAGTTTTGTGTATAAGAATGTTCTTGATGGAATTAAGTGTTCTTAGGTGTTTGATGATAAAAATAATGTGTTTTGGTGTAACAAGATGTTAGGAGAACCCATGTCGAAATTTAGATGATGTATAAGAAGTTTTAAGTGTTTAAAATGAGTTTTGGTGAGTTAGGAAGTGTTTAGAATGATTAAGTGTTCTACTAGTGAAAGAAACATGCATTAAGGTATTCTAAGATGTAAAAAGGCAATGTTTTAGAGGATTTAGAATGCAAATGAGTGTTTTGGGGATACTTCAAGATCATGGTGAGATTGTGTTTAGGACTGGTGCAATGTTGGTGAATAAGGAAGGAGTGATGTGTTGCATGAAGGAGCTATAAACTTGTAGAGATATTCAAGGAGTTTGGTTAGGAAGAAAAGATGCTTGGGAGATGATATTGTAGTAGTGAGGGAACATTTGGGACTAGTGGTAGTTATAGGTATAAAACACCACATGAAAACTTTGTGAAAAATATTGCATGTGCCAACCTTTGTATAAGGATTTGTGTAATGTTGAGGAGGTCTTTGATGAATGATTTACGGAGTTTAATGGATGTCTTAAGGGGTGTTTGAAGTGCCAAATGTGGTTAGAATATACCAGGGCACTATGAGGTGAAGTTTGGAGTCAAATGAGCCATTAAAAACAAGGGTCTGGAGCAGACCGACCTTGGGGACCGGACCTGCAAGGTCGGTCGAGCCCAGTTTACCCTGCGAGAAATGGTCTCTGGAATAGACCGACCTTGGGGACCGGACTTGCAAGGTCGGTCGGGCATGGATTTTTGGTACGGATTAAGTCTCTGGAATAGACCGACCTTGGGACCGAACTTTCAAGGTCGGTCATGCCTAAATCTTTGTACGTAAGTTACTCTCGGGAATCGACCGATGTTGGGACCGAACTTGCCAAGATCGGTCAGGCCTGAATTTTCAAAGGGGAAGAACTCTCGGGAATAGACCGACTTTGTGGACCGAACTTGCAAGGTCGGTCGGGGTAGAATTTTCTGACGGTAATATGTTCTGGAATGGACCGACCTTGTGTAAGGTCGGTCAGTAAGGTCGGTCGGACCAAAACATGTAAAAAAAAACAGATAGGAATGTGACTTATGTAATTAACCCTAGAGGTATAATAAAGGTAATCAAGGATAAGTTTGGGCATTAAAACATGTCATATAACCATGTAAAATGCTTAGTAAAGTTTAAAGTTAAGTAAGTAAATTAACCGACGTTATTAATCATGTATAGGAGTGACCTACGGTGGAAACCAGTCGAAGCAAGGACCATGGTATGGTTTTCTTGCAGTCTGTTGCCTACCGGTTTACACCGGCTTGTATGCTGTTTGTTTTTCTGTGTGCTTATGACCTTGTAAGACTTAAGTCATGTAACGAGTTTACTGTTGTTTATATTACTGTGATGTTAAGGTGTGACTCATATCCCTTGTGTGTGTCTAACAAGACTTAACCACTTGTTGAGATTTGTTATTAAGTTCCAACAGTGAACTTCTAACGAGTGCTAAATGGGGAGTGAGGAATCCGGTTGTCTGGTCACGCGTGTAAGTATAAGAGTAGATATCTGTATCAGATTTGACTCTTATAATGTTAAGATTGTTCTCCTTTATTTGGCGTACGATCTCCCGTTAGCTTCCTCCAAAGCTTACCTATTCTGACTTATGATCGGTCTAGTGGGAACATGTGTTTGTGTGGTGTGTTCGGGTCACAATATCCGATCCATCTGTGAGTTAAGTTACTCGTTCGACTAATAGAACGGTAATGAGTTTGTGTAACAAGCTTAACATGAGGGTGAACCATTCTCTAGGCTTATGATGTTGACTAACCTTCTCGGTTGTTGTTAAGTGATATGTCCTCACTAAGTGTGTGTTGATGTGCTATGCAATGTTTGCTATGCCATATGTATATGTTGTATGTTAAAATGAATGCCATGTTATCATGACAAATAGTTACGCGTATCCCGGTAGCCGATGGGCTGCGCGTTAACCATACCAGCCAAGTGTAACACCCCATCCAACATTAACATACATACAACACACTGCAGCGGAAGAACAACCTCATCACATCACTTAAACTGTTGGTGTTACACGCCGTTAGCCACCCACGTGGCTAACAAGGCTAATACATACACAATGTACCGGTCTGATGGGCTAAATTCCCGAGCAACTATACATTAGTATCCCTTTCCATTAACAACAACAATAATATACACCTTTTCAACTATACCGAGTATTTGTAAACTGGTGCCGACAACAATATCGGTCTTACTACACCTACTGTATATACACACTTAAATAAATACCCACGTACAATGACTACCCGTCCTACTCTCGAACGGCTTCCAGCACTTCGTACCTGAAATAGGAAAAGAAGAGAAAGGGGGTGGCCCCAAGGGGCTCAGCACCTTTGCTGGTATGGTAATCCCGCAGCCCACATGCTATCGGGCCACGCACAACTACTTATCGTCTTAACATGCAGTTGATTATATTTAAATCATACATGTAACAATAAACACACAACATTTAACATTTCGCCTCAATGGGCTCAACAATCGGATAATACATCCTACTTAATAAATCACCCATGGTATTCATCATCCCTAGAGTGTTTCTCCTCCAATGGAGCTACTTCCTTAACAGACGACACATACCCTTAAATCGGGTTATCCTTAAATGCCTCTTATCACAAACTTGGAATCATTTCCATGATCCACACACTTCACTTTTTTTCAACATTAACATACACTACGTAACAAACAACACTTCAACACTTTGCACGTTTCCATGTGCACAACATAACACCGCAATAAGTATTGCATCACAACAAACACATAACACAACGGGAATGGTTCTCTTAGGAACCGACCCAAACATCACCAACATACTGGTGAGCCTAGAGATTGTTGCCAGTCTCATGATAAGCTCGTTACATAACTCGTTACCGTTTCGTTAAGTGAACGGTTAACTTAACACAAGGTGCCCCGGATATAGTGATCCAAGCACACCGAAACAAACATAACAATAGTATGCCCCTGTGGCCCGACGTGAGTCAGTAATAGCCTTGGTTAAGCTAAAGGGTAGGTTGGGAACCAAATTGGAAAACAACCAATACATACAGAGAGGATCGAACCTGCTATGACAACGACCCCCATACTCACACGCGTGGCCGGAACAGACCGGACTCCTCACTCCCCCATTAGCACTTATTAGAAGTTCAACTTTGAACTTATTAAACAAACACAACATTGGGTTAAGTCTTGTTAGACATACACAAGGGAAGAGAGAGTCATACATTCACATACAAACATCACGCACAAACATCACATAACCAACTCACGCATAGCCGTGGTTAGAACGTTCCTTAAGTCGGAAACATTGTTACCGGATACCGTTCTCTTACGTTTACCTAATAGTGGTTAACTAGCCCTTCAAGCGCATTAGAGGTTACCGGTATCGGCACGTAAACATACAATAACAATAATGACTGTAAACTCGTTTCATGATTTATATCATAACGTAGCAAACATACAGAAAACACATTGGCATACAAGCCGGTGTAATCCGGTAGGACACAGGTTGCAAGAAAACCATACCTGTCACCGGAGTCCACTTTATCACGCCCACTTATGTTCCTCGAGCAATTCTCGAACAACTGTTAACATCACATGTGTTTTTATTAACATTGGGGTAATATGTTTGTTTAAAGTCTAACGCTTATAACTTTTCCCCGTTAACTTGGTTAAATAACTTTACATTTTAACTTGTTTTACTTTCACATTTTATCACAACCTCTCACCCACTTAATCACCATTAAAACTCACTTATCATGTCCTTAACAACCTTATAACATCATTACCTACCAATCCCCATCATCACATATCATTCCATAACCTTAAACCATGTTTTTGGTCCGACCGACCCACCGACCGACCCAACCTTCTGGGTCGGTCCATTACAGAACCCTTTTACTTCCTTAAAATCATGTCCGTCCGACCCACGTCCGACCCACCATTTTGGGTCGGTCCATGTGCGAACATTTTTCCACCTTTGAAACTTGACCGACCGACCCATGTCCGACCCACCCTTTTGGGTCGGACCATCACCGAACATCTTCCCAACATTTTACAGAGGCTCGACCGACCCAAAAACTGGGTCGGCCCCTGGGTCGGTCGCCTCCTAAACTTACCCAAACTTTGTCAATTCTTCACCAAACTTCACCTAAGGCCTCTTAATGTGTTCTAACATCATTTGGCACTTCAAACACACCCTTAAGATATTCTTAAACACTCACAAAACTATTTTTCCTACTTCCTTAAACCTTTACTTATATCTCCACAAAATTCCTAACACTTACAATGTTTTCTCCTTATGATTCCTAGGTGGCATTTCACCTATTATAACTACTATCCCAAAACACTTTCTCCTCATCTTAACATCATCTCTTAAACACCTTAGCACTTGTTTTCTTCTCAAGTAAACATTCATTCCCCTTTAACACTTCCTAGTTCACCAAAACTCACTTACAACACTTAGAACTTCTTACACATTTCCCAAATTTGGCCATAGCTTCTCTTGTATATACTCACATCCAAACACTTAGGTTTTTACCTTATTTCATTCAAAACACCTAAAATCCATCAAACACATTTTATACACAAACTTCACACATTAAGCACTACATCACAATATAGTGCATAACTTAAATTGCTTGGCACTTAGGCCCTTAAATAACATGGCTCTTAGGCCCTTAAATTGCATAACCTTAAACACTGAATTTCCCACATAAATAATGCCTTTGACCTGCAAATACATACACCAAAACATATGTTCTTTTACTAGTCTCCTTGAGAACACTTTACTAGGTCACTTGCCATTGGCTCCTTAGGTATTTTATCAAGCAAATCTAGCTCATGTTCCTAAGGCATTTAAACTACATTGAGATAGTTTGTTTACCTCTTTTTCCTCACAAATTCTTTCTTGGTTCCTTGTAAACCGGTGGGGTGTTTGGTTGTTTGTCAACTTCTAAACATTATACAAACAACATAATGAGTATTCAAGCATTATGCTTCATCTCATTGTAAACCCTAGTTACATATATTGTTTTAACACATTAAGGTAATTGTTTTACCTTGGAATTGGAAGAGAACTTGAATAAGTATCAAGAGAGGACTCCTCCTAGCCCTTGGAAGATCCAAATGAAGCTAAAACAAGCAAGATAAATACACCATGGTGAGGTGAATTTTCGGACAACACAAAACATGAAGGAAACTTGATTTTTCTTTGAGTTTCCTTACCTTGAAGCAAAGGAGAACAAGAATATGTGAAAAGATGAGCTCAAGCTCCTTCAATGGTGAATCTTCATGGCACCAAAATTGAGTTCTTGAAGATTTGAAAAGAGGGAAGTGTAGAGCTTGACCTAACTAAGACAAATATGGTCTTGGAATTTGATTTGGCCAAGGGAATCACAAGTTACAAGTGAAGGAAGATGAAGAATGAGTGTGGGCTGTTGGAAACCGATGGAGAGAGGAGGAGAAGAAGACCATCGTGGGAAATGAAGGAAGAAATGAAAGAATGAAGATAACACTTGCTTTTGGAGATATTTATGTACTAAAGTAACTTTCTTCTTTTTACTTTCTTTTCCTTCCTTCCTTTAATTGATTTTACATGGTGGTGACTCACCTTACTACAAAAACCGGCCACCATTATGCCTAGGAGGGTGTTTTGGTCTTTGTTGACCAACTTAATCACTTATAACATTATATGTTACAAACTAGTTATAAAAATCACTATTCACCAATAACAAGGCACATAGAAGTGAAAAATTTTTGATTTCCCACTAATATGGCCACCCAAATGTGATACTATATAGTACACATGTTAATTAAAGAGTAATGATGGACATTTAGCCATTCAAAACTCATTTACAAGACAATTTTTCAAAAACGTGCTTTAAGACTCCTTAAAGCACATTTTGTGTTTTAACTTGTTTTCAAGCTTGGTTTTCTTTAGTAATTGATTTAATATGTTCATTAACATATAAATAAGGTATAGGTATGACCATTAGGCCTTATACACATTTATCCCAAGCTTAGAGCACATTTTTGCTCATATTAACTTTAAGGTATTACCTTGTGTTTTGTTTGGTTTCACTGTCCACCAAAGTTTCTTAAGGACTTATTTAGCCTTATTAAATCATAATTAAATGTTATCAAGTCTTGGTAGGCTCTTTGGGTCCTAACCAAGTTCACTCATAGCTTAGAGCACGTTTTTGCTCAAACTGTGTCTTAATGCTTTATTGCATTTCTTATGGTTTAAATTGTTCACTGATGTTACTAAGGCACTTTTTAGCCTTTACATACCATAATTTGATATTTAGACCACATATCAAGGTTTGGGGTATTTCAATCTACCCCCCTTAAAAAAAACTTCGTCCTCGAAGTTCACACTTTTCACATATCATTAGATTAGAACACAGTAATCACTTGGAAATAAACTTCCATAACCAAACACACTTTACATCACAACCTCGGACTTGATGGTCCGGGCAACACATTCACATCCACACATAACATAACATATCCAAATGAAACCTCGGACTCTATGGTCCGGGTATCTTAACAACACTTACACATACATAACAACCCCTTTGACTCACTGGTCCTGGGTAACATAACAACATTTGGACACATAGGTCCTGGTAACATAACAGTCTTTAGACACATAGGTCTATGTAACACACACTTTTAGACTCATAGGCCTTGATAGTATACATTTTAGGAAATCCAAGTCAAAACAACATTCATTACACATACCACACAACATGTCAGAGCATGTATAGCAATCAAAAATATCCTTGATATACACTGTGATCCCGCAGAACACGGTTGCGATGGACACCTTCCGTCCCCGTGCCTTTAGGAGATTAAAATAATCACATAAGTTTAAAAATTTCCTTGTGAGGTTAAGTAAGAAGGCTTTAATTATGTAAAGTATCCATCAACGTTTTATAAGTGCCAATTTAAAATCCTTTTGAAAACACACACGACTCCAAGTCCAACTTAAGCTCTTTGCTTCTTTTATTAGCGTGGTTATTCGTGACCACTTATAGGGAGTTTCAAGAGTCATCCAACCCTGGTGTGATCAGCATCAGTGTTGAACTATCCTTCCACTCCAATTTGTGTTCGGCTTCCCTTGATCGCATGCAAATCAAGTTCCACCTCCCACTTCATTTTCAAGCATCAAGTAAACCACTCATTTCCAATTTTCTATCTTTTGAATCATTCTAGTCATGATCACAACATCTCCAAAGGATAGAACTCCGTCTATCAGTTACCTCCATTCACTTTTTAATCATGTTGCCTAGGGAATCTTATTCTCACTAGGTTCTATGTCGGTTTCATACCCTTTCATGCATCACTATATATAATATGTATATACACATATATTTTATCAAAGTACAACACACCTGATTTTACATTTATACACTGTCGGGGCTTTTGTTCCCCCGGGAGTTTATCTACTCCCCACACTTGTACAATCACACTCAACTGTTAACAAACACACACACTTATCACAATGGTATTCGCATCATCTGTGCGCAATTACCACAATTAATCCATGAATGAATGTGTATGTTTACGTAACACACACACCAATCATCAAAACAAACAATAATTTTGTGCTATGCACAATATAAATCACATACACTACGTACACTTGTACGGTAACATACACTAAGTGGTTTTGCGCTCTACCCCCCTTAAAAGGGATTACGCCCACGTAATCAATCACTAAACATTGGCTTAAATGTTCTGCCGTCGTGAAGTGTTTTAACTTCCACGCGGTCTATTACACAATGGATTCTGATTAGAGGATCTTAACCATATTGGCGGTTTAGTCCCTAAACCAAGAATTCGCATTGGAGTCATAACTCTTAATTGGTTTCGATTCTGGCCTGCTAGGCTTCTAGGCGTTAATAATTAGCCATTCACTCATGTTCACCATGTACATTCAACACTTGAATCACTGGCTCACTAGTTTCTGCTGCGAAACTCAAACTGTAGAGCTTAATTGCTCCATTTGTTATTCTTACTGTATTACACATCCCCAATTGTCACCTTCATCTTGGTGACAATGGTTTCTCAACCGACGCACGGTATCTTTTACCCTGAGCGGATTCGGTGAGTTTCACAATTTTCCATCCACTTCCATGATAATTTACTGTGTATACAGCTATGTATTTCACAATGATTGACTTGTTCCCTTCCGACTTACTGTCGGTTGAGATTGAGCTACTACCTAGTGTGTAGTGCTCTCTCAGCTATTTACAACATTTGTGGTATATTCCATACCGATATTTGGTAGTTAGTGCTACTGTAGTCACTTACTGTTAATCATGTCTTCACATTCGGTTTTGTACAAGTACTCCTTTATTGGTGCGGCCTTGCATTTCCTATGCATCGGCCATTATAACATTATTGCTCCACACTTAACATGTTTCCAATTCCTAGCTATCTCATTCGTTCATTACTGCGCAAGTGCAATACCAAAACACTCAGTCATACAGAGTGCAGAGGCGTAAACTCTCGACAGTAAATCCCTTATGCGACTCGCCATGGAATTCACACTGAGTTCCTCATCATACAGTACCTACCACTGGCTTATTGCTCAGTTTGTTTATCATCACTTATCTTGCATCTCCACTGAGTTTAACTCATAACTGATCTCATCTGTTACGTTTTCGTTTAACAACACTTATACAACGGTCGCTTACTGCGCACCGTGTTCTCACTTATTGTACAACATCATCTTATGTCGTATCTGCTGTCACCTCAACTTCCACACATAAACTTACATTTTTCACATTTTGGTTCATCCCTCATTTGGATGACCACTGAATGCTCCTTGAGCATCGATCATTCGAGTCACAAGCCGGCGTTATTCAGCCAGGTGCTTCACTTTATACACATACTACTAAGCTAATTTCTCTTTCAATAACAACATGGTCATCCTTAACACATTTCTTGAACTTGATTCACATATCCACTACGCTCCTGCGGTGTCACAATATCAAGAGGTATCCCCACTCTTAATGCAGTGGGTTCGTTTACCACTCTATTCACTTATACAACCTAAACTTCTAACCATCAATCGAATTTTATATAGATATCCTCGTTTTGGATTAAAGCCTTATTTGCCTTGAGCTGGGCTCATTATAGGCTGTCCACACCAGGTACTTCTCTGTTACAATATTACAAGGTCGTTGCATCAGTTTCCTTTCATGGGAATGCCCCTTGGTTTGTCATCCGTCTCCTGACAATTTATGTCTAAACTGTGTGTTAGTTTCAACCGTCTTCTGTCAGCATTTCATTCAACAATTGTTGATGTGAACACCCTTCGGGGATTGCTCCTGGGTGTTGTTAAGTTATGCCTTCCATTTGGCTCACACTTTTGGTACATTCCGTTAGCTACGCCTTTCGCGTTCTTTACTGTTTAGTATCTTCTTCTGAAGGTTAACATTTCCTGGTGTAGGTACTCATTCGGGATTTCATCCCGTTTGTTGCACATTAATGTTGTCCACATTAGGCATTTGCTTGCCATGTACAAGCTGGGTCACCGTTCCAGCTAACATGTTTTATCCCTAAGGATCCTTAAGACATATGTGATGTCTTTATACTGCAGTTAGTGCACCTCGCACCTCCTGACTCTTAAACATTTCCTTGAAGGAGTTTCACCAATCCTTTTAGTCTTGCTAATTTAACTGAATTCCTTAACTTCACTATTCCCGTTCCTTAGCTCTTGTTTGACTTATACTGCTGACCGTAGACGGAGTCGACTACTTCCCGTGTTTCGACTCTACTCGTTCTATATGGGGTATCATACTGATACATTGCTACTTACCCAACTAACCCATGTAGGTCTGTCAGGCCCACATGCTCCTATCGGAGTGCGGTCCGTCCCACAACAGTTGGTACACTTGTAGTGTCCGTCACACGCCTAGGTGAAGTTTCTGTTGTCACTCCCTTATATTCCGTGACATATTCTCCCCTGCTTCCCGAACTAATCGAGGGAAAGGTTTATCCATTGTTGTATCCTTGTCAACTGTCTTTGGTTTTACTGGTTTGGTTTAAAAAGAAGGTTGGAAAGAAGTGTTGGTTTGAAAGAAATCTGGTTTTGAAAAGAAAAGGTTTGGATAAATCTGGGTTGAAAGAAAAAATTTTCATGTTCCACAACATCTTCTTACCTTAACCAAGTCTAGCTTCTTGCTGACTGTTGTACTTACAATTACAGAGGTCAGGCTGTTAAGCCCTTCCATGGTTATAATGTTCACACTTAACTTCGTGGTACTTTACTAAGTACTCTGTAGTGGTTATAAATTTTCCCGAATAGCCCTGTTATAGCAGCACTTGCTATGGCAAGTGCGCCATGCTAACTGGCTATCGTTTAACACATACCGGTTATGGTATGTTTTTTACCCGCACTGTCGTCAGTGGCCTTGTTGGCCCCACTGACTTACTGTCTTGATAATAACTTTCTAGGGTGACTTCTCACTGTATTCACATGACGATCATCAACTAGGGTGTTTCCCATTCTGGGAGACCCCGTCCTCATAGTATTGTATTCACTTTGTAGTCCGTTTCCACATATTTGGGCACTACCTGTAGTTTCCCTGTCGGTTGGTATACCGTTGGTGCATTTATTTATCAACTGTGGTCCCGGAGACTTGTCTCGGTTTCACTAATCCACTTTCTTGCCTGTTCACGGTTGTGGTTGCAAGCTGGTTATTCTCGACTGCTCGGCATGTCGACCCAGGTTGCCGGAAATTCTATTCTCCAATACACAGATCCTTCATTCCTTGCTATGAAATACGGTTAACATTATTCAAATGGAGACCGTCTCCGGGATTCCCAGTTTTTCGGGATCTACCGTATGACTGGTTCTCCGTACCCTAAAGGTATTTAATAACAGCCATATCGGGTATCCCGAGTATGAAGGACTTTCATCTCTCTGCGTTGTTTCCCAAGTTATAAACAGGGATTGTGGAGGGTGGGAAGAGATTGTAGGTTCCCAGTACCACTGGTAATTCCTATCTAGCGTATCTCTCACGCTATCACTCAACCCTTAACCCAAAGCACTAAAATCCTAACTCGGTACTTCTAAGCTGGTAATCCGTCATCAGAGCGATATACTTCGCTCCTTCGATACCACTTTTTTGACACCCCCTCCAACATTAACATACATACAACACACTGCAGCGGAACACCTCATCACCTCACTTAACTGTTGGTGTTACACGCCGTTAGCCACCCACGTGGCTAACAAGGCTAATACATACACAATGTACCGGTCTGATGGGCTAAATTCCCGAGCAACTATACATTAGTATCCCTTTCCATTAACAACAACAATAATATACACGTTTCAACTATACCGAGTATTTGTAAACTGGTGCCGACAACAATATCGGTCTTACTCACTACTGTATATACACACTTAAATAAATACCCACGTACAATGACTACCCGTCCTACTCTCGAACGGCTTCCAGCACTTCGTACCTGAAATAGGAAAAGAAGAGAAAGGGGGTGGCCCCAAGGGGCTCAGCACCTTTGCTGGTATGGTAATCCCGCAGCCCACATGCTATCGGGCCACGCACAACTACTTATCGTCTTAACATGCAGTTGATTATATTTAAATCATACATGTAACAATAAACACAACATTTAACATTTCGCCTCAATGGGCTCAACAATCGGATAATACATCCTACTTAATAAATCACCCATGGTATTCATCATCCCTAGAGTGTTTCTCCCCAATGGAGCTACTTCCTTAACAGACGACACATACCCTTAAATCGGGTTATCCTTAAATGCCTCTTATCACAAACTTGGAATCATTTCCATGATCCACACACTTCACTTTTTTTCAACATTAACATACACTACGTAACACACTAACAACACTTTGCACGTTTCCATGTGCACAACATAACACCGCAATAAGTATTGCATCACAACAAACACATACACAACGGGAATGGTTCTCTTAGGAACCGACCCAAACATCACCAACATACTGGTGAGCCTAGAGATTGTTGCCAGTCTCATGATAAGCTCGTACATAACTCGTTACCGTTTCGTTAAGTGAACGGTTAACTTAACACAAGGTGCCCCGGATATAGTGATCCAAGCACACCGAAACAAACATAACAATATGCCCCTGTGGCCCGACGTGAGTCAGTACCTTGGTTAAGCTAAAGGGTAGGTTGGGAACCAAATTGGAAAACAACCAATACATACAGAGAGGATCGAACCTGCTATGACAACGACCCCCATACTCACACGCGTGGCCGGAACAGACCGGACTCCTCACTCCCCCCATTAGCACTTATTAGAAGTTCACTTTGAACTTATTAAACAAACACAACATTGGGTTAAGTCTTGTTAGACATACACAAGGGAAGAGAGAGTCATACATTCACATACAAACATCACGCACAAACATCACATAACCAACTCACGCATAGCCGTGGTTAGAACGTTCCTTAAGTCGGAAACATTGTTACCGGATACCGTTCTCTTACGTTTACCTAATAGTGGTTAACTAGCCCTTCAAGCGCATTAGAGGTTACCGTATCGGCACGTAAACATACAATAACAATAATGACTGTAAACTCGTTCATGATTTATATCATAACGTGGCAAACATACAGAAAAACACATTGGCATACAAGCCGGTGTAATCCGGTAGGACACAGGTTGCAAGAAAACCATACCTGTCACCGGAGTCCACTTTATCACGCCACTTATGTTCCTCGAGCAATCTCGAACAACTGTTAACATCACATGTGTTTTTATTAACATTGGGGTAATATGTTTGTTTAAGTCTAACGCTTATAACTTTTCCCCGTTAACTTGGTAAATAACTTTACATTTTAACTTGTTTTACTTTCACATTTTATCACAACCTCTCACCCACTTAATCACCATTAAAACTCACTTATCATGTCCTTAACAACCTTATAACATCATTACCTACCAATCCCCATCATCACATATCATTCCATAACCTTAAACCATGTTTTTGGTCCGACCGACCCACCGACCGACCCAACCTTCTGGGTCGGTCCATTACAGAACCCTTTTACTTCCTTAAAATCATGTCCGTCCGACCCACGTCCGACCCACCATTTTGGGTCGGTCCATGTGCGAACATTTTTCCACCTTTGAAACTTGACCGACCGACCCATGTCCGACCCACCCTTTTGGGTCGGACCATCACCGAACATCTTCCCAACATTTTACAGAGGCTCGACCGACCCAAAAACTGGGTCGGCCCCTGGGTCGGTCGCCTCCTAAACTTACCCAAACTTTGTCAATTCTTCACCAAACTTCACCTAAGGCCTCTTAATGTGTTCTAACATCATTTGGCACTTCAAACCACCCTTAAGATATTCTTAAACACTCACAAAACTATTTTTCCTACTTCCTTAAACCTTTACTTATATCTCCACAAAATTCCTAACACTTACAATGTTTTCTCCTTATGATTCCTAGGTGGCATTTCACCTATTATAACTACTATCCCAAAACACTTTCTCCTCATCTTAACATCATCTCTTAAACACCTTAGCACTTTTTTCTTTCAAGTAAACATTCATTCCCCTTTAACACTCCTAGTTCACCAAAACCACTTACAACACTTAGAACTTCTTACACATTTCCCAAATTTGGCCATAGCTTCTCTTGTATATACTCACATCCAAACACTTAGGTTTTTACCTTATTTCATTCAAAACACCTAAATCCATCAAACACATTTTTACACAACTTCACACATTAAGCACTACATCACAATATAGTGCATAACTTAAATTGCTTGGCACTTAGGCCCTTAAATACATGGCTCTTAGGCCCTTAAATTGCATAACCCTTAAACCTGAATTTCCCACAAATAATATGCCTTTGACCTGCAAATACATACACCAAAACATATGTTTTCTTTTACTAGTCTCCTTGAGAACACTTTACTAGTCACTTGCCATTGGCTCCTTAGGTATTTTATCAAGCAAATCTAGCTCATGTTCCTAAGGCATTTAAACTACATTGAGATAGTTTGTTTACCTCTTTTTCCTCACAAATTCTTTCTTGGTTCCTTGTAAACCGGTGGGGTGTTTGGTTGTTTGGTCAACTTCTAAACATTATACAAACAACATAAGAGTATTCAAGCATTATGCTTCATCTCATTGTAAACCCTAGTTACATATATTGTTTTAAAACACATTAAGGTAATTGTTTTACCTTGGAATTGGAAGAGAACTTGAATAAGTTCAAGAGAGGACTCCTCCTAGCCCTTGGAAGATCCAATGAAGCTAAAACAAGCAAGATAAAACACCATGGTGAGGTGAATTTTCGGACAACACAAAACATGAAGGAAACTTGATTTTTCTTTGAGTTTCCTTACCTTGAAGCAAAGGAGAACAAGAATATGTGAAAAGATGCTCAAGCTCCTTCAATGGTGAATCTTCATGGCACCAAATTGAGTTCTTGAGATTTGAAAAGAGGGAAGTGTAGAGCTTGACCTAACTAAGACAAATATGGTCTTGGAATTTGATTTGGCCAAGGGAATCACAAGTTCAAGTGAAGGAAGATGAAGAATGAGTGTGGGCTGTTGGAACCGATGGAGAGAGGAGGAAGAAGAAGACCATCGTGGGAAATGAAGGAAAATGAAAGAATGAAGATAACCTTGCTTTTGGAGATATTTAGTACTAAAGTAACTTTCTTCTTTTTACTTTCTTTTCCTTCCTTCCTTTAATTGATTTTACATGGTGGTGACTCACCTTACTACACAAAACCGGCCACCATTATGCCTAGGAGGGTGTTTTGGTCTTTGTTGACCAACTTAATCACTTATAACATTATATGTTACAAACTAGTTATAAAAATCACTATTCACCAATAACAAGGCACATAGAAGTGAAATTTTTGATTTCCCACTAATATGGCCACCCAAATGTGATACTATATAGTACACATGTTAATTAAAGATAATGATGGACATTTACCATTCAAAACTCATTTACAAAGACAATTTTTCAAAACGTGCTTTAAGACTCCTTAAAGCACAATTTTGTGTTTTAACTTGTTTTCAAGCTTGGTTTTCTTTAGTAATTGATTTAATATGTTCATTACATATAATAAGGTATAGGTATGACCATTAGGCCTTATACACATTTATCCCAAGCTTAGAGCACATTTTTTGCTCATATTAACTTTAGGTATTACCTTGTGTTTTTGTTTGGTTTCACTGTCCACCAAGTTTCTTAAGGACTTATTTAGCCTTATTAAATCATAATTAAATGTTATCAAGTCTTGGTAGGCTCTTTGGGTCCTAACCAGTTCACTCATAGCTTAGAGCACGTTTTTGCTCAAACTGTGTCTTAATGCTTTATTGCATTTCTTATGGTTTAAATTGTTTCACTGATGTTACTAGGCACTTTTTAGCCTTTACATACCATAATTTGATATTTAGACCACATATCAAGGTTTGGGGTATTTCAATCTACCCCCTTAAAAAAACTTCGTCCTCGAAGTTCACACTTTTCACATATCATTAGATTAGAACACAGTAATCACTTGGAAATAAACTTCCATAACCAAACACACTTTCATCACAACCTCGGACTTGATGGTCCGGGCAACACTTCACATCCACACATAACATAACATATCCAAATGAAACCTCGGACTCTATGGTCCGGGTATCTTAACAACACTTACACATACATAACAACCCCTTTGACTCACTGGTCCTGGGTAACATAACAACATTTGGACACATAGGTCCTGGTAACATAACAGTCTTTAGACACATAGGTCTATGTAACACACACTTTTAGACTCATAGGCCTTGATAGTATACATTTTAGGAAATCCAAGTCAAAACAACATTCATTACACATACCACACACATGTCAGAGCATGTATAGCATCAAAAATATCCTTGATTACACTGTGATCCCGCAGAACACGGTCGCGATGGACACCTTCCGTCCCCGTGCCTTTAGGAGATTAAAATAATCACATAAGTTTAAAATTTCCTTGTGAGGTTAAGTAAAAGGCTTTAATTATGTAAAGTATCCATCAACGTTTTTATAAGTGCCAATTTAAAATCCTTTTGAAAACACACACGACTCCAAGTCCAACTTAAGCTCTTTGCTTCTTTTATTAGCGTGGTTATTCGTGACCACTTATAGGGAGTTTCAAGAGTCATCCAACCCTGGTGTGATCAGCATCAGTGTTGAACTATCCTTCCACTCCAATTTGTGTTCGGCTTCCCTTGATCGCATGCAAATCAAGTTCCACCTCCCACTTCATTTTCAAGCATCAAGTAAACCACTCATTTCCAATTTTCTATCTTTTGAATCATTCTAGTCATGATCACAACATCTCCAAAGGATAGAACTCCGTCATCAGTTACCTCCATTCACTTTTAATCATGTTGCCTAGGGAATCTTATTCTCACTAGGTTCTATGTCGTTTCATACCCTTTCATGCATCACTATATATAATATGTATATACACATATATTTATCAAAGTACAACACACCTGATTTTACATTATACACTGTCGGGGCTTTTGTTCCCCCGGGAGTTTATCTACTCCCCACACTTGTACAATCACACTCAACTGTTAACAAACACACAACTTATCACAATGGTATTCGCATCATCTGTGCGCAATTACCACAATTAATCCATGAATGAATGTGTATGTTTACGTAACACACACACCAATCATCAAAACAAACAATAATTTTGTGCTATGCACAATATAAATCACATACACATACGTACACTTGTACGGTAACATACACTAAGTGGTTTTGCGTTCTACCCCCCTTAAAAGGGATTACGCCCACGTAATCAATCACTAAAATTGGCTTAAATGTTCTGCCGTCGTGAAGTGTTTTAACTTCCACGCGGTCTATTACACAATGGATTCTGATTAGAGGATCTTAACCATATTGGCGGTTTAGTCCCTAAACCAAGAATTCGCATTGGAGTCATAACTCTAATTGGTTTCGATTCTGGCCTGCTAGGCTTCTAGGCGTTAATAATTAGCCATTCACTCATGTTCACCATGTACATTCAACACTTGAATCACTGGCTCACTAGTTTCTGCTGCGAAACTCAAACTGTAGAGCTTAATTGCTCCATTTGTTATTCTTACTGTATTACACATCCCCAATTGTCACCTTCATCTTGGTGACAATGGTTTCTCAACCGACGCACGGTATCTTTTACCCTGAGCGGATTCGGTGAGTTTCACAATTTTCCATCCACTTCCATGATAATTTACTGTGTATACAGCTATGTATTTCACAATGATTGACTTGTTCCCTTCCGACTTACTGTCGGTTGAGATTGAGCTACTACCTAGTGTGTAGTGCTCTCTCAGCTATTTACAACATTTGTGGTATATTCCATACCGATATTTGGTAGTTAGTGCTACTGTAGTCACTTACTGTTAATCATGTCTTCACATTCGGTTTTGTACAAGTACTCCTTTATTGGTGCGGCCTTGCATTTCCTATGCATCGGCCATTATAACATTATTGCTCCACACTTAACATGTTTCCAATTCCTAGCTATCTCATTCGTTCATTACTGCGCAAGTGCAATACCAAAACACTCAGTCATACAGAGTGCAGAGGCGTAAACTCTCGACAGTAAATCCCTTATGCGACTCGCCATGGAATTCACACTGAGTTCCTCATCATACAGTACCTACCACTGGCTTATTGCTCAGTTTGTTATCATCACTTATCTTGCATCTCCACTGAGTTTAACTCATAACTGATCTCATCTGTTACGTTTTCGTTTAACAACACTTATACAACGGTCGCTTACTGCGCACCGTGTTCTCACTTATTGTACAACATCATCTTATGTCGTATCTGCTGTCACCTCAACTTCCACACATAAACTTACATTTTTCACATTTGGTTCATCCCTCATTTGGATGACCACTGAATGCTCCTTGAGCATCGATCATTCGAGTCACAAGCCGGCGTTATTCAGCCAGGTGCTTCACTTTCATACTACTACTACTAAGCTAATTCTTTTCAATAACAACATGGTCAATCCTTAACACATTTCTTGAACTTGATTCACATAACTACCGCTCCTGCGGTGTCACAATATCAAGAGGTATCCCCACTCTTAATGCAGTGGTTCGTTTACCACTCTATTCACTTATACAACCTAAACTTCTACCATCAATCGAATTTATATGATATATCCTGCTTTTGGATTATAAGCCTTATTTGCCTTGAGCTGGGCTCATTATAGGCTGTCCACACACATGTACTTCTCTGTACAATATTACAAGGTCGTTGCATCATGTTTCCTTTCATGGGATGCCCCTTGGGTTTGTCAGTCCGTCTCCTGACAATTTATGTCTAAACTGTGTGTTAGTTTCAACCGTCTTCTGTCATGCATTTCATTCAACAATTGTTGATGTGAACACCCTTCGGGGATTGCTCCTGGGTGTTGTTAAGTTATGCCTTACATTTGGCTCACACTTATTGGTACATTCCGTTAGCTACGCCTTTCGCGTTCTTTACTGGTTAGTATCTTCTTCTGTGAAGGTTAACATTTCCTGGTAGTGTAGGTACTCATTCTGGGAGTTTCATCCCGTTTGTTGCACATTAATGTGTCCACATTAGGCATTTGCTTGCCATGTACAAGCTGGGTCACCGTTCCAGCTAACATGTTTTATCCCTAAGGATCCTTAAGACATATGTGATGTCTTTATACTGCAGTTAGTGCACCTCGCACCTCCTGACTCTTAAACATTTCCTTGAAAGGAGTTCACCAATCCTTTTAGTCTTGCTAATTTAACTGAATTCCTTAACTTCAACTATTCCCTGTAATCCTTAGCTCTTGTTTGACTTATACTGCTGACCGTAGACGGAGTCGACTACTTCCCGTGTTTCGGACTCTACTCGTATACATATATGGGGTATCATACTGATACATTGCTACTTACCCAACTAACCCATAAGTAGGTCTGTCAGGCCCACATGCTCCTATCGGAGTGCGGTCGTCCCACAACACAGTTGGTACACTTGTAGTGTCCGTCACACGCCTAGGTGAAGTATTCTGTTGTCAACTCCCTTATATTGTCCCGTGACAATATTCATCCCCTGCTTCCCGAACTTAATCGAGGGAAAGTTTATCCATTGTTGTATCCTTGTCAACTGTCTTTGGTTTTACTGGTTTGGTTTAAAAGAAGGTTGGAAAGAAGTGTTGGTTTGAAAGAAAATCTGGTTTTGAAAAGAAAAGGGTTTGGATAAATCTGGGTTGAAAGAAAAATTTTCATGGTTCCACAACATCTTCTTACCTTAACCAAGTCTAGCTTCTTGCTGACTGGTGTACTTACAATTACAGAGGTCAGGCTGTTAAGCCCTTCCATGGTTATAATGTTCACACTTAACTTCGTGGTACTTTACTAAGTACTCTGTAGTGGTTATAAATTTTCCCGAATAGCCCTGTTATAGCAGCACTTGCTATGGCAAGTGCGCCATGCTAACTGGCTATCGGTTTAACACATACCGGTTATGGTATTGTTTTTACCCGCACTGTCGTCAGTGGCCTTGTTGGCCCTCACTGATCTTACTGTCTTGATAATAACTTGTCTAGGTGACTTCTCACTGTATTCACATGACGATCATCAACTAGGGTGTTTCCCATTCTGGGAGACCCCGTCCTCATAGTATTGTATTCACTTTGTAGTCCGTTCCACATATTTGGGCACTACCTTGTAGTTTCCCTTGTCGGTTGGTATACCGTTGGTGCATTATTTATCAACTGTGGTCCCGTAGACACTTGTCTCGGTTTCACTAATCCACTTCTTGCCTGTTGCACGGTTGGTGCGTTGCAAGCTGGTTATTCTCGACTGCTCGGCATGTCGACCCAGGTTGCCGGAAATTCTATTCTCCAATACACAAGATCCTTCATTCCTTGCTATGAAATACGGTTAACATTATTCAAATGGAGACCGTCTCCGGGATTCCCAGTTTTCGGGATCTACCGTATGACTGGTTCTCCGTACCCTAAAGGTATTTAATAACAGCCAGATCGGGTATCCCCGAGTATGAGAGGACTTTCATCTCTCTGGCGTTGTTTCCCAAGTTATAAAACAGGGATTGTGGAGGGTGGGAAGGAGATTGTAGGTTCCCAGTACACACTGGTAATTCCTATCTAGCGTATCTCTCACGCTATCACTCAACCCTTAACCCAAAGCACTAAAATCCTAACTCGGTACTTCCTAAGCTCGGTAATCCAGTCATCAGAGCGATACTTCGCTCTGATACCACTTTTTGTAACACCCCATCCAACATTAACATACATACAACACACTGCAGCGGAAGAACAACCTCATCACATCACTTAAACTGTTGGTGTTACACGCCGTTAGCCACCCACGTGGCTAACAAGGCTAATACATACACAATGTACCGGTCTGATGGGCTAAATTCCCGAGCAACTATACATTAGTATCCCTTTCCATTAACAACAACAATAATATACACCTTTTCAACTATACCGAGTATTTGTAAACTGGTGCCGACAACAATATCGGTCTTACTACACCTACTGTATATACACACTTAAATAAATACCCACGTACAATGACTACCCGTCCTACTCTCGAACGGCTTCCAGCACTTCGTACCTGAAATAGGAAAAGAAGAGAAAGGGGGTGGCCCCAAGGGGCTCAGCACCTTTGCTGGTATGGTAATCCCGCAGCCCACATGCTATCGGGCCACGCACAACTACTTATCGTCTTAACATGCAGTTGATTATATTTAAATCATACATGTAACAATAAACACACAACATTTAACATTTCGCCTCAATGGGCTCAACAATCGGATAATACATCCTACTTAATAAATCACCCATGGTATTCATCATCCCTAGAGTGTTTCTCCTCCAATGGAGCTACTTCCTTAACAGACGACACATACCCTTAAATCGGGTTATCCTTAAATGCCTCTTATCACAAACTTGGAATCATTTCCATGATCCACACACTTCACTTTTTTTCAACATTAACATACACTACGTAACAACACTTAACAACACTTTGCACGTTTCCATGTGCACAACATAACACCGCAATAAGTATTGCATCACAACAAAACACATAACACAACGGGAATGGTTCTCTTAGGAACCGACCCAAACATCACCAACATACTGGTGAGCCTAGAGATTGTTGCCAGTCTCATGATAAGCTCGTTACATAACTCGTTACCGTTTCGTTAAGTGAACGGTTAACTTAACACAAGGTGCCCCGGATATAGTGATCCAAGCACACCGAAACAAACATAACAATAGTATGCCCCTGTGGCCCGACGTGAGTCAGTAATAGCCTTGGTTAAGCTAAAGGGTAGGTTGGGAACCAAATTGGAAAACAACCAATACATACAGAGAGGATCGAACCTGCTATGACAACGACCCCCATACTCACACGCGTGGCCGGAACAGACCGGACTCCTCACTCCCCCCATTAGCACTTATTAGAAGTTCAACTTTGAACTTATTAAACAAACACAACATTGGGTTAAGTCTTGTTAGACATACACAAGGGAAGAGAGAGTCATACATTCACATACAAACATCACGCACAAACATCACATAACCAACTCACGCATAGCCGTGGTTAGAACGTTCCTTAAGTCGGAAACATTGTTACCGGATACCGTTCTCTTACGTTTACCTAATAGTGGTTAACTAGCCCTTCAAGCGCATTAGAGGTTACCGGTATCGGCACGTAAACATACAATAACAATAATGACTGTAAACTCGTTTCATGATTTATATCATAACGTGGCAAACATACAGAAAAACACATTGGCATACAAGCCGGTGTAATCCGGTAGGACACAGGTTGCAAGAAAACCATACCTGTCACCGGAGTCCACTTTATCACGCCCACTTATGTTCCTCGAGCAATTCTCGAACAACTGTTAACATCACATGTGTTTTTATTAACATTGGGGTAATATGTTTGTTTAAAGTCTAACGCTTATAACTTTTCCCCGTTAACTTGGTTAAATAACTTTACATTTTAACTTGTTTTACTTTCACATTTTATCACAACCTCTCACCCACTTAATCACCATTAAAACTCACTTATCATGTCCTTAACAACCTTATAACATCATTACCTACCAATCCCCATCATCACATATCATTCCATAACCTTAAACCATGTTTTTGGTCCGACCGACCCACCGACCGACCCAACCTTCTGGGTCGGTCCATTACAGAACCCTTTTACTTCCTTAAAATCATGTCCGTCCGACCCACGTCCGACCCACCATTTTGGGTCGGTCCATGTGCGAACATTTTTCCACCTTTGAAACTTGACCGACCGACCCATGTCCGACCCACCCTTTTGGGTCGGACCATCACCGAACATCTTCCCAACATTTTACAGAGGCTCGACCGACCCAAAAACTGGGTCGGCCCCTGGGTCGGTCGCCTCCTAAACTTACCCAAACTTTGTCAATTCTTCACCAAACTTCACCTAAGGCCTCTTAATGTGTTCTAACATCATTTGGCACTTCAAACACACCCTTAAGATATTCTTAAACACTCACAAAACTATTTTTCCTACTTCCTTAAACCTTTACTTATATCTCCACAAAATTCCTAACACTTACAATGTTTTCTCCTTATGATTCCTAGGTGGCATTTCACCTATTATAACTACTATCCCAAAACACTTTCTCCTCATCTTAACATCATCTCTTAAACACCTTAGCACTTGTTTTCTTCTCAAGTAAACATTCATTCCCCTTTAACACTTCCTAGTTCACCAAAACTCACTTACAACACTTAGAACTTCTTACACATTTCCCAAATTTGGCCATAGCTTCTCTTGTATATACTCACATCCAAACACTTAGGTTTTTACCTTATTTCATTCAAAACACCTAAAATCCATCAAACACATTTTATACACAAACTTCACACATTAAGCACTACATCACAATATAGTGCATAACTTAAATTGCTTGGCACTTAGGCCCTTAAATAACATGGCTCTTAGGCCCTTAAATTGCATAACCTTAAACACTGAATTTCCCACATAAATAATGCCTTTGACCTGCAAATACATACACCAAAACATATGTTCTTTTACTAGTCTCCTTGAGAACACTTTACTAGGTCACTTGCCATTGGCTCCTTAGGTATTTATCAAGCAAATCTAGCTCATGTTCCTAAGGCATTTAAACTACATTGAGATAGTTTGTTTACCTCTTTTTCCTCACAAATTCTTTCTTGGTTCCTTGTAAACCGGTGGGGTGTTTGGTTGTTTGTCAACTTCTAAACATTATACAAACAACATAATGAGTATTCAAGCATTATGCTTCATCTCATTGTAAACCCTAGTTACATATATTGTTTTAACACATTAAGGTAATTGTTTTACCTTGGAATTGGAAGAGAACTTGAATAAGTATCAAGAGAGGACTCCTCCTAGCCCTTGGAAGATCCAAATGAAGCTAAAACAAGCAAGATAAATACACCATGGTGAGGTGAATTTTCGGACAACACAAAACATGAAGGAAACTTGATTTTTCTTTGAGTTTCCTTACCTTGAAGCAAAGGAGAACAAGAATATGTGAAAAGATGAGCTCAAGCTCCTTCAATGGTGAATCTTCATGGCACCAAGATTGAGTTCTTGAAGATTTGAAAAGAGGGAAGTGTAGAGCTTGACCTAACTAAGACAAATATGGTCTTGGAATTTGATTTGGCCAAGGGAATCACAAGTTACAAGTGAAGGAAGATGAAGAATGAGTGTGGGCTGTTGGAAACCGATGGAGAGAGGAGGAAGAAGAAGACCATCGTGGGAAATGAAGGAAGAAATGAAAGAATGAAGATAACACTTGCTTTTGGAGATATTTATGTACTAAAGTAACTTTCTTCTTTTTACTTTCTTTTCCTTCCTTCCTTTAATTGATTTTACATGGTGGTGACTCACCTTACTACAAAAACCGGCCACCATGCCTAGGAGGGTGTTTTGGTCTTTGTTGACCAACTTAATCACTTATAACATTATATGTTACAAACTAGTTATAAAAATCACTATTCACCAATAACAAGGCACATAGAAGTGAAATTTTTGATTTCCCACTAATATGGCCACCCAAATGTGATACTATATAGTACACATGTTAATTAAAGAGTAATGATGGACATTTAGCCATTCAAAACTCATTTACAAGACAATTTTTCAAAAACGTGCTTTAAGACTCCTTAAAGCACATTTTGTGTTTTAACTTGTTTTCAAGCTTGGTTTTCTTTAGTAATTGATTTAATATGTTCATTAACATATAAATAAGGTATAGGTATGACCATTAGGCCTTATACACATTTATCCCAAGCTTAGAGCACATTTTTGCTCATATTAACTTTAAGGTATTACCTTGTGTTTTGTTTGGTTTCACTGTCCACCAAAGTTTCTTAAGGACTTATTTAGCCTTATTAAATCATAATTAAATGTTATCAAGTCTTGGTAGGCTCTTTGGGTCCTAACCAAGTTCACTCATAGCTTAGAGCACGTTTTTGCTCAAACTGTGTCTTAATGCTTTATTGCATTTCTTATGGTTTAAATTGTTCACTGATGTTACTAAGGCACTTTTTAGCCTTTACATACCATAATTTGATATTTAGACCACATATCAAGGTTTGGGGTATTTCACCAAGGGTTGCTGACCCCCTTGGCGGCTCCATATTTATATTGCAGGATGAGGATCGAAGAAGCGGAGTGGTTTTAGATCCTAGGTTGTGGAGTACTTTTGGTATATTTTGGATGTTAAGCCCGGGGTGCGCCTGTGCTCCCGTGGCGTTATATTTTGGTGGTTACCAGTTTGCAGTGACAGTTTGTGGTGTACAGTTTACAGTTATGGATGTAGTTAAATACTCGGTATTAAGTTTATGTATTAAAGGTTATTAGTTCTATGCTCGGGAGTCTGATCATCAGACCGGTACATTTGTATTTATTCTGCCTTGTTAACCACGTGGGTGGTTAACGGCGTTGTAACACCAAATCGTTTAGTTATTGTTAGTTGTTTATTTCCGCTGCGATTTCCATTATTGTTAAGTGCGTAGTAGGGGTGTTACAATTGATCATAGTATCATGCTCATCCATATGTTGTAGAATCTGGAATGATTTTGGATTAGTCAAACAGAAATTGGAATGCTTTATTCTGGCCTGAGAGGTTTGGTTTGGAGTTATCCACATTGCAGGTGTGTTGTCAGGTCACACGGCCTATTTGGCTGTATGAAACATGAAATCTCTCGAGTATTTGACCATTGGTTGAGTGGGAGATGTTGATTATGTTATTTTAGTAATAAATAAAAGACAATATTTATTTGCTAAATATTGGTTACAACCAATGTCAAATAAATATTGATAAGAATATTTTTTATTCTTATCTTTTTATATTATTATTATATATAGAGGCTCGGAATTAGTTTCCTATACGTAAAACTCTATTTCCTATAAAATACATAGAGAGAGCCGTATTAGGGTTCTTAGGCTGTGGATGTGAGGGGAGTGTTGTATGGTCTCCTTCACCTGGTAATGTGAAGGCTTTATTGATTCACAGCAAGGGAAGGACAATCCGGTTGATAACGAACAGAAAGAATGGTCCTAATTATTCCGCTGTACTCAAAAGGTAGGTACGTTAAACTATATATTGCCGAGAGTTTCTAAAACACCCAATGGATTAGTTATCCTATTGGTTTGTGAATATGTTACTATCTATAAACGAAAATCAACACTCCAGCAGCAGCCAGTAAAAATACAAAATGACAATAAAATTACAACACCACATGATCAAAATCAACACGCATCCATTATTCACTATTTGCTAACAAACGAAAAGTCTTTTCCAAGTCAAGTTTTTGAAGATTGCAAGAAAGTTTGTTTTGAAAATTAGTAGAGTCTGAAATGAGAGTTTGGTGAAGTGATTTGTAAGAGCAGAGTTGGTCTTTAACATCGATATAATGAGTTTGAACATTCTGCAGACAAGTGGGCGGCCGCCAGTGTTTACCATCGAGATATCATCATGAGTTTGAACCACTGAGGTAGCTATAGCAAAATTTATCAATCCAGAAGATATTATCCTGATTCTCTCAATGGTGACTTATTTCTCAAAAGTAATTAATTAAGACTGAATAAATCAACATAAGTTAATTATATCAACATAAAGAGCTAGCGCGTAATAGCATGGATACAAAATTATCCCTAATCAACACACATATCATCCTCTCAGTTGATTAGCTAGAGAAGGATATATTACTGCATTCAGAATTTTATATATTCCAATAAAATAATCTAGAAAAGCACAAGTTAACACTCTATATATGTATATAGTAGTAGTAGTAGTATGAATTAAGAGATGGGTGGATGGATGTTGGTGTAGATTTGCATCTGGTTTAAGATATGCTCAAAGTTATCAGTTGAGTTGTCAATAGGGTGAGAATGGATCCCTTCGTAAGTTGTTACAACTACTCCTTCGTCCTTTGAGAGTCTCTGAATTTGTTTCTTCACATTGCATCCATGATTTGTGCACCGATAGTAGCTTCTGCATAAGTAATTAAATACTACTAAAAATTAATTAACCTTCTTTATTTTTGACCACGCGACACAGAAGGAGGAATATTGAAAGGTTTTATTTATAATATAGTTGTTGAATATTTCTACGTACAGAAACTTAGTAATAAATAATCAGATAGATACGTACCTTGGAAACTTGTTATTCTTCACAGCTTTCTGACCGTATTTTCTCCATCTATACCCGTCATCAAGTATATCAACTTGACTCCTCGTTTGGAATGCGTATCTATGCTTTTTCTTCTTCATCTTCTGGGTCGTCTTCTTATCAATACCAACAGAAGTACCACTACTGCAAATCTTAGTACAATCACCATCATCATCATCACCAACGTTTGTTTCTTTATTACCTGCACCACCACCGCCACTGAAATCATTACCACCGCACTGATCATAGTACTGACGGTCGTCGAAGATCATGCTTTGATCCACCGCCGTGGGGCCGCCGCCGCCTTGCCTCGTGTACGGAAAACAATCTACCTCATGTTTCATTATCCCCAGCATAAGATTGATGGGATTTGGTGCTGCACTTGAGAATACTGGAGATGATGATGATGATGGGTAGGGCAAATTCGAGAGCATCACTGAATTATTCTCCATTTAATTGTATGCAAGGTTGAACTGGCAACTATATAATTAACTGTAAAACTGATTGATTCAAGTAACTAATTGCCTAAAACACGAAGACACAGGATTGGACATAACCTTAATTAGATTGGTAGGAGGAAAGAGTCGCGCGATCGAATGGTTTAAGAGATGGAGCAACGCCTTAATTTTCTGTCTAAATATACAAAGTGGGGAAGGCGGCTTAAGTTGTCTTTACTAGTAGCAGGTCGACCATTCTTCTTATTATTCTACGATCCATAAGATGCTGATTAGGCTGCGGTTCATGATGCACGTGTCAAAAAGTCATGATTACGTCAAAGAAAATGAGAAAATTCTTGTGGAAAAATTTATACCATCTAGCTAGTAAGTCTTGTATAGGAAAGTGGTCAAGAAGGTTGGATAGATGCATTTGTTACCTTTATTTTTTCGGTAATTTAAGACTTGATTAATTAACTGGTTTGTGTAGAAATATTGGTTTAATGGGGAAATGATTTGAGCTTCCTACTGGGTGTAGCAGCCTCTAATTCGATTTAATGTGGATGTATTACTAAAACTGCCGCTAAATATTATTTGCGGCTATATTATAACTGTAGGTTGTTTTCAATACCAAAATAAATACATCCCCATGTTGGATCGCTTGGGTCCTGTACAGTAGCCTGAGTGAAGGTGTGGAATGGAAATTTAGACGAGTACTCTCTTTATATATATATATATGAATTATGGTTACACAAATCTTATGCTCGTGGGTAGACAGGCTCTCTCGAACCAATTTCACTTACATACTCTAAAAATTGAGCAATTCTCGCCATAGTCTTGAATGAGTTTTTTTTACAATAATCTCTAGTACTTCTCATTCTATTCTCCGGAAAACGTATATGTCGAAATGATACAACAGTAAGCTTTAATACATATCTTATTAGACACTTATCCTACGTCAAAGCCATAATGCCGACAAGACCACTTTCTCCTGGACATCCGGACTACTCCAACATCCTAGGTCAACCGAGGGTCTGTTTGAACGTGGTTAACTGTTCCAGTCACGTTCTTCATGCTTCTTCTTCAGTGTCCGTAGTCGGGCTCTTGCTGACATTTAAAACTTTGGCATTCTTCGGTAAACCTCAGCATCTTCAAACATCAACATTTTCTCCCTTTTTCCTGATGATGCCAAAGCCCATTGCATGAATCTTGTAGCTGGAGTCGTCCTGCAATCATAAACCAAGGAACAACACAAAGACACCCCTGTATAACAGCCTGATCCCCACTTAGTATGACATTTATCTTAAGTATTATATTTCCCCTTAATCTAGGTCTAATGCCCAAAATTTTAACCCCCCAGAGTAGAGTCTCTGAGGCATAAGTGTTGTAAAGGGTATTCTGGTCAAATGATAAGGAATCTTGGTTCGATCGGCACGTTCCAGAGTGTTAATAACAGCTTAGTCATCCCGATGGGCGTTTCATAATTTTTAGGGCTTCTAAGCCACCCTATAAGCTTTCTCTCTCCTCCAAAAATGACTCAAATTGACTCGAAATGCTTTGAAATTTTAATACATGACATAGGATGACATTTAGAGCATAATGTTTATGAAATTTTGATTTTTTGCATTTCCAATAACATTTTGGTAATTTTTTATAGAATCTGACGAGAAATTGGATTTAAAAATATTACATTATCCTAAAATTCTAACTTATTCCTAAAAAAATTAAAAATATCTTAATCTACAAATGTTTAAAATTTCATAGCCAAACTCACTCAAGAAATCACTTGCCCAAATCTCTGTAAACTTCGGTTTTTACCGAGTTTACTTTATCTGTAGAGATGCCTATATAACAGACCTTAACCCTTGAGCAAAACACAGCAACAAGAACCCTAAGCAATCAGTATTCACGGCCATCACAGCTGCTTCACGTTTTTGAACATCTAAACACGTTTTTCAACTCCCACCACATCAACAATCATCAAACAACTACCATTTGTAACATCCCAACCATTGATACTAAGATTATCGCTTGAACCTCCATATCATAACATAACATTGCAACGGAAATTCTACTAAGATTGGTGCTACCGCCGTTAGTCACCCACCTGACTAACTAGGCATACTACAATCTCTAGTTATAGTCTGATGGACCCGAATATACCGAGCAAAGACTTACAATACTTAAACCAAAGTATAACGAGTATCGAGTATCCGTACCGCTAATACAAGTTTACTAAAACGTCTACTATCTACATTACGAGTGTACATGGACATCTCGTATAATAAAAGTAAAACCCGAAGTACGTCTACCCGCTCCTACTCTCAGGATGGGTCGCCTTCTGTCGCTTACCTGATAAATAATATGGATGCCCCGAGGGGCTCAACACCTTTGCTGGTATGATTAACGTGCAACCCACAAGCTAACGAGATTACACACGACTATTTTGTCATATACATGCAATTGATTGATCATACATACAATAATAAGAAGTACAATAACACACAACACATTCATATGAAACAATCATAGCTCAACAGATCGAGCGTCGTAATGGGTGTTCCTTAAATAAGTGAGTCAGCTTTTTATCCCCTTAGTCCTGAAAATTGTTAATTCCCATGTTTAATCTTATCTTATAATATCAACCGTTCTTTATTTAGAACTGATTGTACCTTAGTTCATTGTTTATTTTTTTGGGGCCCAAAGTAACCCTAGTCAATGAGTTTACTAGTTCCATTGGTTGAAATAAACAATAATTCTTAAATTGGGATTTAGGTGATCCCACCGCACCATCTTAATCTGGCCTCCCACCTTGAAATGTAGTCCAAGGTGACTGAGTCTGTTTGTCGACTCTAGGCGACAAGTCATAAGACTAGTCTAAATGGAAGTCAGATCTGGTCCAGATACCGACCTCCTAGCTAACCCTGCATAACCGAAGTCAGTCCTGGATTCCTCACCCCTCATGTTCCAGTTAGTAGAAGTCTCGAAGACAAAGTTTATTTGTTAAACCTCTATCGGGTATTAACCAACCAATATTAGGGAGTGTCTCATGTTCTTACACAATCGTTAATTAACAACCAAAGTTAGTAAGTAAACTCAAAGGTAACTCGTGTTAGTATAATACGAACACGCAACAAAATACGATAAACCGGTTAAATGCTTTATCTTGTTTAGTAGTAACATATAAACACACAGCACACAAACCGATGGACACCTTGTTAGCAAGCAAGCTACAAGAAAACCATACCGTTCACTAAGGAACTACTCTAGCGTGTTGTCTCACGCTCCTCTGATAATTCTTGAATAACTGATAACATTCCAAGTATTTCTATTATCATCAAGACAATACGGTATTTAAACGTCTAGTACGCCCGTAATTAACCTTGTTATCTCTTTAACCTCGACTTTACTTATATGATCATAAGTTCTCAACTTTCACATTCAATCACATACTTGTTTAATCATTCAAATGGTCATTACATGTCACCAAACAGATCTTAATCATCATATAATATCAATACCATCCAATCCCATTCATTAAACTTCATTTTCTAACTTGCGGTCACATTTTTAGGGTGGTCCGGGACATGGTCCGGACCCTAGGTCCCGGACCAGTTCATTTCAGAAGCTCTCGGGTGAATTTAACAAGTGGTCCGGGACTATGTACTGGACCTAGGTCCCAGACCAAGGCTACAGATTTTTCTAAGGGGATTTTCTTGTGTGGTCCGGGACTTTATACAAGGACTAGGTCCCGGGTCATGCATTATTCTGCAATATTTTACAGTTTTAATTGTCATTCTAAACTTGTTTCTTTATCCATTTCTTTTCTAATCTTTCCACATGTCTCCTAACATGTTCTAACACCAATATAACACATTAAACCTTCTCATCGTTGGGTTACAACTCCATTACATATTTACCCAAATATTATAACTTGGTTACACTTATAACCTTAAACACTCTTGCATTATTTCCTTGTAACTCATTTCTAACCACATCTCAAGTGGTATTACTTATCAATTCTTTTCACAACTCTCCCTAGAGAGAGCTAACTTTATTTCTTCAACTCTAACTTCATAATCCATTGTTTACCAATCTAGTTATACTAGACTTAGTCACATTGCATCTCCATGCACAGTTTCTTTCCTTTACATTTTCTACTCATCATTTTCAAGCTTGCACATACTCATGCATTTCCTAGTCATCCTCATGACACCTTGCATCTTACTCTCAATCATTTTGACCATACCAAATCTTTCTCAGACATTTTCATCTCCATTACCAAGTCCAATCATTACTTTCAAAGTTGTACACACTGGTTCATCTCTAGGCAATCGTCATCATTTTCATATAGATTTTGCATAACTCAATACAATTCTTCTACCATTGTTTTGGTGTGTTTATTTCACCCATTAAATATCTAATTCCTCCTAATCAGCTCTAGGTCATTCTAACTCATAAGACACTTAAAACACTTAGTTTCTACACCAATTTTGCCATAGCTTCTCTACTATATTGTTATGCCCAAATGCATAGTTTTTCTTCCCTAATCTACTCAAGCTAACCAAATCCTTAGTGGATATCCCTAACACACCAATTCCACTTAAATTACATCAATTCACATTATGATGCATAAATCTTAAATTGCTTGGCACTTATACGCTTAAATGACATGGCACTTAGGCCCTTAAATGACATAATTTAAACACTAAAACTAACATAATTTAAGGTCATTAAAACAAGGCTTAATTAAGCACAAAGTCAAGCTAATCACCCGCACACAACAATAGTCCCATGGCAATTATAAAACTTCTTATAATTCATTTTATAATTGTTTTTCTAACTCAAATGTCATTAGCTCTTTAGTCAAAAGTTATAAACTGATTTATATAATTTTCTAGGTGAATTCAACCCATTTTTATAACCTATGCTCTCGGCATTTATAATATGTACATTAAATGCTTTAAAACTTTATATTATGTCATAAGTAAGAGCAATAACCTTGTAGGCTTATCTTGTTGGTTCCCAACAGCTCTAAATCTCGGACTATATTACCAAGATGAGAATAATTCAGTTTATGAACATAAACAAGGGTTTAACCCATGATTTAAGGATTACACTTGATGATGTAATTTCCTAGGCTTTAGCACTTGAAATTTGACATCAAAACAAAGCTTGGAAGGCTCTAATTTTGGACATAATCAGAATAGAACAAGATTCATAATGTTGCTCTTAAAGATTAAGGAAATGAACTTGTGTTAAGCTTGAAAGATTAATTACCGTAGGTACTTGTAAGTACTTTACTGCCCATGAATTAGACCTGGTTCAATGGGGGGGGAGGGGTTTCAATCTTGAAATATACTTCAAATGATGAATGAAAGAAGCTAGGTTAGGTGTTGTACTCATTTGGTACAAGAAGTAATGGAAAAAATGAGTTTTAAGGGATTTCTTACCTTAAACCTTGATTATGAAGTGATTATGGGTACCCCCTGAAACTCCATGGTTTTTTACTTCAATATATATGTTCTTAACATATTGGAGATGAAATTTGGTGAGGAAAGGAGTCTCCTTGAAGAAGTAGTGAAGGAAAAGGTGTTTTAAGGCTGAAATGGTGTTTATATAACTTTGTATGATTAAGTGGTGTTATGAAATTCCATGGATAGCTTCCATATTTGCAAGGGGAAGAAAATGGAAGGGATAACTAGTGGAGATAGGGAGGAGCCAGCAAGAGAGAGGAATAAGAAGTGATAAAGAAGTAAAAGGTGATAAGTTTTTTAAAAGCAATTATAGTCTTGCTTTTAGGATATTTTGGCTGATCATGGTCAGTCACCATAACATCTGCCACCCCACTTAATAGATATTTAGGGATTCATGTTGACCATTGACCAAGGGAGAAAGAGCTAAGGCCTTGTTTGGCACTATTTGAGTACTATTCATAAATCAGTGCACATATTTCTGATTTTTTGTAAATTCATTGAATTAGGCTTCCTAATGTGATACTAAGTAGTACACCTGATGATTAAGGTGTATACTAGGTCAGTTAGCCACTAAAAACTCATTTCTAAGACAATTTCCCAAAAAGGTGTTTTAAGGAGTTTCAAAGCACATTTTGTGTTTTAACTTGTTTATGAGCTTGGTTTTCTTTGATAATTCTTTTATCATGTCCTTTAGCATTTCACTAAGGTCTAGGGATCCACTTTGGACCCTAATCATGGCTACACAAAATCTTGGGCAAGTATTTGCATAAATTGTCATTATGGTGTGTTTTTGTGTTCCAAGTGTTTAACCTTGTTCACTATGTTTCTAAGGCATGTTTTAGAATTATTACATCATAAAATAATGTTTAATTACCATATTTAGGTTTGGGGTATTTCAACTAAATCAACACCAAAACATGAAGAACACTCTCAGTCACAGTAGTCAGAAGCTTGGGTTGAACTCAATCTGGAACCAGCATCAACAAGGCCTTAGAAGAATCCAGATGTGAAGAATCATCTTGAATTTGAAGGTAAAACAGGTTAGAATTCTACTTTTCTAACTCCCCACGACTTTATTATCTTTTGTCAAAATTTGGGTTCGAACCGACCCTTTTCGGCTTCTAAGTTGTTATTCGTTTTTGTTTTTGCCTATCACTTGCTCATTAAGTTTTGGCTTTAATTTGTAGTCAAAATGAATTCTTTCGAATACTACCCTGTTTAAAATCTTATAGGCTACGTGTCCATAAATTTGAGCCAAAAACACCGATGGGAACAACCCACGAACGCCACATCTTGGGTCCCGGACATCCTCTTCGTAAGCACGGACGCTCTCAGACAGTAACAGCCTAGTATCCCACGGTTGTGATATTGTCCTCTTTGGCACGCAGGCTGCACGGTTTTGTTCTTGAGGTTTCCTAGCCCCAAAAGGCCTCACAACAAGGAGAGGTATCCCCACCCATATAAGGAGTGGTTCGTTGTCCCCTCCAATCGATGTGGGAGGTAAACCTCAAGGGTATTACAAGATCCTAATCAACCCGAATCAGCATAAGATAGTGGTTCGAAAACCGAGGCTCAAAGAATGGTGACTCTACTGGGGACTAACTCTTAATTTTAACCTGTTTAATCTTAAGAAAGAGGGCTTAACTCGAAATTCTTTATTTATGGCTTTTATTATGTAGAGTGTTTACTTCTGTGCGCAATTTAAAATTTTGTACTTATTCATCATATAGAGTGAGGGTCCACGTAAATTGATTTTACCCCGGGACCCGCAATAGGCAACCCCTGTTCAAGACACACCATCTTAGCTGCTGTGAATAAATAGGGAAAAAGAGTAGGATGTTGTCTAACCACATCCCTTTAATACCTAGGCTTCGGCCCTTAGCATCTCTCTGGTAATATCCTTATCAAGCCCAATGTTTGCTCAGTCAAAGACCCGATCGTAGACGCACACATAACAGTGATATGAAAAAAAAGTGGGAAAGCCGAAAAAGAATAGCATGCAAGCCCTATATGCGGTGACCTGGCCCCAAGCACCTCTTTGGATCAATCCATACCCATTGGGCTAAATCGTCTAGTGAGGACATGTTTAACTTGTTTGAAAGCTTTTTTTGCTCGATCGACCCACTACCATGCTTAGAAATTGATAGGAGCTTTCCTTACATCCAATTCAGCCTAGCCTCAAATTGGTGGCGTAATTGTTTGCAGCCCAAAAGCCCTACCTGGTTTAAATAAGTAAGTCATTTTCTTGGGCTTTGGCCCAAAACCCTAGATTAAGGTGATTTCCCTTTAGGCCCAATTTGAATTATCCATTTAGTTCGAGGCCCATGAAAAAGAAATCCACCCAAACTTGAAGTAATCCACAAGACTTGAAAATTAATTAAGCCTTTCTATTGAAAACATTTTTTTTGCCCAAAGGCCATTCTAGTCTAGGTGAATTTCTTTTTCAGGCTTTGGCCCAAAAGTCTAAATCTAGGTGTCATCTTTGTAGGCCCATTTAGAACCATTCGTTTAGGTTTTGTCCGATTCAATAATACATTTGAATTCAAGATAGTTAGCATAACTCATTTATTTTAATTTATGCCCAAAGGCCCAACAATAATCCAAATGATTCTTGGACTTCAAAGTTTCTTTCTTGGCCCAATGGCCCATTTCCACTCCATGCAGTTTCCATCGGCCTGTATGCCTCATCTCGATATTAAGGGTACTCAGGCCCACACATCTAGATATGGTTTATAAATAATTTTGGCCCATGTTCCTAATTTCTAGCCCAAACATATTATGGCCCAAACACCACAATCTCAAAACATTCCGGCCCAAGCGCCAATTCTCATCTGAAAAATTATTCAGGCCTTAGTAAAATACCCCTAACCTTAAAAACTTAATTAAATGATCTATTAATTATCTAAGAAGATTAATAATCATCTTAATACAATTGGGGAACAATCTAAGATCTCAACAAGGCAAAAGCATGCCTTAAGATCGGTAAGCCAAAAATGTGCTTTAAGACACCATAGAGATTGTATGACCTCAATTAGGATCCAAAGTGGATTCATAAGAATTATAATTAAGTAATGAACACTATAAAACTAATTTAAAATGAAACCAAGCTCAAAAACATGTTCTAACACAAATTGTGCTTTAAAACTCCTTAAAGCACGTTTTTAAGAAAATTGACTTTCTAAGTGGGTTTTGAGTGATGTTAGGGGCTTGATTACACATTGTTATACTAATTTACTATAATGTACCACATTATAAGGTCTAATTCGAAGAAATTCAAAAAATCATATATATGTGCATTGGTTTGTGAATAGTAACCGAAATAGTGCATTTTAAGTAATGTTGACCAAGCCAAGTCAATGGTCAAGACTTGACCCATCCTTGACTATAATAAGGCGGCAGAATAAGGGGATAGGAGTGCCACCTTGCACCTTAGTAAAAATATCTTGCCAATTTGGTGAATCACCATTTATTACTTACTTTTACATTTTACCATTACTTAAACCAAATATCAGACCACTATCTTTCCTTCCCTTTGATTCCATCTGTCCTCCACTCTCCTTTAGCTCTCCATTGAAGTGTTCTTGAGCTGCCATAGAGGAATCCAACTCCTACCTCATAAGGTAATGCTTTAAGTCATAAATTAGCTCTTTTTTCTTCCTTTCTTCAAGGGCTACACAATGAGCTAACCCCTTGCTATTTCCATGGCTTATACTCAGTGAATTAGTGTTTAAAGGGGGAGAGAAACTAGGCTAGAACAAGAACAAAGGGGAAAGATGGTCAAAATACCATTTTAAGGTAAAAATCTACATTAAGCCTCTTGCCTTGATTTCCAAAAATTACTAGCTGTTTCTCTTGAGTTTTATGCTCATTTTGTCTTCAATTTCATGTAGAAGCAGTAGCTAGGCCTTGTTCCAAGTGATGGCCGAATTCAAGAGCTATTTTCACTCTTTAAGACATTTTTGTCTAAGTAACTTCTACCAGCTTATGCCTTGTAGTAATCTGAATAATTACCATGGTTTTATGGTGATTTTGATACTCTCTTTTGTGACAAAAATAGGGCTGAGAATACCCCTTGTAAAGCCTTAAGAATCAAAGGTAAAAATCTAGTTTTTATGCCTTATAATGATTCCTATGATTAATTCATGCTTGGAGTGTGATCATATCCTTGTTTTGCTGTTAAAACATGTTAACCAAACTGTGGATAATTTTCCCCCAAGCTGCTGTGGGTATATAAGGGCTTTAAGCTACTTAAACTAAGGTATAATATCTTAATATCATATATTATATGCTTTGGAGCTTATATTATATGTGTGCCGTGAGTGGACTAATTATTTAAGTCACATTTGACTTATAGATGACAAGAAAATGTCATGGGTAACTTAAGATAATTATCTAAGTGATATAATTAACATAATTGTTAAATTTAAAACATTATATGGAAAATTGGTAAATATTGAGAAACTAAGGGTAAGGTCGAGAGTTTACAATGCTTTTGGTAACATTTAAATGTAACTTTGTGTTATAAAGCAAGGTTGTAATAAGGCCATGTCATTAGGCCATTTTATTTAAATTTGAAAAACCCCAAACCTTGATATGAAGTTTAAATATTAAAATATGGTATTTAAAGGCTAAAAAGTGCCTTAGAAGCAATGGTGAACAATTTAAACCATAGTAAAAACAATAAAATACCATAAACACAGTTTGAGCAAAAACATGCTCTAAGCTTGGAGTGAACTTGGTTAGGACCCAAAGAGCCTACCAAGACTTAATAATATTCAATTATGATCTGATAAGGCTAATTAAGTCCTTAGGAAACTTTGGTAGACAATTAAACCAAACAAAACACAAGAAAACACCTTAAAGTCAATTTAAGCAAATACTTGCTCTAGACTTGGTGTAACCTTGTATAAGACCTAAAGGTCATTCCTAGACCTTATTAACATACTAATGAACATTTTAAATCAATTACTAAAGAAAACCAAGCTTGAAACAAGTTAAAACACAAAATGTGCTTTAAGGAGTCTTAAAGCACATTTTTGAAAAATTGTCTTAGAAATGGGTTTTGAGTGGCTAAATGTCCATCATTACTCTTTAATCAACATGTGTACTACTTAGTATCACATTAGGAAGTCTAAATCAATGGGAAATCAAAAATTTCACAATTATGTGCCTTAATTTGTGAATAGTGCTCAAATAGTGCTAGTTTAAGTTATAAGTCAATATAAGTCCATTAAATGGTCAACAAAGACCAAAAACCAATCAATGTACAAGAGGGGGGGGGGGTGATTTTGTAAGTGGTGAGTCATCACCCTTGTTAGTTTATTAAAGGAAGGATAAATGATATAGTAAAGTACTATTTGCTTTTTAACATAAATATCTTAACCAAAGGCTTACCTCTCACCTCCTCTCTTCATTTCCTCCATTCACCACCGTATTCATCTTCTTCCTCCCCTCTCAAAACCGTTCTCCTACTGTAGCACCATATTCTCCATCTTCTTTTGCATGTAACTCATGGCTCCATGCTCTAAATTCAATTTCAACACTACCATTCTTCTAGTTGGAGCAAGCTCTTCATTTCCCTCTTTTCAAATCGTCAAGACCTCCATTTTGGTGCCATGAAGAATCTCCATTGAAGGAGCTTGAGCTCATATTTTCAAGCCTTGTCATTCTCCTATGCTTCAAGGTAAGGAAAATCAAAGAAAATCCATGCTTCCTTCATTTTCATATATGGCCGAAAATTCACCTCTTAATGGTGCATTTTCTTGCTCTTCATTTAGCTTGAATTGATCTTCAAGGGACTAGGAGGAGTCCTATCTTGCTACTTATTCAAGTCCTCTTTCAAATTCCAAAGGTAAACATTAATTTTAGTGTTTCAAGACACTTATGTAAATTTAGGGTTTATATGTGAGTTTAAGTATGAAACTTAATGCTCATTACCCTTATATGTATATTGGTTAGAAGTTTGACAAGTAATAAAATCCCTTGCCGATTTTCAATCAAGAAAGAACAAGGGAAAACAAGTGAGGAAACTTGGAAAACAAAGAGGTAAATGATCTCTGTTAATGTAGTTTTATGTACTAGGAAATTGAGCTATATTTGCTTAATAATTAACCTAAAGAGCCAATGGGAAATGAGTTAGAAAACTATCCACAAGGTGGACTAAAAAGACATGGGAGCATTATTGTGTTTATTTGCAGGTTGAAGGCATTTAGTTGTGGAAATTCAGTGTTTAAGTTTAATGCAATTTATGGGCCTAAGAGCCATGTTATTTAAGGGCCTAAGTGCCAAGCAATTTAAGATTATGCACTATATTGTGATGTAGTGTTGTCTAAAGGTTTTGTTGTGTGTAAAGAACATCTCTAGTGAAGGTGAATGTCTTTGATGGTTAAAGGATGAAAAAACCATGTGTTCGTGTGCAAGGTATGTGTATTAAGTGATTAAGTGTTCTTGGATTGTGTAAAGATGGAAAACTATGTGTTTTGGTGTAAGGTGATACAAGAGAAGCTATGACAAAATTTAGTTGATAAATAAAGGAGTTTATGTGTTGTAATGAGATTTTATGACCTAGAAGGTACTAGGAATTGTTAAGTGTTAAGATGGTGAAAGAAAGTGAATTAAGGTGTTCTTAAGTGTAGATGCCTTGGGCATAGGCTTGGAGATTTAGAGAACTAATGGATGATTTCTAGATACACCAAGGTCATGGGGGAGGTGTGGTAAAGTCTTGTGCAAAGTTTGGTGAATAATGGAAGTGTAATGCCTTAACTGTGATCATCATAACTGTGATCAACATGGCAAGTGTTGCTATAATAGGGTTGTTCGGGAAAGTTTTAACAATTACAAAGTACTTAGTAAAGTACCACGAAGTTAACTGTGATCATCATAACTGTGGAAGGGCTTAACGGCCTAACCTTTGTAATTGGAAGTACACCAGTCAGCAAGAAGCTAGATTTGGTTAAGGCAAGAAGACGTTGTAACACCACGAGAATTTTTCTTTCAACTCAGATTTATTTCAAACTCTTTTCTTTCAAAACCAAAGTTTCTTTCAAACCAGTACTTATTTCTAACCTTCTTTTAAACCAAACCAGAAGACCTACACCGGCCTCAGTGCCACATGGTAGGTAAGTTACACCCAGTTCACTTTTGAATAACCGGAAGAAACCGGTAAACACGGAATGCATATTATCATAGGATGATATAAGGGAGTTAACAACGGAATACTTCACCTAGGCGTGTGACGGACACTACGAGTGTACCAACTGTAATGTGGGACGACCGCACTCCGTTAAGAGCTTGTGGGCCTGACTGACCTACTTATGGGTTAGTCGGGTAAGTAGCAATGTATCAGTATGGTACCCCACATATGTATACGAGTAGAGTCCGGAACACGGGAAGTAGTCGACTCCATAATACGGTCAGCAGTAAAAGTAAAAAAAGAGCAACGGATTACCAAGAATGGTTGGAGTAAAAGAACCTAGTTGAGTTAACAAGACTAAAAGGAATTAGTGAATCCATTTCAAGGAAATGTTTAAGAGTTAGGGAGTGGGAAATGCACTAGTTAGTAAGTAAAGACATAGCATATGTCTCAAGTGTCACGAGGGATAAACATGATAGTTGGAACGGTGACCCAGCCTATACACGGCAAGGCAGATGCCTGATATGGACAAGTTAATGTGCAACGAATGGGATGAAATTCCCAGAATGATTACCTACACTACCAGGAAATGTCGATCTTCACAGAAGAGGATAGTTAACCCAGCTAAGAACGCAAAACAGTGTAGTTAACTGTAACACCCCATACGATAACAACTCTATCCCCGGTCTAAACGTCACGGTCATTAAACTAATCGCAGCGGAAGGACTCTAACTACCGAGGGTGATACAATACCGATAACCACCCATATGGTTACCGGGTCCACACTACTGCAACTTACAGTCCCGGTCTGATAAAAGAAATACCAACATAACTGACACAATTTACAACATCTGATTACCGAGTGCTAAGAGTATTTACAACAGGGCTCACAGCCCGCCAAAAGAATACAAGTTTATGGTCACACAACTACTCCATGTTCTCTCCTAACAAAAGCAACAGGTGTACCACATCGTACACCGACTATACTAGGGCTACGAGCCCGTGTACAACTCGGTACACCGCCCCATCTACTATTAACAACCAAAAGCATAACGTCTCGGACTCCGTAACTAGCAACCGTCTCGTGTACCTGTAAGAATAGGAAAAATGGTGCCCGTAGGGGCTCAGCTAAAGCTGCATATGGTAATCGCATACCCCGCGTACTAGCGAGGGTACGCTAACTACTTGGTCGTCAACATGCGGTTCATTATTATTCAACAAGCATGCTATTAACAACAACAATATATCCACATATATAATACCCACACACAGAGTAAATCACAACAGTGGAAACATTACAAGTCCCCCATTCATTGGTCACTGAGGCCTTGAGGTTCTCCCTCAAGATTCACACCTCATCTCGTGTTAGCCAAATTCTCATCCGGGTTAGACGGATGCTCATAACTCTTATCTCTTGATCATATTTCTCGCACAAGGCATGATCCACACTTAACCATTATTTATCTCATGAAATAATTACTCAGTTAAGTCGGGTGACCTCCGGGCAGAGAAGTAGCATACACACCACAACTCACCACCGGGCTTCAGGTTTGGCTTACTTCCCCGGGCTGTGACCTTACGGTTCAGAACCATGGTGGGAAGGTTAGGCCAGAACTCGGTAAGCAATCTCTCTTGCTTCCTCATTCTCACGCGTGGCCGACACTCTATCGGTCTCCTCTCATCATTAGTTACCATCTCCAGGTTAGGTAAGTCAGAAGGTTAGTGTGTTAGTGAGAGCATCTCAAACACATGAACTCTTCCCATTCAAACATTTCATGAATTATACAAACTAGTCTTACAAGACATAGTTCATTGGGTGCAAGGTCAAGCACACAATGTACAAGGTAATACTTTTAATCACATTCATGCATTTAATCTTGATTAGGTGATTGCACATAAACACACACAACACACAAATCAGAGTAACCAAGTTAGGATACAGGGCATGAGAAAACCATACCGTTCACCGTCGTATCTTGCCCGTTGACTTACTCTCTCGGAGTCCAACTAATCAAGTCCTATAACATACATTAATTCGGGAGGTCAATTAACCATAATTAACCTAACACGTTACTCCACTAACGTTTCCCGTACTTTACTCACTTAGTCATTAAGTTTCAAGCTTAAATCTCACAAGTTCATGTTTCACATTTCCTCTTAGTCTTGTTTAAGCTCTTAATGACCTTCACATGTCATTAGTCACGTGCTAATTAACCTATAATATCATTACCAAACCATTCCCTAGCTTTTAAACCATTTAAAGCTATTTTTTTTTATTTCTGGTCTGGTCCGAACTTGTGTCCGAGCTTCCAAGTTCGGACACAAGCCGTGACTTTAAACTGAAAACAGACGCATGTCCGAACTTGTGTCCGGACTTCGGAAGTTCGGACATGAGTCGAGAAGAATTTAAGACAGAAATCCATGCGTCCGAACATGTGTCCGGACTTCCAAGTTCGGACACAGTTCGAGGATAATTCTAAGGCCGAAGTAGGTACGTCCGAACTTGTGTCCGGACTTCCAAGTTTGGACACAGTTCGAGGGTGAAAAATTCCTAACCAACAGAGCCTGTCCGAACTTCCATGTCCGGACGGAAGTTCGGACAAGGCAAAATCTTCACTTCCCAAGCCTTTAACACTTAGCCAAATTTCTCCGAAACTTCCGACACTTATATCATCTTCTCCTTAGGTTACCAAGTGATGTTTCATGCCTATTCTAACCACTATACCGAGACATTTCCTCCACACAAACATCATTATCCAAACATCCTTTTTTTATAACCAAAACTCCTTTTTTTTCATTTCCAAAATTTGACCTAGGTTCTCCTAGAATTTTGTCACACCAAAGCATACTGTTTTCTCCATTACACACTCAAGGGCACTAAAACCATCAAGCACACTCTTCTTTCTTAGTTAGGTTCCCAAACTTAAACCACTCAACTAAAACTTCCTAAACAACCTAATTTCTTCCTTTAAAAACAGAACACTCAACCATCCATCCTAGGTGAATTTTGACAGCACCTATTTACTTCTCTAATCATTTTCACCACACTACAAAAGTTGACAACCCACATCTCCCACCTGTTTTGTTTAAACACTTATAACACAACAAAATCCCATTTGCTCACATATGTAAAACAACTTAACTTCTAAGTTTAATTGCACACTCACACACATTAAAACATTCTCTTCAAACTATCAATATCGTAGTACCAAGACTACACAAACTCAAAGTTATTTATTCAACAAAAACATCAATTTCTCAAGGGAATAAAACCATACAAGGTAAGCTTTTTACCTTGTTTCACTTTCAGTTTACACTCCCCTTCTTCCTCTTTATCTAGTTCCCTCTTTCTCCTCTTGTTTTTCCACACCACACAAGGCCTTGGATTGCCAACTACAACCGCAACCCATCACACATACACAATCAATTCACTTTCCTCCACAAAACCTAATATATATTAAGTGCTAGTTTTCAAAGTTTAATCTAGATTTTACCTTCGAGAACCCAAATGGATGGCTTGGCAATCAATTGGAGAAGTTTTCCAACACCCACAAAACACACACGGTCTCGACTGAAATGAGGGAAATTCCAACGTGAGGGAGAAAGTCTCACAAATGGTAGAATAAGCTTGAAATGGTATAAATACTTACTTATATATACCTTAAGGCACTAAGGAAGAAGAAGAAGGGTTGGAATCACTCTTCAATCTTCAAAAGCTCCAACGTCAATGGAGATGAAAATGGAGGAATCGAAACTTTGTTGGGTGGAGATCGAAGCTCTCACCGAGACGAGTTCAACGGTACCAATTTCGTGTGATTTGGTGGAGGAATGAGCAAGTTAAAGGTGAGACAAGGAGGGGGGTTTGGGCTGTTGTTGTCGCGAGTTTCAGAGAGGAAGAAGGAGTTACAACGTACTGGGCAAAATCGTGAATGAAGAAGAAGAAGGTGAGAAGGTAAACTCTTTATTTTACTTTCACTTTATACTATTTACTTACTTTATTTATTTGTTTGTCTTGTTATCACTTAATAGCTAACAAGCTATTAATGAGTGTACACTTATTAATTAAAAACCGGCCCACATGAATTAATAGCCCGGGTCGTTTTTCGTCTTTTCGAATTAAACGCGTTTCATCCCGGTTTTGACACTATTCATTTACCGGGTCCGTTTTCCGGAATTTTGCCGTTTAATTAATTTTAATAGCTCTAGACCCACACTATGGTCTAATTATAGATATTTAACTAACTATAATTATTACGAGTTAATTTTAACCCGTTTAAAATCATATTTTCCCCGGTTTCTCGAAAAGCGCGTTTTAAAGCTCGTTTGCGTTTTTAACTCGTTTTACGAATCCGTTTTCTTCGGGAACCGTTCCTACATATTTATTTAGGGCTAATTAAGCTTTAAAATATTTAATTAGCCTAATTAATCACTGTTTTTAATACCGGGGTATTTCATTAACTAAACGTACCAATAAGTGCAAGCCAGATGTAAAGGCATAACTTAGCAATACCCAGGAGCAGTCCTTGAAGGGTATTTGGATCAACAATTGTCAAACAAAATAACGTGATAGAAACGCAAGGGTTGAAACTAACACCCAGTTTAAACATAAGTTGTCAGGAGACAGACTGACAATCCTAAGGGGCATCCCATGAAAGGAAACGTGATGCAACGATCTTGTCATGGAGCCTAATACAACCTCTAATCCTTGTAATGTTGTATAGAGAAGTACATGTGTGTGAACAGCCTACATTGAGCAGAGCTCGAGGCAGTAAGGCTTATAAGCCACAAGAAAAAGGTGTTATGTAAATTTGATCGATTGTAGGAGTTTATGTTATACAAGTAAATAGAGCGGAGAACGAACCACTGCTTTATGAGTGGGGATACCTCTCGATATTGTAAAACCGCGGGAGCGGTAGTTATGTGAACCAAGTTCAAGAAATAAGTTAAGGATGGACTATGTTGTTATTGCGAGAGAGTTGTTCGTTTAGTAGCATGTCTGTATAAAGTGAAGCACCGAGCTGAAAAACGCCGGCTTGTAACTCGAGTGAGCAACGCTCAAGGAGCATTCAGTAGTCATCCAAATGAATGACGAACCATAATACGAATGATGTAAGTATATGTGTGGAAGCTAATATGACAGTAAATACCATGTAAGTTAGTGTTATACAAGGAGTAAGAGCACGGTACACAGTAAGCGACCGTTGTATAAGTATTGTTAAACGATAAGTGATATCAAATAAACTAGGCAGTGAGCCAAGACCCAATATTATGAGATAAGAATCTCAGTGACACACAAGGTGAATTCCATTGCGAATCGCATGAGAGATTTACTGCCAAGAGTTTACGCCTCTACACTCTGTATGACTGAGTGTTTTGGTATTGCACTTGCGCAGTAATGATCGAGTGAGATAGTTAGGAATTTGGGAAATGTTAATTGTGGTGGAAGTAGAAACAGACTTATAATGCTATAATGACCGATACATAGGAAATGCAAGGTTGTACCAACAAAAGAATACTTGTACATAACCAAATGTGTAGGCATGATTAGCAATAAGTGACTACAGTAACACGGGATACCAAATATCGGTATGGAATATACCTCAAGTGTGAGAAATAACCGAGAGAGCACTACACATTAGGTAGTAGCTCAGTCTCAACTGATAGTAAGTCGAAAGGAATCAAGTCAATTATTGAGAAATACATAGCAGTATACACAGTAAATTACCGTGGAAGTGGATAGAAAGGTTGCATCTCACCAAATTTGTGCACGGTAAGAGATACCACGCATCGATTGAGAAACCATTATTACCAAGATAAAGGTGATAAATGGGGGATGTAAAATACAGTAAGAATGACGAATGGGGCAGACTAAGCTCTAAAGTTATCAGAGTCGCGCAGCAGAGGTTAGTGAACCCATGCTTCAGATACTGAATATGCATTGTGAATATGAATAAATGGCTAATTGTTAATGCCTAGAAGCCTCACAGGCCAGAACCGAAACCGGTTATGAGTTAAAACAAACTCCAATGAGAATTCTTGGTTTAGGGACTAACCGTCAACATGGTTAAGATCCTCTAACTGGAAAACATTGTATAACAGACCGCGTGGAAGTTAAAATACTTCACGACGGCAGAACATTTTAAGCCAATGTTCAGTGGTTGATTACGTGGGTGTAATCCCTTTTAAGGGGGGGGGGGGGTAGGGGGGTTGGTGGGTTGGGTGGTAGAGCGCAAAACCGCCTTAGTGTGTTTTACTGTACAAGTGTACGTGAACTATGTTGTGTATAGCACAAAATAATTTATTATGATGATTGGTTGCGTGTGTTATTAAGCATACGCATTCATTCATGGTTTAATTATGGTAATTACGCAAGGAGATGCGAATACCACTGTGATAAGTGTGTTTATTTTGTTAGCAGTTGTGTGTGAGAGTACAAGTGTACGGGAGTAACGAAACTCCCGAGGAACGAAACCCGACAGTGTATAAATGTAAAACGTTGTGTGTGTTGTATTTTGATAATAATATATACAATATAGTGATTCATGAAGGGGTATGAAACCGACAAAGAACTAGTGAGAATAAGATTCCCTAGGTAACTGGATTAAAGTGAAATGGTGATAACTGATAGACGAGTTTATCCTTTGGAGATGTAATGATATGACTAGATTGATATAAAAAACATAGAAAATTGAAAATGGGTGTATATTTGATGCTGAAAATGAAGTGGGGAGGTGGAACTTGATTTGCATGTGATCAAGGGAAGCCGAACACAAATTGGGGTGGAAGGATAGTTCAACACTGATACTGATCACATCAGGGTTGGACGATTCTTGAAGCTCCCTTAAGTGGTCACAAATAACCACGCTAGGAAAAGAAGAAAAGAGCATAAGTTCGACTTGGAGTTGTATGTGTTTTCAAAAGGATTTTCAATTGGTATTTTCAAAACCTTCGATAGATACTTTAAATAAAGAAATTTCTTATACTTAAGTGATTGATTTGATCTCCCAAAGGAATCTGCGGGATAACAGTGTATATAAAATGTATTTTGATTGCTATACATGCTTTGACATGTTGTATGGTATGTGTGATAAATATTATTTTGACCTTGAGTCTTAATGCGGTTGAGTTCCGAAAGTTGTTATGTTACCCAGACCTATGTGTCTAAATGTTGTTATGTTACCCAGACCTAAGAGCTGCGGGGTTATTATGTAGGTACGGATGTTGTTAAGATACCCGGACCGTTGAGTCCGAGGTTATCATGTAAGTATGTTATGTTATGTATGGATGTGGATGTGTTACCCGGACCGTTAAGTCCGAGATTGTTATGCAACTATGGTATGTTATGGATGTGGTTATGGTAGTTATGTGAAAGTATGTTTGGTGATGGAAGTTTTATTTTCCAAAGTAATCCTCGTGTTCTAATCCAAATGATGTGTGGGAAGTATGAACTTCGAGGACGAAGTTCTTTTAAGGGGGATAGATTGAAATACCCCAAACCTTGATATGAAGTTTAAATATTAAACTATGGTATTTAAAGGCTAAAAAGTTCCTTAGAAACAATGGTGAACAATTTAAACCATAGTAAAAACAATAAAATACCATAAACACAATTTGAGCAAAAACATGCTCTAAGCTTGGAGTGAACATGGTTAGGACCTAAAGACCCTACCAAGACTTAATAATATTCAATTATGATTTGATAAGGCTAATTAAGTCCTTAGGAAACTTTGGTAGACAATTAAACCAAACAAAACACAAGAAAACCTTAAAGTCAATTTAAGCAAATACTTGCTCTAGACTTGGTGTAACCTTGTATAAGACCTAAAGGGCATTCCTAGATTATTAAAATGCTAATGAAAATTTTAAATCAATTACTAAAGAAAACCAAGCTTGAAACAAGTTAAAACACAAAATGTGCTTTAAGGAGTCTTAAAGCACATTTTTGAAAATTGTCTTGGAAATGGGTTTTGAATGGCTAAATGTCCATCATTACTCTTTAATCAACATGTGTACTACTTAGTATCACATTAGGAAGTCTAAATCAATGGGAAATAAAAAATTTCACAATTATGTGCCTTAATTTGTGAATAGTGCTCAAATAGTGCTAGTTTAAGTTATAAGTCAATATAAGTCCATTAAATGGTCAACAAAGACCAAAAACCAGTCAATGTACAAGAGGGGGGGGGGGGCGATTTTGTAAGTGGTGAGTCATCACCCTTGTTAGTTTATTAAAGGAAGGATAAATGATAAAGTAAAGTACTATTTGCTTTTTAACATAAATATCTTAACCAAAGGCTTACCTCTCACCTCCTTCTTCATTTCCTCCATTCACCACCGTTTTCATCTTCTTCCTCCCCTCTCAAAACTGTTCTCCTACTGTAGCACCATATTCTCCATCTTCTTTTGCATGTAACTCATGGCTCCATGCTCCAAATTCAATTTCAACACTACCATTCTTCTAGTTGGAGCAAGCTCTTCATTTCCCTCTTTTCAAATCTTCAAGACCTCCATTTTGGTGCCATGAAGAATCTCCATTGAAGGAGCTTGAGCTCATATTTTTATGCCTTGTCATTCTCCTTTGCTTCAAGGTAAAAAATCAAAGAAAATCCATGCTTCCTTCATTTTCATATATGGCCGAAAATTCACCTCTTAATGGTGAATTTTCTTGCTCTTCAATTAGCTTGAATTGATCTTCAAGGGACTAGGAGGAGTCCTATCTTGCTACTTATTCAAGTCCTCTTTCAAATTCTAATAGTAAACATTAATTTTAGTGTTTCAAGACACTTATGTAAATTTAGGGTTTATATGTGAGTTTAAGTATGAAACTTAATGCTCATTACCCTTATATGTATATTGGTTATAAGTTTGACAAGTAATAAAAGCCCTTGCCGATTTTCAATCAAGAAAGAACAAGAGAAAACAAGTGAGAAAACTTGGAAAACAAAGAGGTAAATGATCTCTCATAATGTAGTTTTATGTACTAGGAAATTGAGCTATATTTGCTTAATAATTAACCTAAAGAGCCAATGGGAAATGAGTTAGAAAACTATCCACAAGGTGGACTAAAAAGACATGGGAACATTGTTGGTGTGTATTTGTAGGTTGAAGGCATTTAGTTGTGGAAATTCAGTGTTTAAGTTTAATGCAATTTAAGGGCCTAAGAGCCATGTTATTTAAGGGCCTAAGTGCCTAGAAATTTAAGTTTATGCACTATATTGTGATGTAGTGTTGTCTAAAGGTTTAGTTGTGTGTAAAGAACATCTCTAGGGAAGGTGAATGTCTTTGTTGGTTAAAGGTTGAAAAAACCATGTGTTTGTGTGCAAGGTATGTGTATTAAGTGATTGAGTGTTCTTGGATTGTGTAAAGGTGGAAAACTATGTATTTTGGGTTTAAGGTGATACAAGAGAAGCTATGGCGAAATTTAGTTGATAAACAAAGGAGTTTATGTGTTGTAATGAGATTTTATGACCTAGAAGGTACTAGGAATTGTTAAGTGTTAAGATGGTGAAAGAAAGTGAATTAAGGTGTTCTTAAGTGTTAAGATGCCTTGGGCATATTCTTGCAGATTTAGAGAACTAATGGATGATTTCTAGATACACCAAGGTCATAGGGGAGGTATGGTAAAGTCTTGTGCAAAGTTTGGTGAACAATGGAAGTGTAATGCCTTGTGAAGGTTTAATTAGGAACTTGTGGGAAAGACTTGAGGAGTGTGTGTAAAGGGGATGAGTCTGATGCAAAATGATGCTTTAGGAGTGATTATCTTGTGGTGGAAGAACACTTTGGTTAGTGGAAGGTTTAAGCAAAAATTACAAGTTACAAGTGTAAGTAAAATGTTCTAAGTGTTAAGGATTTAGTAAAAGTTTGAGTAAAAGTTTAAGGAGTTTTTGGGATGATTAGAGAGGGTTTTAGTGTGCCAAAAAGATGTTAAAAAATGTGGGAAAACTTGTGTAATGCATAGGAAAAAATTGGGGTGAATTTGGAGTTCAAAATGAGGAGAAAAGCACTTTGAAAAATGGGGTCTGTTATGGACCGCCCCTAGGGACTGCCCCTGTGGGGAGGTCCAGTGGAATTATACAGCCGTAGGAGCTTCTGATGTGGACCGCCCCTGGGACCTCCCCAGTGGGGCGCTCCAGACCAGAAAGAAGAAAAAATTTGTTTAAGGGTTCTAATGATGGGGGATTGAATGGTAATGGTTTTAGATGATGTTTAGGCCTTGTTTGGTGACATGTAAAGGCCTTAAAAGGTGTAAACAAGAGTTGGGTTTGATGTGAGAGTTGTGAACTTAAGATCATAATAGTAAAATTAAGTATAACAGGATGACGGGGTTAACTATGGGCGCATTAGACGTTAAGCAATCATGTTACCCGAATGTTAATGAAAGTAATTGTGATGTTACTAGTTGTACGGGATTTGTTCGAGGAACCTAGGAGGACAATATAGTGGACCGTGGTGACAGGTATGGTTTTCTTGCAACCTGTGTTCTATCGGATTACACCAGCTTGAATGCCAATGTGTTTTCTGAATGTTGCCACCTTTTAAGATAAAAACATGTAATAAGTTTACAGTTGTTTAATTATGTGGCGTGCGTAGTTCCGATACCGTTTAACTTTAAATATGTGCTAAACTTAACTAACCGACTCTAGGATTACATAATAGATCGGTATTCGGACTTAACGACCCAAACCATGGGAACGTTCTAACCACGGCTATGCGTGAGTTAGTTATGTGTTGTTTGTGCGTGTTAGTATGTTCACTACCCTTGTGTGTGACTAACTAGACCTAACCACCTATTTGTGAATTAATGTACTAAGTCCAATAATGAGACTTCTAACAAGTGCTAACCGGGGAGTGAGGAGTCCGGTCGTTCCGGCCACGCGTGTGAGTATGGGGGTCGTTGTCATATCAGGTTCGATCCTGTCCGTATGTTATGGTTGTTTTCCATTTTGTGTAACGCCCCTACTTATCATAAATGCAGCGGAAATAAAATACTAAGGCGATTACAGATCATCGGGTTCCAAACACCCGGCCCAAACCTCACCAATTACAACTTATGAAATTACAAATGCTACGGTCTGAACTCGAGAAAACATAGTATAAAAGTAATGATAACAAAATACAGTAGCTCTCCAAATTCCTAATTCCCATCCCATACACTCATACTCTTCGTGGCCACCTGTATAACAATTCGTACCTGCAAGATGAAACCAAGCAGCCCACCCCAGGAGGGGTGAGTCAGTTCCCTGGAATGGAACTGGTACAACTCTCCAAAACAACAGTATTAAAAGAAAAACATAACTCTTAAAATAACAATAACTTGAAGTCAAATGCTCAAAACAAATCAGAAGAACAAGGCACACCAAAACACCAAGTCAAAGATAACAAGTCAAGGATAGAGACAAATAACGTGAAGGTAGAGTGAGCCAACGTAAAAGAAACCACGCCAGAAGTTAGTGATCATCCATTGCTTAAGTTAGATTCAGTTCCAATTAGGATTAGAAAGACCCAAGTAGTCACAAGTTCTGGGGATGAAAGAAGAGACCCAAGAACCATAACTCAAGAGTGGAATAAAACCAATTGGAAGAGATGGCCCTGCTGCCAACTGCGTCCCTTTTGGGACAGGGGATATACAGCCCCTCGCTGTTAACTACGTCCGATAGGACAGGGGATATACAGCCCCTCGCTGTTTACAACGTCCGATTGGACAGGGGATATACAGCCCTCGCTGTTTACCGATGAAGATGTGCGCACATCACAACCAAGACTCAGCTCATGGAGGAAACAATATCCAGGGTCAAAAGAAGCATTTACCAAGATTGACATTTCCCATATTTCCACTAGATCATTAACTACACCAGAGCGATACCAAAACACTCAGTCCTACAGAGTGCAGAGGCGTAAACCCCAGGCAGATAATATCTAATGAAACAACCAGATAGAAGGAACCAATAACCACGCAAGTTGTACATTCAAGGCTCAGTTAGTCACATCAAGCTGAGTTAGTCATACAAATAGTTTCCTTTTGGAAATTCATTTCAGTTCAATCAGCGTTTTGCAAAACATTCCATAAAGTCCGTTAGCAAAAGTATCTGAGTACGAGAAATCGTACCTGGTAATCGCTGTAGCAGTTCTAGTCGACTTGTGCAAATAATCAACAATACTCTAAGGAATATTAAAGGTAGTCTAACATCAATAACTTGTAACCTAAGTTAAACTTAAATAAATTCCTCACTCTTATTTCTAAGTCTCAATTGTCTTTTAAGCCCTCACTTAAATGTTATGTATAACCTTTGACTTATATTAGAATGTTGTATAACCCAAGGTTGTAAGACTAGGGAATGTATGTTATTAACACTTGTTAATTGTTACACTCTTATCCACTTTATTCATACTTAACCCTAATTCTCAATTCAAGACTCTTGAGACCCTTATATCATAAGTGTGTATTATATTATTCATCTAATCTTAGAATCTCAATAATAATTTTTAAGCTTAATACTTTTATTCCTAATTTAGAATAAATATCGGGTTATGACCTATGATAGGTTTATCTTAGAATATTATACTATTATTTCACAATGTAATGATTATGTATTTTATCAGTATTACCAAATAATCCATTATGATTAAGTTTTCCCCTCAACTTAATTAAGATCTACATCCTGTATATTGGAAACATGGTGTTATAGATGCATTTTATGATAACCTAATTGAGTTACTACACTCATTTATCATATGTTTAGTTTAGGATGATTTTTATTACAACCATCTAATAATCTTATCATAAGATGTTAAATTGCTTCTCATCTTGAATAACTATATTATAGTTAACTTAGATTTATCGAACTCTTACATTTAGTATTTCCAAGGTATATTATTTACTTTATCATTAACTATATAATAAGACTTTAAGATAACCTTTTATTTATCCTTGCTTACATTTAATTTCCCAAATTTTTTTTTACACACATTCCCGCTATAGACTATGTATAATCCTTTTATACTAAATTTTAAAAACTTACGTCTTAAAATACATTTTTCATATTGTTTACAAAACCTAAGGTTTCAAAGGAATAACTTAATAAATTAATCTCCTTTATTATGTTTTAGGATGAACATTATATCTTAACATAAGGTAGAATTTATCTAAGAATTAAACTCTCATTCACAAGTGAAATTGTCAATTACTTAATAAGATAATATGTTCTGAAAAATCCTCATACCTTATACTCAAATGACACATTAATATTTTTAGTGTCGTAAAGTAGATCAATATAATCTCTTATGTAACTTAGTTTTATCTCATAAAAGGTTCAAAGGTTTTAAGTATCAAATTCCTATTTATAAACCTTTCTATAAATTCTAACTACTAAATACCTCACTTAATTGTAGACTCACATCCTAAGTATTGGTAATTAATGTTATAAATGTATTTCATATGGCTTATCTAATGCCAAGAAACTTAAGGATTATTATTTAGATAAATTTCCAAATCATAGTTTAATGTAGTTTTATATCATAATCCTTTTAATGATTTTATCTTAAAACATTAAGTTATATTTCAATACCTTAAATGTTAAGAAATGATTAAATCTAGACTTACTAATCCACCTCACATTCATATGTAAAAGTATTTTATTTACTTTATTATTGTTTATATAAAGAACATTTAGATGCAAAAGTATTACATTTATTTATCATTAATTATAGAATAAGATCTATTTGTGTAACATTTTATGTAATCTAATCACAATTTTTCCTAAGTTTTAACTTATTAATTACTTAACCCAATTATAGACTTACATTATGGTGTTGACTAATACTATACATGTATTTTAATACGGTTTATATAAATCTTAGAAATTCAAAGATAACTCCTTAAGTTTAATAATCTTAATTTAATACCGCCTCATATAATATTATTTTATTAGTATTATGTAGAGGTTTAGTTTATCTCATTAATTCCTTCATATTATATTTTCTATAAGGCATTTTATTTCTTTTATTTATGTAGTTTTTTTATGTGTATATATATTAGGATTTATTCAAGACATTCCTTGTGTAGTTTTATTGCACTTAATTATTTATACTAACTTTTACACATAGCTACATCCAATATATGGTTTAAAATAAAGTATTTCCCTTAGTTTCGTTAAACATATTACTCCATATTATATATATAAATAAATGTAGTTTAGTTAAATTCCTTGATTTAATATAAGTTTCTATTTATTTCTCATATAATATATATAAATATATGTAACAATTTTACTTCACTTAAAGTTATACCCAAAATATTTATAAACATACTGTATTAAATGTTATTAGTCTTATTATATTTTCCCAACCTATAAAGTTCATTAATCAACTATACTTTAATTTTTGATTACATTAAAAACCATATATTATAAGTTATTCTTATGAAAAACTCATAAACACAATTTTTAACCCATTTACAATTGTCCAAAAATCCCCAAATTAAGTATATAGTAACTATAACATTTTAGACATATTATAAAATTTTTATTTCATAAAAATATCTTTTTAAATTATCCAAATAGTTCCATAATACTCGTAACTTGCAAAAATCATAACTTATGTTTAAAAACTCAAAACCCATATTAATTTACATCAAAATAAACTAGATTTTATAAGGAATCTATGGTTAAAATTTCAAGTCAAAATACATTCGGGAAGGCCTTTAAATAGATCTAGCAAGTTAGGACTTTATTCTGGAAAATATATTAACTTATTACAACTTAAATCCCCACGATCTAATCTCGGCCGTCCATGTTTACTAACTGAGATCGGACGGCCCAGAACGCGCTAGTTCATCAGAAACCCCCAATTCGCACCCGAGTACTAATCCGATGTTTTCTCACAATCCACAGAACGAAATTCGATGATTCTTGTTCCTATCGACTCGAAATTAAATTCCGGTTCTAATGGTACCAATTTCCCCAATTATCATGCAGAATTGAATAAATTCGAATCTGGGTTCGAAGTTAGGGTTCTTATTTGGTTTCGGTTTCGATTTGCTAAAATTCCCTCAATTCATTGCTTAATTGGTTAAATTGATAGAGGGTTATGAACGGGAATGCAAAAACGAAGAGCATAGATGGTGGAATTTGGTCTGAAACTCACCGGAGATGCGCAGGTTATGAAATCGAAATCGATTTCTGGAAAGGTCAATATTTTATGTGCAGTTCGAGTAGCCTACTTCATGGGTCAACTCGTGCTAACTGAGATTGATTCAATCCATGACACCTACGTCATTTTAAAGTAGACATGTAACTCTAGATGTTAGTGGAAGAATCATTGAATTTGATAAACTAGGGAGAAAGTTACAGATCTCACAAGATCTGTGTTTACCTAGTTGGTTCGGGATGAAACTGGGCAGAATTACCGCCGTGATCGAGTGGGCAACTTTAGACAGGTTTATCTCCCAAACCCGTGCGAATCAGCCTTGGCCATAAACATGAAAGTTATAGAGGGATTGAGATCTTCAAAACAAGCTAAAGAACACGAAATTTGGACGAGAAAGAAGAAGTTATGGCGTGACGAAGTTTACCCGATTTCAGGAAAAAAAAATTCTGGGTTACGCAATCGCGAGGAGCCAACTTTAGATCGATTTTCCGTCGATGTAGAAGGAGTTAGATGTGTGTGAGTAATGGTTGGAAAGAGGAAAGATAGGAGAATCGAATGAAACAAACGGCATACCAAATGGTGGAGTAGGGAAAAAGATATAGTGTCTAAAGATCGACCCTGGACATGCCAAAACCGCTGGAAATCAAACGTTAAGTCTGGTGCTGACTGGGCGCGAACGTGTCCTGGACACGTCAGCATCCTTCAAAATTTTGGCTCTAAACTTCAATTTATCATAACTTTGGCTAGGATGATCCGTTTTTAACGTTCTTTTTATCGATCTTCATGGTTTTTCATAACCTATTTATTGGTATAGGTTTCATGGCCTGGTTTGACCATTCTCAAAAAGTCAACTCTAGCAAGGCTTAATAAGCTTTAAGGTTTCTAGAATTTTATATTGACTTTTATGTTTCAAAACAATGTTCCAACACTTCCTAAAATCTTTATAATATATTTGGAGTGTTTAGAAATTTTCCCAAGATTTATTGACTTATAAATCTTATTATTAAATTCATTACTATATAATAATGTATAATAATTAGGGTTAAATAGGAGAAAACCCCTAAATAAATTTCACAATTCCATATAATAATTTAATATTCATAATTCCATACCATAATTTAATATTAATAGTATTATTTATGGTTTAATAAAAGAAATCCCCTAAATTAATTTAAATTAATTTAGGGGTATTTCAGTATATCCCCCTTAACAGAAACTTCGCCTCGAAGTTTAAAAATCAACTAATAAGCACTCACACCACTTCGGGTGTGCTAAAACAATAATAATTCCAACGAAATTCCATACCAATCCAATCCTTTATTTCCATCCATTCCCATTCCACATTCCACTCGAGATTACTCAAACTCAAACTGAACCAAGATATACCGAGATATTTCATGATAAAAATAAAAAGTCACATGCGGTGTCATAATGTAAAAACCAAGTACACACATACACCTCTTACTCTGCTAATCACGCAACAGGGCATAATCTGGATGAGGTAGCGAAGAAAGATTATGCTCTACCCCCCCTTAAAAGAGAACTTCGTCCCGAAGTTTAAGATTTATCTACCAACTACTCACACCCGCTTCCGGTGTGTGGGTAAACTAAATATCAAGTTGTACTACAAGCTTTAAAATGTATACCAAACAATCAACCACTCAAGGGTATTCATCCAATAACAATTCCCAAACATTTGTTTCTATTATCAAACACTACATTCAAAGAATTCAGCACCTTATTATCAAGCTTTGTTGTAAATTTTATGGAACTGTTGAATTTATCTATGATCGATATTTATTTGTACCCCCTGATTGTTATGTATTTGTATTTTCTTGATTATTATAAAATTTTATTTTATGATCCTTACCTATTCATTTTATGACCAGTACGATTGTATGTTTATTTTATGAAGATGTCGTACCCCCCCTTAAAATAGGGTACGACCCATATCCGTCTCGTAATAAAGAAGTGGAATTTAAACTCACTTTTAAGGAGCACTATATTTTACATCTCCTATGGAGATTCCTCCTTCAAGGATGCAGTTCATTTTTGATGCACAATATCACTCGTTGTTATTCTAGCTTGATTATAATTAAATCTTTTAGTGTTCCCAACATGCTTTCCTAACTCATTTCGCCTCTCTTACGGTCATTGACAAGAACAAAGTTTAGAATTCATCATTCATATAGTAGGTTAAGTTTTGAAAACGGAACATATAGGTTATACTTAGATATTACTATAATAACATTTTAGTTCACTCTTTCTTTATTTAAGTATTGGATGTAGTAGGTATCAAAATCTTAATCATGTGATTTGGAAACTATTAATTCATAAAAGAAAAATTCCATTATAATGTAATGTAATTATTTAAATGCAATCCTTACTACAACATTTCTCTAGAAGCATTTTATAACCTAAAGTTTCTTAATTGTCATGGCTTAAAAATTCATGAACTTATTTAAAATAGTATCACTATATATTAAAACTTCTTTTTTTTTAATGCAATTAAATCTTTCATGAAACCTTGTACCGAATTTATAACCTAAAATACATAAATATGCCATTTATGTTATTTTCACATATCAATATATTAACAAGCTATAAATCAGGTGTAACATGTTTGACTAGTTTAAATAATATTTTAGATCATATAATAAGTCTAGATAGTCTTTCAAAATTATATTCAAAGCTTTATTAGCCAACCATACATTAAAATTTGTATTATATTCCTTTATAAAAATACACCTTCTGTGACTTCTAAAATTTTGCATATGTATAATGTTAAACTTCCAAATAAACATGAGAATTTCCAATAATTAAGTAACTCATCATTTTTTTTAGATGCTCATTACTCCAAGTATTTAAGAATCAATGATATTTAGTTTAGTATTACTCTTCCCTTCACTCAATCTTTAAGTTACTTCCTTTAATATATATTTTTTTTATATTTAATAAGGGGTAGATGTTGTACCTTGGAGTACCCAAATTTAAATCCCCTTCCTCCATGTATAGGTATTTTCACCAAATATTTAACTCAATAAACCCTTTACATGTATGAATTTTGATACTGAATCTTAAGATACAAATTTTGAATTGTTCATTGTGGCTAGTAATGAAATATGCCTAGCTCAAGATTTCATGATGGTAACGTCTTACCACCAATCCTCCTCAAGTTCAACACAATCCATCACTTGCGTAGAAGATTATTTACGGTTAGATGACAAGGCTTGTCTAGCCCCTAGACTTCCAGAAGTGAGTGTGCACCCCCACTACTTTCAGCCTAGGAGTTCGTCGCACCAGGCACTTCCCGTAGGGTGTTAGGTTTATGTATTTTCTTTCTGAAGTTAACATAGAGTTTTAGTGTGGATTACAGGTTTGGATGTTGATCTTTTCTGATGAGTTACTAGTTCTTGTTAGTTTAATAATTTTTAGACTTAAGATTTATCTTAAACATTATCTTTAGGTAATAATTTGTACCAAGTAGTTCTTGAGATATATTTCAAGCTTTAAAGGAGTTGAAGTATATATCACTTAGTTATTCAAAGCTCCACTTGTATACTATTTCAACCAAAAGTATTCTTTAAAATTCTGGGAACATGTGTTCAAGCTTTTAAAGCATTGCTTTCTTAGCCATGTATTTTCCATACGTATGCTTTTGAAAGTAGTTCAATGTATGATTTATTCCAACCAAGATCTTATCATACCCAATTGATAATGTTCCAGACTTATTACTATTATTATTATTTCCTATAGTTTAATGGTCAAACGGTATGACAACACACTTCCTAATAGACATTCATACAAAAAGTGTATAAAGAAATCATTCACTAATCCAAGAAGGGTTAGGAGTCGTGCCTTACTGGAATCCTCACTTCCCAATTCTACCCCAATTCCCCAGTTTTAAGGGCACCTATATTCTAACTATTTCACTCGGCTTGTTTTCTCGGGCTCAGAGCGTAACTACGCTCTGATACCACTTTCTGTAACGCCCCTACTTATCATAAATGCAGCGGAAATAAAATACTAAGGCGATTACAGATCATCGGGTTCCAAACACACCCAAACCTCACCAATTACAACTTATATTACAAATGCTACGGTCTGAACTCGAGAAAACATAGTATAAAAGTAATGATAACAAAATACAGTAGCTCTCCAAATTCCTAATTCCCATCCCATACACTCATACTCTTCGTGGCCACCTGTATAACAATTCGTACCTGCAAGATGAAACCAAGCAGCCCACCCCAGGAGGGGTGAGTCAGTTCCCTGGAATGGAACTGGTACAACTCTCCAAAACAACAGTATTAAAAGAAAAACATAACTCTTAAAATAACAATAACTTGAAGTCAAATGCTCAAAACAAATCAGAAGAACAAGGCACACCAAAACACCAAGTCAAAGATAACAAGTCAAGGATAGAGACAAATAACGTGAAGGTAGAGTGAGCCAACATAAAAGAAACCACGCCAGAAGTTAGTGATCATCCATTGCTTAAGTTAGATTCAGTTCCAATTAGGATTAGAAAGACCCAAGTAGTCACAAGGTCTGGGATGAAAGAAGAGACCCAAGAACCATAACTCAAGAGTGGAATAAAACCAATTGGAAGAGATGGCCCTGCTGCCAACTGCGTCCCTTTTGGGACAGGGGATATACAGCCCCTCGCTGTTAACTACGTCCGATAGGACAGGGGATATACAGCCCCTCGCTGTTTACAACGTCCGATTGGACAGGGGATATACAGCCCCTCGCTGTTTACCGATGAAGATGTGCGCACATCACAACCAAGACTCAGCTCATGGAGGAAACAATATCCAGGGTCAAAAGAAGCATTTACCAAGATTGACATTTCCCATATTTCCACTAGATCATTAACTACACCAGAGCGATACCAAAACACTCAGTCCTACAGAGTGCAGAGGCGTAAACCCCAGGCAGATAATATCTAATGAAACAACCAGATAGAAGGAACCAATAACCACGCAAGTTGTACATTCAAGGCTCAGTTAGTCACATCAAGCTGAGTTAGTCATACAAATAGTTTCCTTTTGGAAATTCATTTCAGTTCAATCAGCGTTTTGCAAAACATTCCATAAAGTCCGTTAGCAAAAGTATCTGAGTACGAGAAATCGTACCTGGTAATCGCTGTAGCAGTTCTAGTCGACTTGTGCAAATAATCAACAATACTCTGAGGAATATTAAAGGTAGTCTAACATCAATAACTTGTAACCTAAGTTAAACTTAAATAAATTCCTCACTCTTATTTCTAAGTCTCAATTGTCTTTTAAGCCCTCACTTAAATGTTATGTATAACCTTTGACTTATATTAGAATGTTGTATAACCCAAGGTTGTAAGACTAGGGAATGTATGTTATTAACACTTGTTAATTGTTACACTCTTATCCACTTTATTCATACTTAACCCTAATTCTCAATTCAAGACTCTTGAGACCCTTATATCATAAGTGTGTATTATATTATTCATCTAATCTTAGAATCTCAATAATAATTTTTAAGCTTAATACTTTTATTCCTAATTTAGAATAAATATCGGTTATACCTATGATAGGTTTATCTTAGAATATTATACTATTATTTCACAATGTAATGATTATGTATTTTATCAGATTACCAAATAATCCATTATGATTAAGTTTTCCCCTCAACTTAATTAAGATCTACATCCTGTATATTGGAAACATGGTGTTATAGATGCATTTTATGATAACCTAATTGAGTTACTACACTCATTTATCATATGTTTAGTTTAGGATGACTTTTATTACAACCATCTAATAATCTTATCATAAATGTTAAATTGCTTCTCATCTTGAATAACTATATTATAGTTAACTTAGATTTATCGAACTCTTACATTTAGTATTTCCAAGGTATATTATTTACTTTATCATTAATAATAATAAGCACTTTAAGATAACCTTTTATTTATCCTTGCTTACATTTAATTTCCCAAATGTTTTATTTTTACACACATTCCCGCTATAGACTATGTATAATCCTTTTATACTAAATTTTAATAAACTTACGTCTTAAAATACATTTTTCATATTGTTTACAAAACCTAAGGTTTCAAAGGAATAACTTAATAAATTAATCTCCTTTATTATGTTTTAGGATGAACATTATATCTTAACATAAGGTAGAATTTATCTAAGAATTAAACTCTCATTCACAAGTGAAATTGTCAATTACTTAATAAGATAATATGTTCTGAAAAATCCTCATACCTTATACTCAAATGACACATTAATATTTTTAGTGTCGTAAAGTAGATCAATATAATCTCTTATGTAACTTAGTTTTATCTCATAAAAGGTTCAAAGGTTTTAAGTATCAAATTCCTATTTATAAACCTTTCTATAAATTCTAACTACTAAATACCTCACTTAATTGTAGACTCACATCCTAAGTATTGGTAATTAATGTTATAAATGTATTTCATATGGCTTATCTAATGCCAAGAAACTTAAGGATTATTATTTAGATAAATTTCCAAATAGTTTAATGTAGTTTTATATCATAATCCTTTAATGATTTTATCTTAAAACATTAGTTATGTCATTTTTTCTTTTACTTAAACATTAAGTTATATTTCAATACCTTAAATGTTAAGAATGATTAAATCTAGACTTACTAATCCACCTCACATTCATATGTAAAAGTATTTTATTTACTTTATTATTGTTTATATATTAAGAACATTTAGATGCAAAAGTATTACATTTATTTATTATTAATTATAGAATAAGATCTATTTGTGTAACATTTTATGTAATCTAATCACAATTTTTCCTAAGTTTTAACTTATTAATTACTTAACCCAATTATAGACTTACATTATGGTTGTTGACTAATACTATACATGTATTTTAATACGGTTTATATAAATCTTAGAAATTCAAAGATAACTCCTTAAGTTTAATATTAATTTAATACCGCCTCATATAATATTATTTTATTAGTATTATGTAGAGGTTTAGTTTATCTCATTAATTCCTTCATATTATATTTTCTATAAGGCATTTTATTTCTTTTATTTATGTAGTTTTTTTATGTGTATATATTAGGATTTATTCAAGACATTCCTTGTGTAGTTTTATTGCACTTAATTATTTATACTAACTTTTACACATAGCTACATCCAATATATGGTTTATAGAATAAAGTATTTCCCTTAGTTTTCGTTAAACATATTAGCCTCCATATTATATATAATAAATAAAATGTAGTTTAGTTAAATTCCTTGATTTAATATAATTTCTATTTATTTCTCTCATATAAATATATATATAAATATATGTAACAATTTTTACTTCACTTAAAGTTAATACCCAAAATATTTATAAACATACTGTATTAAATGTTAATTAGTCTTATTATATTTTCTCCAACCTATAAAGTTCATTAATCAACTATACTTTAGTTTTTTGATTACATTAAAAACCATATATTATAAGTTATTCTTATGAAAAACTCATAAACACAATTTTTAGACCCATTTACAATTGTCCAAAAATCCCCAAATTAAGTATATAGTAACTATAACATTTTAGACATATTATAAAATTTTTATTTCATAAAAATATCTTTTTAAATTATCCAAATAGTTCCATAATACTCGTAACTTGCAAAAATCATAACTTATGTTTAAAAACTCAAAACCCATATTAATTTACATCAAAATAAACTAGATTTTATAAGGAATCTATGGTTAAAATTTCAAGTCAAAATACATTCGGGAAGGCCTTTAAATAGATCTAGCAAGTTAGGACTTTATTCTGGAAAATATATTAACTTATTACAACTTAAATCCCCACGATCTAATCTCGGCCGTCCATGTTTACTAACTGAGATCGGACGGCCCAGAACGCGCTAGTTCATCAGAAACCCCCAATTCGCAGCCGAGTACTAATCCGATGTTTTCTCACAATCCACAGAACGAAATTCGATGATTCTTGTTCCTATCGACTCGAAATTAAATTCCGGTTCTAATGGTACCAATTTCCCCAATTATCATGCAGAATTGAATAAATTCGAATCTGGGTTCGAAGTTAGGGTTCTTATTTGGTTTCGGTTACGATTTGCTAAAATTCCCTCAATTCATTGCTTAATTGGTTAAATTGATAGAGGGTTATGAACGGGAATGCAAAAACGAAGAGCATAGATGGTGGAATTTGGTCTGAAACTCACCGGAGATGCGCAGGTTATGAAATCGAAATCGATTTCTGGAAAGGTCAATATTTTATGTGCAGTTCGAGTAGCCTACTTCATGGGTCAACTCGTGCTGTAACGCCCCTACTACGCACAACACGTTACTTGGAATCGCAGCGGAAAATAAACAACTAAACAGTAACTAAACGAATGGTGCTACAATGCCGTCAACCACCCACGTGGCTAACAAGGCTGAATAATTACAATTGTACCGGTCTAATGATCAGACTCCCGAGCATAGAACTAATAACCATTTATATACATCAACATAATACCGAGTGTTTACAAAATCCTTCACTGTATACCGTCACTGTAAACCATCATAATCAAGTATATAACACGCCACGGGAGCACAGGCGCAACCCGGGCAACATCCAAAAGTACTCCAAAAGTAACTACACCCTAGGATCTAGAGCCACTCCGCTTCTTCGATCCTCATCCTGCAGTAAAAGAAATATGGATCCCCCGAGGGGGTCAGCAACCCTTGGCTGGCATGGTTAACGCGCAGCCCATCGACTACCGGAATGCGCGCAACTATTTGTCATGATGACATGGTATTTATTTTAAACACACAACTCATACATACATAACATAATATGGGTATTGTACACATCATAACACACATCACAAACATACAATTCCTTTTAGGAAGAGAACCAACACAATTAGTCCCCATTGAGAGCCTAGAGAATGTTGCCACGCTCATACTTAGCTCGTTACATAACTCGTTACCGTCCGGTTAGATTGAACGGTTAACTTAACACGAGGTGCCTCGGATATAGTGATCCAAGCACACCGAAATAACACATAGTATGCCCCTGTGGCCCGACGTGAGTCAGTAAAATAGCCTTGGTTAAGCTAAAGGGAAGGTTAGAAACCAAATTGGAAACTTAACCATAACATACAGAGAGAATCGAACCGGTTATGACATCGACTCCCATACTCCCACGCGTGGCCGGAACAGACCGGACTCCTCACTTCCCCCGTTAGCCCTTGTTAGTAGTACATCATTGAACTCAACTAACAATCCACGATAATAGGTCAAGTCTTGTTAGACACACACAAGGGGAGAGAGAGTCATACTTAACAACATAATATTATTCAATAACTGTAAACTCTTTACATGATTTAATCTTACAAAGTCATGAACACACAGAAAAACAAACAACACACAAGCCGGTGTAAACCGGTAGGCAACAGACTGCAAGAAAACCATACCTTGGTCCTTGCCTCGACTGATTTCCACCTTGAGAGAATCCTAAACACATTAGTAACGTCGGTTAATTAACGCACTAGTCCATTATTAACATTATCTACTCAACATTACTCGTTTATTTTTATTTTACACTTGTTACAACTTTTCATCCTTTTAATTGCCTTTAAAACTCACCTAACATGTCTTACATAACCTTATAATATCATTACTAACCAACTACCATTTTTGATAACAATTTCCATCTTAAACAATAATTTTTGGTCCATACAGTGGCCTGTCCGAACTTGTGTCCGAGCTTCCAAGTTCGGACACAAGCCGTGATTTTTGACAGAAAAGACACCGTCCGAACTTGTGTCCGGACTTCGGAAGTTCGGACATGGGTCGAGAATAACCAACAGAAGGAGCAGGCGCGTCCGAACTTGTGTCCGAGCTTCCCTAAGTTCGGACACAGGTCGCAGCTAAATCTAGAGAAAGAAATGGGTGCGTCCGAACTTCCAAATTCGGACGGTAGTTCGGACACTACCTAAAACCCAGAAAACTGTAAGCGTAACAGGGCATGTCCGAGCTTCCATATTCGGACGTGCCATTATACTCATTTTCTACAACCTTAGACACTTAACCAAATTTCTCCAAAGCCTCCAACACTCATAGTATCTACTCCCTAGGTTCTTAAGTGATGTTTCATGCCTATACTAACCATTATATCAAGATATTCCTTCCACACAACATCATTACTCAAACATCATTTCTTACAAACTAAAACTCCTTATATCATCCTTGAAATCCCTTTTTCTAAGCTTACAATTCCTCCTTATTTTACCAAAGTTTGCCTAAGCCTTAATCTAAGTCCAAAATGACTTTGGTACCTACTAAAACCTCAAGATCATGCCTAAGTCCTTATTACACTCTAGAACACTTCCTAGTTCATCAAAATTCCTTTATAACATCTTGAATCCTTTATGCATCTCCTAAATTTCGACATAGGTTCTCCTAGCATTTTGTTACACCTTAGCACAATATTATCATCATTAAACATCCAAGAACACTAAGAACACCTTCTTACACAACTTCACCAAATTCACACTACATCACAATATAGTGCATAATTTAAATTGCATGGCACTTAGGCCCTTAAAATGCATGGCTCTTAGGCCCTTAAAGTGCTTAAATCATAAACACTGAATTTCCACAATATATATGCCTTTAACCTGCGATTACATACAACAAGACATATGGTATTTTACTAGTCTCCTTGAGAACATTTACTAGGTCATTTACCATTTGCTCTTTAGGTAGTTTTAATAAGCAATTATAGGCTCATTTCTCCTAAGGCATTAAACAACATTAAGTTAGTAGATTTACCTCTTTTCCAAACACTTCCTTCTTGTTTCCTACAAACCGTAGGTATTTGATTCCTTGTCAAGTTCTAAACAATATACAAACATTATAATGAGTATTCAAGCTATAAGCTTCATCTCATTGTAAACCCTAATTTTACATTGTTTCAAAAACATTAATGTAGTTGTTTTACCTTGATCTTTGAAGAGAGTTTGGATATATAACAAGAGAGGACTCCACCTAGTCCATGAAGAGTTGAAATGAAGCTAGAACAAAGTCACACAAAGAGCTATATCAATGTGTATTTTCGGTCATAAAACATGGAGGAAACATGATTTTTCTTTGAGATTCCTTACCTAGAAGCAAAGGAGATCAAAATATGTCAAAATACAAGCTCAAGCTCCTTCAATGGTGGAACACCTTGGCACCGAAATGGGGCTCTTGGAGTTTTGAGAAGATAGGAATGAAGAGCTTGATGAGAGGAAGAGATTGGTGGTCTTTGTTTTTGATTTGGACAAGTGAGCAAGATTTACAAGAGGTCAAAGTGGGAGTTTCTATGGTGGTAGTGGTATTACCGAGAGAGAGCAAAGAAGAGAGGTAGAAGATGGTGTTTGGAAACCGTGGGAATGAAGGTAAGAAATGAGAATGAGATAGGATTTGCTTTTAAGAAGATATTTATGCTTATAAAGTAAAAAGTAAGTTTACTTAGTTTCTTTACTTACTTATTTTATCAACTAAAGAGTGGTGAGTCACACACTTAGAAACCGGCCCCCTTTATTAGTGTGAGGGTGTTTTAGTCTTTGTTTGTCAATTTAATTACTTAATACAACATATGTTATAAACTAGCTTATAAAAAGCACTATTCACCTAAACAAGGCACTTAGAAGTGAAATTTTTGATTTCCCATTAATATAGCCACCCAAATGTGATACTATATAGTACACATATATATTTAAGAGTAATGATGGACATTTAGCCATTCAAAACTCATTTACAAGACAATTTTTCAAAAATGTGCTTTAAGACTTCTTAAAGCACATTTTGTGTTTTAACTTGTTTTTGAGCTTGGTTTTCTTTGGTAATTGGTTTAATAAGTTCATTAGTGTATAAATGAGGTCTTGGTAAGTTCATTAGGTCTTAACCAAGTTTATCGCCAGCTTAGAGCACATTTTGGCTCTTATTGACTTTAAAGCACATTTGTGTTTTCTTTAGTTTAAATTTGTTTACTAAGGTTTCTAAGACTCTTTTTAGTCTTATTACACCATATTTAGGTGTTTACAACATAACTAGGTTTGGGGTATTTCAATCTACCCCCCTTAAAAGAACTTTGTCCCCAAAGTTCATACTTCCACATAACTTAAACATTAGAACATGAGATCACATATCAACAACACTTCTATATCACATTAACAACATCTTTACATCATATCGGACACATGGTCCAAACAACAAAACATCACAACATCATTCAGACTCAGCGGTCTGTAACATTAACAACATGACAATACAACACAGACAATGTATTCAAATACATGTCATACACATAACCGAAACGGCTCTACCCCCCTTAAATAGGGGTACGCCCCGTACCCTATACATACAAACACTAAGAAGTAAACAACGACGGGTACTTCGCCTTCATCTTATCTTCCAGCTCCCAAGTGGCCTCCTCAACGTCCTGGTTAGACCAGAGAACCTTCACCAGTCTCACAGACTTATGGCGAGTGTCTCGAGTCTTAGTGTCCAGAATCCGTACCGGAGTCTCCACTGATCGCATGGTCGGCTCTAAAGTTAGCCTTTCAGGCTGAAGCACATGAGACGGATGAGACATATACTTCTTCAACTGGGACACATGAAATACATCATGTACCTTGCCCAGCTCGGCGGGTAAGTCAAGTCTATAAGCTACCGGGCCGATCCGCTCCGTCACAACATAAGGCCCCACATATTTTGGGCTCAACTTGCCTTTCTGGCCAAAACGAAACACTCCCTTCATGGGGGATACTCTCAAAAACCTGATCGCCCACGAACTCCAGGTCACGTCGGCGCACATCTGCGTACGACTTCTGTCTATCCTGAGCTGCTTTCATATTATCCCTGATCTGGCGAACTTCTGCCTGAACTTGCTCAAGATACTCTGGTCCTATAATGACCGTCTCACTCGACTCATCCCAGCATAATGGCGTGCGGCATGGTCTACCGTACAATGCCTGGAAGGGAGACATCTTGATCGATGCATGATAACTGTTGTTGTAGCTAAACTCGATCAGATGTAACTTATCAATCCAGCTGGTCTGAAAGTCAAGTGCACATGCACGTAGCATATCCTCAAGTGTCTGTATGGTGCGCTCACTCTGACCATCGGTCTGTGGGTGAAACGCCGTACTCAATTTCAGTTCAGTACCCAATGCCTCTCGTGTAGACTTCCAATATCTGGATAAGAATCTGGTATCTCTGTCATACAATCGTCTTTGGTACACCATGATGTCTTACAATTTCTTTATCAATAGTTCTGCCAATCTTGCCACTTTCCAGGTGTCCTTCATCGGAATGAATCGGGCCACCTTGGTCAGTCGGTCAACTACCACCCAAATCATATTCAGACCTCCCCTTGTAGGCGGAAGCCCTACCACGAAGTCCATAGATATGTCATGGAACTTCCACTCCGGCACTGGCATTGGCTGCACCATACCACCAGGCCGTCGGTGCTCAAACTTGACCTTCTGACAAGTGAGACACCTCAACATAGTCATTCACATCCTTTTTCATTCCAGCCACCAGAAATCTTTTCATACCTTTATACATCTTTGAAGCTCCGGGGTGAATCGAAGTAGTAGAACAATGGGATTCACTCAATATGCGCTCCTTCAGCTCAGCGCTACTCCTGGGTATACACAACCGCCATTAAGCCTAATCAGGTCATCATCGTGGAGTCTGAAGTCGTACTTCTGACCCTCGAATGTGCCATCAATAAGCTTCTGTCTAATTCTCATGTACTGATCCGTCATCTGAGCACTCCGCACCTCTTCAACCAAGCCAGTATGAGAGACTAGCGAATGGAGAGAGTGTGCTCGGCGACTCAATGCGTCAGCTACCATTTGCCTTACCCTCCTTGTACTGTAAATTGATGTCATAATCATTCAGAACTCAACCCACCTTCTTGCCTCATGTTCAACTCTTTCTGAGTGAACAAGTACTTTAAACTCTTGTGGTCAGAATAAATCGTCACACTTACCCCATACAAGTGATGTCGCCATATCTTCAGTGCGAAGACAATGGCCCCCAATTCTAAGTCGTGGGTAGGGTAGTTCTCCTCATGCTTCTTCAGCTGTCGGGAGGCGTAAGCTACGACCTTCCCGTGTTGCATCAATACACAACCCATACCCCTGCCTGATGCGTCGCAATAGACCTCAAAACCATCTGGACCGTCTGGTAATGTCAGAACCGGTGCAGATGTCAGAGCATCCTTGAGACTCGCAAAGAACTCTCACAGTCGACTGTCCACTCGAATGGTGCATCCTTTTCATCAAGGAAGTCATCGGCTTCGAGACACTGGAGAAGTTCTTCACAAATCTCCTATAATAACCTGCCAGACCGAGGAAGCTCCTGATTCGGTAACTGTCTTCGGCCTAGGCCAGGTGCACTGCATCTATCTTTGCCGGATCAACAGCGATCCCGGCCTCAGAAATCACATGTCCAAGGAAGGATACTTGGTTCAACCAAAATTCACACTTAGAAAATTTAGCATACAGCTGATTCTTTCTCAATGTTGCAATACATCTCTCAGGTGGCTTTCATGCTCACCTCTCGATTTCGAATACACAAGTATGTCATCGATGAAGACTACCACTGATTTGTCCAACTGATCTTGGAACAAACGGTTCATTAAGTCCATGAACTTTGCTGGTGCATTTGACAAGCCAAACGGCATAACTGTGAACTCATAATGCCCATACCTAGTTCTGAAAGCTGTCTTTTCGATATCACTGTCACGGATGGCAATCTGGTGGTATCCGGAACGTAGGTCTATCTTGGAGAATACTGATGCTCCCCTCAGCTGATCAAATAGATCGTCGATGCGTGGTAAGGGGTAACGGTTCTTCACCGTAACAGCATTCAGCTCCCGATAATCAATACATAGGCGGAGGCTACCGTCCTTCTTCTTCACGAAGAGACCGGCGCTCCCCATGGTGAAACTAGGGCGGATAAAGCCCTTGTCGAGTAGGTCTCTCAGCTGCTCCTTGAGCTCTGTCATCTCTGCTGGAGCCATACGGTAAGGTGCTTTCGCAATGGGTCCGGTGCCCGGAACTAGATCAATCTCAAACTCAACCTCTCGTGCTGGCGGCATGCCCGGCAGTTCCTTAGGAAATACATCAGGAAACTCCGACACTACCGGCACATCTGGGCTAAACTCAGGGTCTCTCTCTATGTCCTGGACATAGCAGAGGTATACATCACTCCCTCGTAACTCGTGATACATAGCCATGGCGGTGATGATCTGAGTCGAAGGCTCCCTGGGCCTCTGGCGGTATGATATGGTAACCCCAGATGGACTCCGAAGAAGCAGTCGATGCTCGGCACACAGGATTCTGCCCTTGTACCGCTCCAACCAGTTCATCCCGACAATCACATCAAAACCTAGTCCGTCGAACTCTATCAAGTCGATCGGAAACTCTCACCCCTGATTCGAACAAGCACTCGGTAGTAGCGGGTACATGATCCGCTCTTTCGACGGGAGAGTAACCACGAAGTCTGGCATCTCTTCACCGTCTAACCCCCCTCTTCGCAAATGATAGCGAAATGAATGTGTGTGAGGCTCCAGAGTCGAACAAGATCGATGCATCCACGCCATTCACTGGAAAGGTACCGGTGAGGATTGTGCCGCTCTTGCCGGCTTCTGCCTTATTGCAGACACTCAGTATACCTCCCGTTCCGAGTGCACAGCCTAATTCATTGGCAAACTAATAAGTATTGGGTAACACACGGTTTATATGCTTCAAACAACTCCACTTTATTCATTAACACACTCTTTTTACAACATTCATTGGCTTATACTGTCGCCATGATTCACACTTACAACATCCTTAATACATACTGGTTTATCACATAATTATACAAGGCTTAAAACTGTCTGAAGGTCAAATTCAAACGTCCGGGTTTCATGTGTGTGGCATTGATCACTGCCGACGGTGCGGTATTCAGTTTGATCTTTCTGATGCCATGGTATAGCATCCTTGATTGCCCACCCATGATTAGTACATCTCCCGATTTCAGCAGTAGCTTCTTTGCGAGGTCAGCACGCTTCTGCTCGCCATACACAAACACTGCGGTATCACCAATGGACCAAGACACCACGGGTACTCCCTTACTTAGAGACTCGGGTGACTCGTCCTTGTCTTGGTGTATACCTAACCGTCCACCTTTCTGGTAGAAGTTCACAATACATAGATCTGCTTTTACACTTGGAATTGATTCCGGTTTCAACTTGCTGAGCAATTCCCACGGCGTGGTTAACGACCGCGTGGAACTCCTCTGGTATATTTGATACTGTTGCTCCATCTTCAGCTCGTACTTCTTGATATGACTTGGTGTAAGGGTTCCAGTCCTTACCCATGCACATCATCTTCAATTGCATCCTTGCTCCGTCGGGTATTCGGGTGTGTAAAACCCTCCTGGTTTTGCTCCAAGTTCGTCGCATCGTCTGATGATGGATTTGCGCCTCGGTGTCAGGTATCCATTTAAGAGTATCATACCTGGCTGGATAACCTGACATTGCTCCACGGAAAGTCGGTGATGTTGATGGTGGTTTCTTCAGGGTTTGGTGTGGGTGGGATTGGATAGCATATATTGAAAGTTCCTTTAAGTTTAGAGTACTCTAATTAGGTAAATCTCACACTATACTTTTCTTATTTACTCACATGGTTGTTTATTTAACTCACTCACACACATGCATGTAATGCGGTATGCAGACACTTATTACATTCAACAGTTTAGGCGGTACCTGGTCTAGAAGAGGGCCCTGGCGCCTCAGACCGGTCCACCACATTCAGGGTGGCCTTGTTGGACCCCGACCCCTTCCCCTTCTGGGACTCCGTGTACCTCTGATCTGGGGGTGGCTGGTTTGCTCTCTTCTGGCCATCGGTGGTCGCAGTGGCCTTACCCTTCCATTGCCCCTTGGGCCTGAAGTTCCTACTGTTTGGGTTCTGCCAACATTCATGATCGCGGTGACCCATCTCTTACAGTAATCGGCACTGAACATCGTTACCCTTGCATCCTTGCCGGGTGGTCTCCTTGCACCACCACTTGCAGTAATAGTGGCGCTCCGGTCCAGAGCCCGTGCTAGCTGCTACCAACACAATCAATACTTGTTCCACAACTATTAACATATACTCTAACTTTCACACCGGATTAGACAATTACCCTTAGGTGGGTAAGAACGTAGGGGCTTGGCCGCATACGCATAGGTGAGCTGCAGAGGCTCCTCAGCAGTGGTGGTCTGGGTCTGGCCCTTGCCACCCTGTTGCTGTCCTTTCTGGGACTGGGGGTATGATTTCTTCTTCTTCCCTCCCCACTGCCCTTGCGTGCCTTGGCCCTCGTTCTGAGCCTTGCGCTTGAGCGCACTCTCCTCGTCCCTCAGACGGACGGTGATCTCCACAATAGCAGCGGCATGATAGCACTCCTATATTTAGGGTGTCAGTTATGCCCCGCCAAATAAACTCACAACACATTAACACATTGTACACACTTATTCACATTACACTGTAGTTCCTTTACCTGCAAGGTGGTATATCCAGTAGGCCCCATGCCGTAGCGTAGGCGATAGTTCAGTCCGTTGTAGAAACGGTTCACAAGATCCGGTCTGAGTAACCCAGATCCGGTAGCAGGTGGATAAGTCCAATGAAGGCTGAGTAGTACTCATCTACCGTCATCTTATCCCCTTGTCTCAGATTGTCCAACTCCAGGCGCTTGGCCTCTTGCACATGTATCGGGTAGTATTTGGCTCGCAGCAGAGCCGTGTACTCCCTCCACTGAAAGGTCGGGTCAGCAACTCTGCCCTCTCGCACAAGCTTCCACCAGTTTTGTGCCGAGCCCTTCAAGTAGTAAGCAGCAAGTCGTACCTTGACCTGCTCAGGTGGTGCTAGGGTTTCGAAGGCAGTCTCCATTTCGGAGATGTATGCCTCGAGCTTACGGGGATCGGTCTCCCCACTGAATGAGGGCGGCCTCAGATCAGCCAACGCCTTGACCCAATTGGTCTCTCGTGGCGGTGGTGGTGGTGGCTGAACTCCGGGCTGTTGCCCTTGCTGTATAGCAGCAACTAAGTCGGGTACCAGCTGAGCTACGGCGGCTGCAACTGCCTCAGCCATAGTCTGTGCCGTAGTATCATCACCCTGGTCACCCATACCTCCAGTACCGCGCCCGCGGCCTCTACCTCGTGGTCTACCTGCCATCTGAATTCATATGAACATTCATTAGCATTATGCTTGCACACTTATCGGTCCAACGATTGTAACGCTTCCCGATAATAAGGTATCTCCACACTTAGTTAGTGGTCAACCTTTCCAAATCTGTTCACTTAGGTATCTGTAGTTAGGTTTCCTAACTCGGTATATCCCTAAGCTCGGTATTCTAGTCATCAGAGCGATACTTCGCTCTGATACCACTTTTTGTAACACCCCTACTACGCACATAACTTTACTTGGAATCGCAGCGGAAATAAACAACTAAACAGTAACTAAACGATTGGTGCTACAATGCCGTCAACCACCCACGTGGCTAACAAGGCTGAATAAATACAATTGTACCGGTCTGATGATCAGACTCCCGAGCGTAGAACTAATAACCATATATATACATCAACATAATACCGAGTGTTTACATAAATCCTTCACTGTATACTTCACTGTAAACCATCATAAACAAGTATATAATACGCCACGGGAGCACAGGCGCATCCCGGGCAACATCCAAAAGTACTCCAAAAGTAACTACACCCTAGGATCTAGAGCCACTCCGCTTCTTCGATCCTCATCCTGCAGTAAAAGAAATATGGATCCCCCGAGGGGGTCAGCAACCCTTGGCTGGCATGGTTAACGCGCAGCCATCGACTACCGGAATGCGCGCAACTATTTGTCATGATGACATGGTATTTATTTTAAACACACAACTCATCATATACATAACATGGGTATTGTACACCATCATAACACAACTTCACAACATACAATTCCTTTTAGGAAGAGAACCAACACAATTAGTCCCACTGAGAGCCTAGAGAATGTTGCCATGCTCATGCTTAGCTCGTTACATAACTCGTTACCGTCCGGTTAGATTGGACAGTTAACTTACACAAGGTGCCTCGGATATAGTGATCCAAGCACACCGAAATAACACATAGTATGCCCCTGTGGCCCGACGTGAGTCAGTAAAATAGCCTTGGTTAAGCTAAAGGGAAGGTTAGAAACCAAATTGGAAACTTAACCATAACATACAGAGAGAATCGAACCGGTTATGACATCGACTCCCATACTCACACGCGTGGCCGGAACAGACCGGACTCCTCACTTCCCCCGTTAGCCCTTGTTAGTAGTACATCATTGAACTCAACAAACAATCCACGATAATAGGTCAAGTCTTGTTAGACACACACAAGGGAAGAGAGAGAGTCATACTTAACAACATAATAATATTTAACAACTGTAAACTCTTTACATGGTTTAATCTTACAAAGTTATAAACACACAGAAAAACAAACAACACACAAGCCGGTGTAAACCGGTAGGCAACAGACTGCAAGAAAACCATACCTGGTCCTTGCCTCGACTGATTTCCACCTTGAGAGAATCCTAAACACATTAGTAACGTCGGTTAATTAACGCACTAGTCCATTATACATTATCTACTCAACATTACTAGTTTATTTTTACTTTACACTTGTTACAACTTTTCATCCTTTTAATTGCCTTTAAAACCCACCTAACATGTCTTACATAACCTTATAATATCATTACTAACCAACTACCATTTTTAGATAACAATTCCATCTTAAAACAATAATTTTTGGTCCATACAGTGGCCTGTCCGAACTTGTGTCCGAGCTTCCAAGTTCGGACACAAGCCGTGATTTTTGACAGAAAACAGACACATGTCCGAACTTGTGTCCGGACTTCGGAAGTTCGGACATGGGTCGAGAATAACCAACAGAAGGAGCAGGCGCGTCCGAACTTGTGTCCGAGCTTCCCTAAGTTCGGACACAGGTCGCAGCTAAATCCAGAGAAAGAAATGGGTGCGTCCGAACTTCCAAATTCGGACGGTAGTTCGGACACTACCTAAAACCCAGAAAACTGTAAGCGTAACAGGGCATGTCCGAGCTTCCAAATTCGGACGGAAGTTCGGACGTGCCATTATACTCATTTTCTACAACCTTAAACACTTAACCAAATTTCTCCAAAGCCTCCAACACTTATAGTATCTACTCCCTAGGTTCCTAAGTGATGTTTCATGCCTATACTAACCATTATATCAAGATATTCCTTCCACACAACATCATTACTCAAACATCATTTCTTACAAACTAAAACTCCTTATATCATCCTTGAAATCCCTTTTTCTAAGCTTACAATTCCTCCTTATTTTACCAAAGTTTGCCTAAGTCTTCATCTAAGTCCAAAATGACTTTGGTACACACTAAAACCTCAAGATCATGCCTAAGTCCTTATTACGCTCTAGATCACTTCCTAGTTCATCAAAATTCCTTTATAACATCTTGAATCCTTTATGCATCTCCTAAATTTCGACATAGGTTCTCCTAGTATTTTGTTACACCTTAGCACAATATTATCATCATTAAACATCCTAGAACACTAAGAACACCAAGAACACTTTCTTACACAACTTCACCAAATTCACACTACATCACAATATAGTGCACAATTTAAATTGCATGGCACTTAGGCCCTTAAAATGCATGGCTCTTAGGCCCTTAAAGTGCTTAAATCATAAACACTGAATTTCCACAATATATATGCTTTAACCTGCGATTACATACAACAAGACATATGGTATTTTACTAGTCTCCTTGAGAACATTTACTAGGTCATTTACCATTTGCTCTTTAGGTAGTTTTAATAAGCAATTATAGGCTCATTTCTCCTAAGGCATTAAACAACATAAGTTAGTAGATTTACCTCTTTTCCAAACACACTTCCTTTTGTTTCCTTACAAAACCGTATGGTATTTTGATTCCTTGTCAAGTTCTAGACAATATACAAACATTATAATGAGTATTCAAGCTATAAGCTTCATCTCATTGTAAACCCTAATTTACATTGTTTCAAAAACATTAATGTAGTTGTTTTACCTTGATCTTTGAAGAGAGTTTGAATATATAACAAGAGAGGACTCCACCTAGTCCATGAAGAGTTGAAATGAAGCTAGAACAAAGTCACACAAAGAGCTATATCAATGTGTATTTTCGGTCAAGGTAAGAACATGGAGGAAACATGATTTTCTTTGAGATTCCTTACCTAGAAGCAAAGGAGATCAACAATATGTCAAAAGACAAGCTCAAGCTCCTTCAATGGTGGAACACCTTGGCACCGAAATGGGGCTCTTGGAGTTTTGAGAAGATAGGAATAAAGAGCTTGATGAGAGGAAGAGATTGGTGGTCTTTGTTTTTGATTTGGACAAGTGAGCAAGATTTAACAAGAGGTCAAAGTGGGAGTTCTAATGGTGGTAGTGGTATTACCGAGAGAGAGCAAAGAAGAGAGGTAGAAGATGGTGTTTGCAAACCGTGGGAATGAAGGAAAGAAATGAGAATGAGATAGGATTTGCTTTTAAGAAGATATTTATGCTTATAAAGTAAAAAGTAAGTTTACTTAGTTTCTTTACTTACTTATTTATTAACTAGAGAGTGGTGAGTCACACACTATAAAAACCGGCCCCCTTTATTAGTATGAGGGTTTTAGTCTTTGTTTGTCAATTTAATTACTTAATACAACATATGTTATAAACTAGCTTATAAAAAGCACTATTCACCTAAACAAGGCACTTAGAAGTGAAATTTTTGATTTCCCATTAATATAGCCACCCAAATGTGTACTATTATAGTACACATTATATTTAAGAGTAATGATGGACATTTAGCCATTCAAAACTCATTTACAAGACAATTTTTCAAAAACGTGCTTTAAGACTCCTTAAAGCACATTTTGTGTTTAAACTTGTTTTCAAGCTTGGTTTTCTTTGGTAATTGGTTTAATATGTTCATTAGTGTATAAATGAGGTCTTGGTAAGTTCATTAGGTCTTAACCAAGTTTATCCCAAGCTTAGAGCACATTTTGGCTCTTATTGACTTTAAAGCACATTTTGTGTTTTCTTTAGTTTAAATTTATTTACTAAGGTTTCTAAGACTCTTTTTAGTCTTATTACACCATATTTAGGTGTTTCGACAACATAACTAGGTTTGGGGTATTTCAATCTACCCCCCTTAAAAGAACTTTGTCCCCAAAGTTCTACTTCCACATAACTTAAACATTAGAACATGAGAACACATATCAACAACACTTCTATATCACTTAACAACATCTTACATCATATCGGACACATGGTCCAAACAACAAAACATCACAACATCATTCAGACTCAGTGGTCTGTAACATTAACAACATGACAACACAACACAGACAATGTATTCAAATACATGTCATACACATAACCGAAACGGCTCTACCCCCCTTAAATAGGGGTACGCCCCGTACCCTATACATACAAACACTAAGAAGTAAACAACGACGGGTACTTCGCCTTCATCTTATCTTCCAGCTCCCAAGTGGCCTCCTCAACGTCCTGGTTAGACCAGAGAACCTTCACCAGTCTAACAGACTTATGGCGAGTGTCTCGAGTCTTAGTGTCCAGAATCCGTACCGGAGTCTCCACTGATCGCATGGTCGGCTCTAAAGTTAGCCTTTCAGGCTGAAGCACATGAGACGGATGAGACATATACTTCTTCAACTGGGACACATGAAATACATCATGTACCTTGCCCAGCTCGGCGGGTAAGTCAAGTCTATAAGCTACCGGGCCGATCCGCTCCGTCACAACATAAGGCCCCACATATTTTGGGCTCAACTTGCCTTTCTGGCCAAAACGAAACACTCCCTTCATGGGGGATACTCTCAAAAATACCTGATCGCCCACGGCGAACTCCAGGTCACGTCGGCGCACATCTGCGTACGACTTCTGTCTATCCTGAGCTGCTTTCATATTATCCCTGATCTGGCGAACTTCTGCCTGAACTTGCTCAAGATACTCTGGTCCTATAATGACCGTCTCACTCGACTCATCCCAACATAATGGCGTGCGGCATGGTCTACCGTACAATGCCTGGAAGGGAGACATCTTGATCGATGCATGATAACTGTTGTTGTAACTAAACTCGATCAGATGTAACTTATCAATCCAGCTGGTCTGAAAGTCAAGTGCACATGCACGTAGCATATCCTCAAGTGTCTGAATAGTGCGCTCACTCTGACCATCGGTCTGTGGGTGAAACGCTGTGCTCAATTTCAGTTCAGTACCCAATGCCTCTCGTGTAGACTTCTAATATCTGGATAAGAATCTGGTATCTCTGTCAGATACTATCGTCTTTGGTACACCATGATGTCTTACAATTTCTTTGTCGAAGAGCTCTGCAAGCTTAGCCACTTTCCAGGTGTCCTTCATCGGTAATGAATCGAGACACCTTGGTCAGTCGGTCTACCACAACCCAAATCATATTCAGACCTCCCCTTGTAGGCGGAAGCCCTACCACGAAGTCCATGGATATGTCATGGAACTTCCACTCCGGCACTGGCATTGGCTGCACCATACCACCAGGCCGTCGGTGCTCAAACTTGACCTTTTGACAAGTGAGACACCTCAACACATAGTCATTCACATCCTTTTTCATTCCAGCCCACCAGAAATATCTTTTCATACCTTTTACATCTTTGAAGCTCCGGGGTGAATCGAAGTAGTAGAACAATGGGATTCACTCAATATGCGCTCCTTCAACTCAGCGCTACCCTGGTATACACAACCGGCCATTAGCCTAATCAGGTCATCATCGTGGAGTCTGAAGTCGTACTTCTGACCCTCGAATGTGCCATCAATAAGCTTCTGCCTAATCTCCACCATATACTGATCCGTCATCTGAGCACTCCGCACCTCTTCAACCAAGCCAGTATGAGAGACTAGCGAATGGAGAGAGTGTGCTCGGCGACTCAATGCGTCAGCTACCACGTTTGCCTTACCCTCCTTGTACTGTAAATTGATGTCATAATCATTCAGAAATTCAACCCACCTTCTTTGCCTCATGTTCAACTCCTTCTGAGTGAACAAGTACTTTAAACTCTTGTGGTCAGAATAAATCGTCACACTTACCCCATACAAGTGATGTCGCCATATCTTCAGTGCGAAGACAATGGCCCCCAATTCTAAGTCGTGGGTAGGGTAGTTCTCCTCATGCTTCTTCAGCTGTCGGGAGGCGTAAGCCACGACCTTCCCGTGTTGCATCAACACACAACCCATACCCCTGCCTGATGCGTCGCAATAGACCTCAAAACCATCTGGACCGTCTGGTAATGTCAGAACCGGTGTAGATGTCAGAGCATCCTTGAGACTCGCGAAAGAACTCTCACAGTCGATGTCCACTCGCATGGTGCGATCTCTTCTTCGCAAGGAAGTCATCGCTTCGAGACACTGGAGAAGTTCTTCACAATCCCTCTCCATAACCTGCCAGACCGAGGAAGCTCCTGATGTCGGTAACTGTCTTCGGCCTAGCCAGGTGCGCAACTGCATCTATCTTTGCCGATCAACAGCGATCCCGGCCTCAGAAATCACATGTCCAAGGAATGATATTGGTTCAACCAAATTCACACTTAGAAACTTAGCATACTAGCTGATTCTTTCTCAATGTCTGCATACATCTCTCAGGTGGCTCTCATGCTCACCTTCCGATTTCGAATACACAAGTATGTCATCGATGAGACTACCACTGATTTGTCCAACTGATCTTGGAACAACGGTTCATTAAGTCCATGAACTTTGCTGGTGCATTTGACAAGCCAACGGCATAACTGTGAACATCATAATGCCCATACCTAGTTCTGAAAGCTGTCCTTTTCGATATCACTGTCACGGATGGCAATCTGGTGGATCCGGAACGTTGGTCTATCTTGGAGAATACTGATGCTCCCCTCAGCTGATCAAATAGATCGTCGATGCGTGGTAAGGGTAACGGTTCTTCACCGTAACAGCATTCAGCTCCCGATAATCAATACATAGGCGGAGGCTACCGTCCTTCTTCTTCACGAAGAGGACCGGCGCTCCCCATGGTGAAACACTGGGGCGGATAAAGCCCTTGTCGAGTAGTCTCTCAGCGCTCCTTGAGCTCTGTCATCTCTGCTGGAGCCATACTAGGGGCTTTTGCAATGGGTCCGGTGCCCGGAACTATCAATCTCAAACTCAACCTCTCGTGCTGGCGGCATGCCCGGCAGTTCCTTAGGAAATACCAGGAAACTCCGACACTACCGGCACATCTGGGATAACTCAGGGTCTCTCTCTATGTCCTGGACATAGCAAGGTATACATCACTCCCTCGTCGTAACTCGTGATACATAGCCATGGCGGTGATGATCTGAGTCGAAGGCCCCTGGGCCTCGGCGGTAAGATATGGTTACCCCAGATGGACTCCGAGAAGCAGTCGATGCTCGGCACACAGGATTCTGCCCTTGTACCGCTCCAACCAGTTCATCCCGACAATCACATCAAAGCCTAGCCCGTCGAACTCTATCAAGTCGATCGGAAACTCTTCACCCCTGATTCGAAACAATAGCACCTCGGTAGTAACGGGTACATCTGATCCGCTCTTTCGACGGGAGAGTGACCACGAAGTCTGGCATCTCTTCACCGTCTAGCCCCAGCCTCTTCGCAAATGCTAGCGAAATAAATGTGTGTGAGGCTCCAGAGTCGAACAAGATCGATGCATCCTCGCCATTCACTGGAAAGGTACCGTGAGGATTGTGCCGCTCTTGCCGCTTCTGCCTTATTGCAGACACTCAGTATACCTCCCGTTCCGAGTGCACAGCCTAATTCATTGGCAAACTAATAAGTATTGGGTAACAACACGGTTTATATGCTTCAAACAACTCCACTTTATTCATTAACACACTCTTTTTACAACATTCATTGGCTTATACTGTCGCCATGATTCACACTTACAACATCCTTAACACATACTGGTTTGTCACATAATTATACAAGGCTTAAAACTGTCTAAAGGTCAAATTCAAACGTCCGGGTTTCATGTGTGTGGCATTGATCACTGCCGACGGTGCGGTATTCAGTTTGATCTTTCTGATGCCATGGTATAGCATCCTTGATTGCCCCCCATGATTAGTACATCTCCCGATTTCAGCAGTAGCTTCTTTGCGAGATCAGCACGCTTCTGCTCGCCATATACAAACACTGCGGAATCACCAATGGACCAAGACACCACGGGTACTCCCTTACTTAGAGACTCGGGTGACTCGTCCTTGTCTTGGTGTATACCTAACCGTCCACCTTTCTGGTAGAAGTTCACAATACATAGATCTGATTTTACACTTGGAATTGATTCCGGTTCAACTTGCTGAGCAATTCCCACGGCGTGGTTAACGACCGCGTGGAACTCCTCTGGTATATTTGATACTGTTGCTCCATCTTCAGCTCGTACTTCTTGATATGACTTGGTGTAAGGGTTCCAGTCCTTACCCATGCACATCATCTTCAATTGCATCCTTGCTCCGTCCGGGTATTCGGGTGTGTAAAACCCTCCTGGTTTTGCTCCAAGTTCGTCGCATCGTCTGATGATATGGATTTGCGCCTCTGGTGTCAGGTATCCATTTAAGAGTATCATACCTGGCTGGATAACCTGACATTGCTCCCACGGAAAGTCGGTGATGTTGATGGTGGTTTCTTCAGGGTTTGGTGTGGGTGGGATTGGATAGCATATATTGAAAGTTCCTTTAAGTTTAGAGTACTCTAATTAGGTAAATCTCACACTATACTTTTCTTATTTACTCACATGGCTGTTTATTTAAACTCACTCACACACATGCATGTAATGCGGTATGCAGACACTTATTACATTCAACAGTTTAGGCGGTACCTGGTCTAGAAGAGGGCCCTGGCGCCTCAGACCGGTCCACCACATTCAGGGTGGCCTTGTTGGACCCCGACCCCTTCCCCTTCTGGGACTCCGTGTACCTCTGATCTGGGGGTGGCTGGTTTGCTCTCTTCTGGCCATCGGTGGTCGCAGTGGCCTTACCCTTCCATTGCCCCTTGGGCCTGAAGTTCCTACTGTTTGGGTTCTGCCAACATTCATGATCGCGGTGACCCATCTTCTTACAGTATCGGCACTGAACATCGTTACCCTTGCAGTCCTTGCCGGGGTGGTCTCCGTTGCACCACTTGCAGTAATAGTGGCGCTCCGGTCCAGAGCCCGTGCTAGCTGCTATCATAATACACAATCAATACTTGTTCCACAACTTATTAACATATACTCTAACTTATCACACAGGATTAGACAATTACCCTTAGGTGGGTAAGAACGTAGGGGCTTGGCCGCATACGCATAGGTGAGCTGTAGAGGCTCCTCAGCAGTGGTGGTCTGGGTCTGGCCCTTGCCACCCTGTTGCTGTCCTTTCTGGGACTGGGGGTATGATTTCTTCTTCTTCCCTCCCCACTGCCCTTGCGTGCCTTGGCCCTCGTTCTGAGCCTTGCGCTTGAGCGCACTCTCCTCGTCCCTCAGACGGACGGTGATCTCCACAATAGCAGCGGCATGATAGCACTCCTATATTTAGGGTGTCAGTTATGCCCCGCCAAATAAACTCACAACACATTAACACATTGTACACACTTATTCACATTACACTGTAGGTTCCTTTACCTGCAAGGTGGTATATCCAGTAGGCCCCATGCCGTAGCGTAGGCGATAGTTCAGTCCGTTGTAGAAACGGTTCACAAGAATCCGGTCTGAGTAACCCAGATCCGGTAGCAGGTGGATAAGTCCAATGAAGGCTGAGTAGTACTCATCTACCGTCATCTTATCCCCTTGTCTCAGATTGTCCAACTCCAGGCGCTTGGCCTCTTGCACATGTATCGGGTAGTATTTGGCTCGCAGCAGAGCCGTGTACTCCCTCCACTGAAAGGTCGGGTCAGCAACTCTGCCCTCTCGCACAAGCTTCCACCAGTTTTGTGCCGAGCCCTTCAAGTAGTAAGCAGCAAGTCGTACCTTGACCTGCTCAGGTGGTGCTAGGGTTTCGAAGGCAGTCTCCATTTCGGAGATGTATGCCTCGAGCTTACGGGGATCGGTCTCCCCACTGAATGAGGGCGGCCTCAGATCAGCCAACGCCTTGACCCAATTGGTCTCTCGTGGCGGTGGTGGTGGTGGCTGAACTCCGGGCGGTTGCCCTTGCTGTATAGCAGCAACTAAGTCGGGTACCAGCTGAGCTACGGCGGCTGCAACTGCCTCAGCCATAGTCTGTGCCGTAGTATCATCACCCTGGTCACCCATACCTCCAGTACCGCGCCCGCGGCCTCTACCTCGTGGTCTACCTGCCATCTGAATTCATTGAACATTCATTAGCATTATGCTTGCACACTTATCGGTCCAACGATTGTAACGCTTCCCGATAATAAGGTATCTCCACACTTAGTTAGTGGTCAACCTTTCCAAATCTGTTCACTTAGGTATCTGTAGTTAGGTTTCCTAACTCGGTATATCCCTAAGCTCGGTATTCTAGTCGTCAGAGCGATACTTCGCTCTGATACCACTTTTTGTAACACCCCTACTACGCACATAACTTTACTTGGAATCGCAGCGGAAATAAACAACTAAACAGTAACTAAACGATTGGTGCTACAATGCCGTCAACCACCCTGGCTAACAAGGCTGAATAAATACAATTGTACCGGTCTGATGATCAGACTCCCGAGCGTAGAACTAATAACCATATATATACATCAACATAATACCGAGTGTTTACATAAATCCTTCACTGTATACTTCACTGTAAACCATCATAAACAAGTATATAATACGCCACGGGAGCACAGGCGCATCCCGGGCAACATCCAAAAGTACTCCAAAAGTAACTACACCCTAGGATCTAGAGCCACTCCGCTTCTTCGATCCTCATCCTGCAGTAAAAGAAATATGGATCCCCCGAGGGGGTCAGCAACCCTTGGCTGGCATGGTTAACGCGCAGTCCATCGACTACCGGAATGCGCGCAACTATTTGTCATGCTGACATGGTATTTATTTTAAACACACAACTCTTACATATACAACATAACATGGGTATTGTACACATCATAACACACTTCACAACATACAATTCCTTTTAGGAAGAGAACCAACACAATTAGTCCCCACTGAGAGCCTAGAGAATGTTGCCATGCTCATGCTTAGCTCGTTACATAACTCGTTACCGTCCGGTTAGATTGGACAGTTAACTTAACACAAGGTGCCTCGGATATAGTCATCCAAGCACACCGAAATAACACATAGTATGCCCCTGTGGCCCGACGTGAGTCAGTAAAATAGCCTTGGTTAAGCTAAAGGGAAGGTTAGAAACCAAATTGGAAACTTAACCATAACATACAGAGAGAGTCGAACCGGTTATGACATCGACTCCCATACTCACACGCGTGGCCGGAACAGACCGGACTCCTCACTTCCCCCGTTAGCCCTTGTTAGTAGTACATCATTGAACTCAACAAACAATCCACGATAATAGGTCAAGTCTTGTTAGACACACACAAGGGAAGAGAGAGAGTCATACTTAACAACATAATAATATTTAACAACTGTAAACTCTTTACATGGTTTAATCTTACAAAGTTATAAACACACAGAAAAACAAACAACACACAAGCCGGTGTAAACCGGTAGGCAACAGACTGCAAGAAAACCATACCTTGGTCCTTGCCTCGACTGATTTCCACCTTGAGAGAATCCTAAACACATTAGTAACGTCGGTTAATTAACGCACTTGTCCATTAATAACATTATCTACTCAACATTACTAGTTTATTTTTACTTTACACTTGTTACAACTTTTCATCCTTTTAATTGCCTTTAAAACCCTCCTAACATGTCTTACATAACCTTATAATATCATTACTAACCAACTACCATTTTTAGATAACAATTTCCATCTTAAAACAATAATTTTTGGTCCATACAGTGGCCTGTCCGAACTTGTGTCCGAGCTTCCAAGTTCGGACACAAGCCGTGATTTTTGACAGAAAACAGACACATGTCCGAACTTGTGTCCGGACTTCGGAAGTTCGGACATGGGTCGAGAATAACCAACAGAAGGAGCAGGCGCGTCTGAACTTGTGTCCGAGCTTCCCTAAGTTCGGACACAGGTCGCAGCTAAATCCAGAGAAAGAAATGGGTGCGTCCGAACTTCCAAATTCGGACGGTAGTTCGGACACTACCTAAAACCCAGAAAACTGTAAGCGTAACAGGGCATGTCCGAGCTTCCAAATTCGGACGGAAGTTCGGACGTGCCATTATACTCATTTTCTACAACCTTAAACACTTAACCAAATTTCTCCAAAGCCTCCAACACTTATAGTATCTACTCCCTAGGTTCCTAAGTGATGTTTCATGCCTATACTAACCATTATATCAAGATATTCCTTCCACACAACATCATTTCTTACAAACTAAAACTTCTTATATCATCCTTGAAATCCCTTTTTCTAAGCCTACAATTCCTCCTTATTTTACCAAAGTTTGCCTAAGTCTTCATCTAAGTCCAAAATGACTTTGGTACACACTAAAACCTCAAGATCATGCCTAAGTCCTTATTACGCTCTAGATCACTTCCTAGTTCATCAAAATTCCTTTATAACATCTTGAATCCTTTATGCATCTCCAAAATTTCGACATAGGTTCTCCTAGTATTTTGTTACACCTTAGCACGATATTATCATCATTAAACATCCTAGAACACTAAGAACACCAAGAACACTTTCTTACACAACTTCACCAAATTCACACTACATCACAATATAGTGCACAATTTAAATTGCATGGCACTTAGGCCCTTAAAATGCATGGCTCTTAGGCCCTTAAAGTGCTTAAATCATAAACACTGAATTTCCACTATATATCTTTTAACCTGCGATTACATACAACAAGACATATGGTATCTTACTAGTCTCCTTGAGAACATTTACTAGGTCATTTACCATTTGCTCTTTAGGTAGTTTTAATAAGCAATTATAGGCTCATTTCTCCTAAGGCATTAAACAACATTAAGTTAGTAGAATTACCTCTTTTTCCAAAACACTTCCTTCTTGATTCCTTACAAAACCGTATGGTATTTTGATTCCTTGTCAAGTTCTAGACAATATACAAACATTATAATGAGTATTCAAGCTATAAGCTTCATCTCATTGCAAACCCTAATTGACATTGTTTCAAAAACATTAATGTAGTTGTTTTACCTTGATCTTTGAAGAGTTTGAATATATAACAAGAGAGGACTCCACCTAGTCCATGAAGAGTTGAAATGAAGCTAGAACAAAGTCACACAAAGAGCTATATCAATGTGTTTTCGGTCAAGTAAGAACATGGAGGAAACATGATTTTTCTTTGAGATTCCTTACCTAGAAGCAAAGGAGATCAACAATATGTCAAAAGACAAGCTCAAGCTCCTTCAATGGTGGAACACCTTGGCACCGAAATGGGGCTCTTGGAGTTTTGAGAAGATAGGAATGAAGAGCTTGATGAGAGGAAGAGATTGGTGGTGTTTGTTTTTGATTTGAACAAGTGAGCAAGATTTTACAAGAGGTCAAAGTGGGAGTTCTAATGGTGGTAGTGGTATTACCGAGAGAGAGCAAAGAAGAGAGGTAGAAGATGGTGTTTGCAAACCGTGGGAATGAAGGAAAGAAATGAGAATGAGATAGGATTTGCTTTTAAGAAGATATTTATGCTAATAAAGTAAAAAGTAAGTTTACTTAGTTTGCTTTACTTACTTATTACATTAACTAGAGAGTGGTGAGTCACCACACATATAAAAACCGGCCCCCTTTATTAGTATGAGGGTATTTTAGTCTTTGTTTGTCAATTTAATTACTTACAACAACATATGTTATAAACTAGCTTATAAAAAGCACTATTCACCTAAACAAGGCACTTAGAAGTGAAATTTTTGATTTCCCATTAATATAGCCACCCAAATGTGATACTATATAGTACACATATATATTTAAGAGTAATGATGGACATTTAGCCATTCAAAACTCATTTACAAGACAATTTTTCAAAAACGTGCTTTAAGACTCCTTAAAGCACATTTTGTGTTTAAACTTGTTTTCAAGCTTGGTTTTCTTTGGTAATTGGTTTAATATGTTCATTAGTGTATAAATGAGGTCTTGGTAAGTTCATTAGGTCTTAACCAAGTTTATCCCAAGCTTAGAGCACATTTTGGCTCTTATTGACTTTAAAGCACATTTTGTGTTTTCTTTAGTTTAAATTTATTTACTAAGGTTTCTAAGACTCTTTTTAGTCTTATTACACCATATTTAGGTGTTTCAACAACATAACTAGGTTTGGGGTATTTCAATAATCCATAGTTTTCTTTATTTACAAGATCACCCCATAATTTATACCATGTTATATATACCATATAATATAACATTTTTAAATTATAAAAAGGTATAACCTATGGTTTTATATTTGTAAAATACCGAACAGACCATGTCTGTTTATAAATTAATTTCCAACCCTTTTAACTTTACAAATTTACAATTTGACCACATATATAATCACAATGTGACCCACTTTATAACATATAGTTTTGTAATATCATTAAAACTATATATTATACATATATCTTATTAAAATACCTTATATTACTCCAAAAATCACCAAATTCCACCAAAGGGTTATAATTAACATTCCTAACCCATATAATCTCGGTATTTACTATTCTACCACATATATTTATCTATAGTGTCACAATGACATAATAACTATATATTATACATATATAGTTTATTTTAATCCCAAAATCAACCAAATAAATTCCTAAAAATTCCTAATAGCCCATGGGTGTTTATAATACCATTTTACACCCTTTAATTTGGTCAAATCCTACCATATGGTCAAGGTTGACCTCCTTAATATTGCCTTGACCATTAATTCCCATATATTACGGTTTGTACCCATATTTTCTAGAAATTACCTTTTAACCCCAAAACTTTATAAAATCTTATAATTTTTATTTTAAATCCTTTTAACCTCAAACTTTCGGCTTTATTATTATATAGCCCCCAAATTTAATTTAATTATGGTTTATACCCCAATTCCTTGCGGTAATATATTTTTATCACCTAAACTTAATTAAAACCTTATAAATACATAAATAAAATGGCCTAAAGTACATGGCCTTATTACAAAAATTAGCTTATAAAATAAATTACACATAAATGCCCAAAAATGCATTAAACTCTCGGCCTCACCATATAGTTTTCTATATTTACCAATTTTCCACATAATGTCTTAAATTTGACAATTATGTTAATTAATTACTTATATAAATTTACCAAACCATTCCTTAACCAACTAAGGTCAAAATAAGACCTTTTATACCATGTTCACTCATGGCATATATAAGCATATGTATAAGCACATATTAATAACCAAGTGAAGGTTTTAGTGATTTATACCTTATTTTTGCCAAGTTTAGGCCTTGTTTGGCCACGGCCAGCTTAGAATAATTTTTCCACAGCTTCTTTTACATGTTTTCAAACAGCAATTAAGGCATGATTAGTCTCCAAGCAAGAGCTAACCATAAGAAGTGTTTAATGTATATTTTCAAGGTAAAATTTATCTTAGAATACCAAGGTAACCAAGGTGATCTTCGGCCTATTTTTACAGAACAAAAAGAGCATCAAAAGAGCTACTAAAACCAAGTTTAAAACCGGTATAACTCAGATTAGAAGATGGCTAATTTTCACCTTGATTAAAATGCCAAAAATGGTGTTTTTGGCATGGATTTGGCTATACCTTGAAGTCTTGATATACCAACTGAATAAGCATGTTAAGAAGAAGTTTATAAGCCTAAGAAATCAGGTTTTCCAACCAGAAATGAAAGGGATCAAGAGATAAGTGCTTAAAGCACATTTTTACCTTAAAAGATCAAGATTACAATTCTCCTCATTCTTCCCTTGTTACAGCCAAGAAACACACTCCTTTTAACCTCCAAAACAACCTTGAACCATGGATGGAAATGGTTGATGCTTAGCTCCATGAAAGAGGAAAGAAAAGTGAAGAGAATGAACATAAAATGGCTTAATAAGCTTACCTAGGTAGAAAGGTGTTCTTCTCTGAACTTGGTGACTTCCTATGGTAATGGAGGAGCAAAAGAGAGAGTGGAGGCTGCTGGAGTCGGCTGGGAAAGAAGGTAATGGGGTAAGAAAGCTAATTTTGCTTTTTATGTCATTTAATGTTACTTTATGAAATATTAAATGGTGATTCATTATATTGGCTAGATATTTATGTTAATAATGGGTAAGAATGACAGCTAAGTGGGTGGCAATGGATGTCTTGGTCAATGGATGTCATTTGACCATGGTTTAAGTTAAGTAATTAAATGTTATTTTTGGGTACTATTCATCCAAAATCACCCATTTTGATTTTATTTTTAAACTTTGATTTAGACTTTATAATATAGTCTATCATGTCACATTAATGATATAAAGAATGTAATCTAGTCTTTAAAGTGACAAAAAGTCAATATCTTAGAGCTCATACACAAAAACATGCTTTAAGGTGTTTTAGTGCACATTTTGTGTCACAAGGTGTTTCTGAGCTTAGTTTTCTTTGAGAACAGTTTTATTGTGTTCCTTACATGATAATTGATCTTAGGAATCCAATTTTCTTAGAGCACATTTTTGCCTTACTTGACCTTGAAGCATGTAAATGCTTGTTCTTTGTGTAGGAGTGTTGTCCAATAATTGTAGTATGTTCCTTTATGGGTTATAATGCTTAGGACAAAATTTTAGGTCCTAAGGAGTTCATTTGGGTATGTATTTACCCTAAACAGTCAAAGGGTGCAATATCTTGCTTTTATGTTGACCATTTTTGTTCTCAATTGACTTTTAAGGCATGTTTAGGCCTTAATTAATTTGATTATATGTTTAATCCATGTTTTATTAGTTTGGGGTATTTCAGTCATGCTTATATTCAATGTGAGGACGTGAAGATTCGGGGGCTTTTAACTATTTTGATATTGAGATACAGAGCCGCCGAGCATGTATATATATATATATATATATGAAGGGACCAGTTGTATTGAGGGGGGGAGAAATATACAAGACCTAGCCGTCACACACAGATATAGACAGAGGGAGACGAATACAGTAACAACAGTTCGAGAGCCGTAGAGCATTTGCAGGCACACCAATTCAGACAGAGGGAGACTATCAGTTAGTTTTGACAGACCGGAGCAGAAGGTAGAGATTGGATTCATCACCGTTCTTCAATTAGATGACGTTTTCTAATCTCTTAATTATTGTTATTATTTCTTTGTCTCCAATTTCTGAGTAGTTGTTGGAATTCTGGTTTACTATGGACAACTAGTTTATTATTTTGCTTCCTGAGTTGTTTAATATTGATTCGATATAGATTGTAGTTTTGTTCTCCGTTATTTATCGATTTCTTTTGTGATTAATTATGCTTGAGTTTATTTGGTATGAATTGCTTACAAGTGAGAACTGCGGCGTTCAATAGACCTTAGGAATATTACCAGTGAAACTACAGATGACAATTCCTGGGGATTAGCTGACTAGAAACCAGATGAATCGTTTCGTAACGAAAGTTAGGATTTGGGAATTGATAGTGAGGATCTATCTTGCGGGAGGCCGGTTTTAGATTAATTTAGATCTCAGGTTGCAATCTAGAATTTAGAAAACACTCAGGAATGGAATTGATAAACTAGGGAGAAGTAAGAAACCAGGATTCGCCCTTTGAGAATTGTTTAGAAGATAACCTTTTTACTATTTTTTTATTATTGTTTATTTAATTTCTGCAACCAAACCCCCAAGTTTATTGTTGTTATTTTTCTTTAGTTTATTAGTTAGTAATCAAAGACTCAAACCAGACACAACCTCCTTTGGTTCGATAACCTAGAGAATACTACCTAGGAAAACTTGCTATGATAGACCAGTACACTTGCTGATATACATTTTCACCCGTACATGTTTTTGGCGCCGTTGCCGGGGAGGCACGGTTATTTAGTTTAGTCTTTATTCTTTTTTTTCTTTTTTTTTTTATTTTTGTTTTGTTTGTTTAATTTATTTTTAGTTTAGTTTTATTTTTTGTTAGTTTTTTTATTTGTTTTTAGTTAGTTGATATTAAATTTTGTACGTTTGTTTGATTTTTTTTCCTTATATAGTCGTTTTGTTTTAGGATTAGTTTTTTTTAGGTTTTATCTTATTTTTTTAATGAAATTTTAATTTTGTTAGATTGGTTTAATTTCTGTTTTGTATTATTTTGTTTTTTATTATTTTTTTCCGTTCTCTTTAGTTTTTTTTATTTCAGTTTTTTTTATTTGTTTAATTTTGTTATTTCTATTTCTTTGATTTTAATTTATAGGAATTTGTTTAGTTTAATTTTATTTACCTTTTCATTCATTGTTGTTTTTATTTATTTTATTGTTATGTACATATTTTTCTTTTTATTTCTTCTTTATGTATATAATTTATTTTTCTTTTTATTTCGAGGTACTTTGATTTGATGGCTGGATATTATAATCCGCCAGGAGGTTGACCTGGATATTACAACCAATGGGTTGTATGTGAAAGGTGTGGAGGAGACCACGAGCATGCTTATTGTCCAGTTGTCTCTTCTGGATTAGAGGATGCTCTAAGAAGTTTTATATCGTCTAGCCCTCCTAAAGCACGACCGTCTCCTGAACACTATTATCTTGCACAAAGTTACAACCAGTGGGTTATCTGCCAGACATGTGGAGGGGATCATGAGAGTTCACAATGTCAAAGTAATCAATCTAGCTTGGTAGCTGCTATTGCAGATTTTAACAAAAAACATGGCAAATCAAACCCCGGTTGGCATGAGTCCTTCAGGATGGATATGGAGGAGATACGGGAAAGTAATGCAAGAATTTTATCCCATCTAGATGAAATATCACAAAAGCTTGGATGTGAACCGGTTCCTGAGATCGAACAACCTACTGCAGTAGCTGAGTGGAGTGACACGCAGCTTGATCATTCGATCCCTGAAATTGCAGACACACCTGAGATGGAGATCATGGAGAGACCAGAACTAGAGATTGAGCAATTTGATCAATCTACTGAGTTAGAGAATAATATAATTCATGTAGTTATCCAGTCTATTCCTTCTCCACCTGTACCTGAGCCAGATAGTCTTCAGTTGACTTCCTTCCTTCTCCTGCTGTTGAGCCATCAGAGCAGAGATCTCATCGACTTTAAGGAGCCCTTGATTCCTGTTGAAGTTGATGTTCCTATTGGTTCTCCCTTTGAGCTTTCACCATATGACAAGGATGTTTACATCCTTTAATTTGAGAAGGAGGACCCGTAGAATTTAGATCCTCACATCAAGGATCACCCACCTCAACACAACCACTAATGAATGATCAGTGGAGTTTACACTTTTACATCTGGAGTGTTGATGTTACTTTTCCATTTGATCGGGGTCGTTTTATGAAGATATTTGATGCCCGCCCTACCCACCCTTTGGCACCCACATCGACATTCATTTTTATCCTAGTTGACCTCAGACGGTATGGTCTAGCCAAAGACGTTAAAGAAGGGCAGCTGGCTGCGAGGCAACCCAGTGTTATATTTTATTTTGTTAATTTTTAAATTTAGCTTTAATTTCTTTTTGTAGTTATTTTTCTGGTTTTGTTGTCTTTTACTTTTTAACTTCGAATTGTAGTTTTGGTTGCTTCTGGTGTTTTTTTTTCAGATGAATTCTTCATGGTGATACTACAACCAGGCTGCAACACTTGAGGAAAGCTCAAGTGTGGGGTGGGGCCACTCTACACAATGCAACAACAAAATCTAAGGGATTTCTAGTTTTTTTCTTTTAATTTTCATTTTCATCAATGACTGCTCTACTGTGTTTCCTTCGGACATAAATGTTTTTCTGCCAGTGTTATACCCAAAATTTCAACCCCCCGGAGGAGAGTCTCTACTAATAGCTAGTAGAGAGGGTTCCTAGTTCGATCGACACATTTCAGAGTACTAGGGACAGCTTAGTCATCTCCAGGGGCATTTTCATAATTTTTCAAGGCTCCTAAGCCCCCTATACGCTTTCTCTCTCTCCAAATAAGGGTCAAACCAATTCAAAATGCTTTGAAATTTTAACCCATGATAGAGGATGACATTTGAAGCGTAATGTAACACCTCTACCGGTAAACACACCATTATCTCTTAACCCGTCTCCATTACTAACAACAATGCAGCGGAAATCCAACCTACAACCGGTGGGTGATACATGCCGTTAGTCACCCACGTGACTAACAAGGCCAAATCCAATCCAAACAAATAATACGAAACAATATCGGTCTGATGGGTCTTACACCGAGTACTCTATACTACGATACATTCCATTTCCTTAAACCATTCTCAAAGCAATTACAACCTTCAATCACAATATATACAAATACAATATCCATTCCATACTATACCGAGTATCTACAATTCCCAAGTCCATCCATGACCTTTCGGTCTTACAATCCACAATACATAAATACAGTTCCATAAACAACTTCCCATATCAATAACAACCCCGTCCTACTCTCGAACGGTTGATCGGCTTCAATGTACCTAGAAAAATAAAAACATCGCCCTAAGGGGCTCAGCAAAATTGCTGCATATGACTTCCGCATACCCCGCGTACTAGCGAGGGTACGCCGACTAATTGGTCATGAGCATGCGATTCATTTTATTACAAACAGCATGCATACAACATACATTATATATGTACATTCACAATCAAGTCAACATTGAACACAAACACTAACACACCAAGAGGTTAGTTTAGTTTGTTATATACTTAGGCTTGAGGGTTTCTACCTCTCTACGCCTTACTCATTTGCTCATGTCTTACCCGCTCTCTTGGGTACTCTTACTCACAATCTCACAAGGCCTTCAAGGCTCAACTCAATTCTCAAGTTCTCAAGTCACCACTCCATTCTCAATACTCACATACTCAATACTCAAGTTCACCATCCAATACTCAATACTCAAGATATGTGTTAAGTCATTCTCATGACCTCCGGGCAGGGTCATACACAAGACCCACCAATGGGCTTAAAAAAATACAAAAGGGGCTATGCATTTAGCTCCTCAAATTCACCAATGTTCAGTTCTCTACCGGACTACTCAAATTCCCAAAACTCCTCTCTCGGAGACATTTAGCAATCACAAGGACCAGCCTAGAGGTATCTCTCTCGATAACATCTATTGGCTTAGGGAATTCTCAATGTTTAGTATTCTAAGATTTAGGGTTTTACCCAGCTTATGGAATACTCTCATGTTCGTGACATTGTTCATTTTAGTCGGTTCCTCTCATTGGGGTTCGACTATATCTCTAAGGGGTTTGGTGGTCCCTTATCTTACTTTGCTTCTTTCAAGGTTTAAGTTGGAACTCTCACGAATCCTCTAACAGAGGTTACTTAGTTCTTCCACCATTAAATGTTTTGTGGCTTAAGTCAATTCGGTTCTCTCACCGTTATCGGGAGTTTACTAATCCCGTACAATTCTCTCACGTTCGAGTGAGTTCGTAGTTTGTGATACTGTATATTGGTTCGATAGTTTGGGTGTGTTTCCACATTTTTATTATTTCGTACTTGACTCTTCCTACGAGTCACTACTCAAACAAGACCCAACTATGGGTCGCACTACAATACACAATCACATGCAAGCAACTCATTCACCATTCTTCCATTTTATGAATTATACAAACTTAAGTTCAAAATACAATCTCACCAACAACAATACAATACAAGCACTAATATGCGCAAACAGTCCGATTCATGTATTTACCTTGTTAGGTGATCACACAATCAAACAAGCACACAAATCGGGGTTACCAAGTTAGGATACAGAGCATGAGGAAATCCTACCTTTCACCGAGGTTAACTTTACCGGTGTTCCCACGCTCCTCGGTTCACACTTGTTCCTCGTGTCTTACTCTTGAACCACTAATTACATGTCAAATGGTTCTATTAAAACTAAAGCATTATGGTGTGTACATAATTGCTACTCCCGCACTTACCCCGTTATTCCGTCATTTCGGTTTAACTTAGTGTACTTAATTCCTTAACTTACTCACTCACTTCCAAAACTTGCTTATACTTCTTAAGACCTTTATAAGTCACCAAAAAACTCCTAAACATCGTCTAAAACCAATACCATTCAATCCCCCATGTTTTAAAGCCTTAAAACGCTTTCTGTTGAATGCTGGGGGTGGTCCGGGACCTGATCCGGACCCTAGGTCCCGGACCAATGCACTGTCTAACTCTCGTCCATATTTTCATAGGTGGTCCGGGACCTTGTCCATCTCTCAAGTCCCGGACCAGGTGCTGGAAGAATTCTCGGCCTATTTTTAAGGGGTGGTCCAGGACTCTATCCAAGGACCAAGTCCCGGACCCTACTAAAACCTGCTACAAGGGTGATTTTTCACCCCCTAATCAACCCTTAAACCACCCTCAAACTTTCCCTAATCTTTCCACAAGTTTTCTACATAATTAATCACCCTAAAACATGCTCTAAACCACTCCAAATCCTTGGTTTAATCCACCACCCAATTCTCGCTCAAATTCAACAAATCCAAATTCTCACATTTTGCATTTTGCACTCTTATGCATTTCTAACTCCCTCTAGCTTGTTTTTACCTCCTACCAACCTCACCAAATCCATAAATGACCATTACAATTCATTCCAACATAAATGCACTTCTAAAACCCAAGTCTAACTCTCATTTCCTAAGTCTTGCACACTTGCTCTTTCCTAGTTTTTCCAAAGCATTTCAATACTTATTTGCTACAGATTTTTACCTCCTCTCCTCTAGTTCTCCAAATTCCATTTCAAGGCCATCACTCAACTCTAAACAACACTACAAACACCTAGGTTCTCCAATTCACTAAGTCATCTTTAAACACTTGTTTTTCTACCAAAATTTGCCATAACCTCCCCATAAACCTAACATGTCCAAATTCATCTTTTCACCATTTCTCCTTCCTAATCTAGCCAAACCCTTACAAGGGTCCTACCAGCACACAATGAATCCCTCAACCTCATTCAAATTCCATAAAGCACAATATACCACAATAGCTCAAAAGCTTGGCACTTAAGCCCTTAATCCAAACAACAATCCACAATTTCCCTCAACTTCATCCAACTACTTTATTTCACATAATTTGGGTTCATTATTTAATTTAACCCATCCCAATTTCCAAAGAAATTAAAATAAACCTTAAGGTAGGTTTCTTACCTTAATTCACAAGTTTCTCCTTAATTCTCCTCTTACTCCCCCTTTTCTCAAATTCGGTCAAGTAGGGATGGAGTGGCAAAAATCCATCCCAACATTCAATAAACACAAAAATGCATTCCATTAATCATCTAAACCCACAAGAAATTCCAATTCAATTAAAGGGCTTAAAACATAAGGTTAGGGTTTACCTTTTTGAGCTTTTTAAGAGGGGTTCTCACCCTTGAATCAAGAAGAGGATTACTCCACCATTGGAGGGTTGAAATGAAGCTCAAAATCAAGAATAAAACAAGGCATTACAAAGGGGTAAAAATTGGTCACCAAAGGAGGGAGAACAAGAATGAGTTTTTCAATGAAATTTTTACCTTAGGAGAGAGGAGGAGCTATCCATTGATGCTATTTTCTCTTCAAATGGGGAAACCCATGGAGTTCAACTTCATCCTTTTGGAATTTTAAAAAGAGAGAAGTGTAGAGGAGGATGAGGGGAGTTCAAATATGTAATTATTTTTGTGATTGGAGCTTTAATGAAGCTTGGGCATGAGCTAGAAGATGAAGTAGCGATGGGAGGATAGGAAGAAATCCGCTGCCATGGGGAAGAAAGAGAGAATGCAGGGAAGAAAGGAGAAAGGAAAGAGAAGGAAGAAAAGAGAAATGAGAGCGGAGAGAGAAGGTAAGGGCACTTTTCTATATTTTTTTCTTTCTTTCTTTTCTTTCTTTCTTCCTTTATAGCTTAGTGTGTGAGTGGGGCTGATCTACTAAATAAAACCGGCCCCATATATATATGTACAGCTGGAGCGGTTTCATCTTTTACAAAAAACGCTCGTGTATTTACCCGATTTTAACACTATTCATTAACCGGGCCCGTTTTCCGGAATCTTCTCGTTTCTTTAATTTTAATGGTTATTATACTCCCATTAATGTTTATTTATAGTTATTCAATGAACTATAATTTTTACGGGTTCGTTTGACCACTTAAAGTCACGTTTTCGGGTTTTCTCGAAAAACGTGCGCTAAAGCTTTATTAGCGTTTTAATACATTATTTAGATCCGTTTTCTTCGGGAATTGTTCCCATATATTATTTAGGCATTTTCAAGCCTTTTAAATTCATTCAATACCCTTTTTAAGGTTGTATTTCTCCTAGGGTCACCTAATGCTCCATTTAGCGTTTGTCGCTTTTTAGGCGTTTTTCTTGTTTCTTTTGGATTTATTCTTTTTACCAAAATTCATTAGGCACTAATAGGCCCTCAATATCGTATTAGAGCAATTTAATCACCCTAATTAAGTTCAGGGTATTTCAACCTACCCCCTTAAAGAACTTTGTCCACAAAGTTAGTGAGTCAAGATTGTTGGTCACCATGGTACTCAATGCTAAGGTTATACTCTCACTATACCCTGTCGGATTCCAATGACTGACTGAATACATACAACACATTCACACAACATGTCAAGCATGCATAGCAATCAAAAATATCTGTTATCCAACCTCTCAATGGGGGTCCATCCGCAGACAATTAGGCACTAAGTCCTCCCCCATATTGAGTGATCCCTCAGGTACCGGTCACGTTTGAACACTTACGCTCTCTGGTTCACGGCCGTCATGACATTGAGCACTTACTCTTTCTGGCTCTACGGTCCTTTGCTTCTGATCAAATTCATTTGCACCTCTAGAGAATCCTCAGGCTCCAAAGTGGGTACTCTTCCCTGACCGGACCACTCATATCCGGCGGCCCTTGGACAAATACAAAACACACACTACAAACGTCCTACCGGTCACTAGTACCCTTGCTCGTCCGTTGTAATGGTTTCAAAACTATTCATCACTTCCACCGACTCACAACCAGCTTCACCTCCATGGTTCGACCGGATACCCGTGCCTAGCCATGAAAGATCCACTAGCGCCTGTGGGAGTGGTTTCAAAACCAATCCTCATTCTTAAGTTTGAAGAAAATCATTTATACTAAATCATTTGGAAATTCATTTTAAAAACATCATACAACTCCAAATTCCAATTTATGTTGTAACTTACACCTATTACTAGTGTTATTACTTGTGGCCACTTATACGGAGCTTCAAGAGTCATTCAACCCCAATGTGATCAGCATTGGTGTTGAACTATCCATCCACCCCACTTTGGTGTTCGGTTTCCCTTGATCGCTAGCAAACCAAGTTCCACCTCCCACCTCAATTCACCCAATCAAATAGTCAATCATTATTTCATTTTCTATCTTCTTAATCTTTCTTGTCATAATCATACCACCACACGTTTAGCAATTTCTAGAATCCATTTACTCGTTTACTACTCATCTCATCAATTATAACACAATTAGCCTTCTCACCAATTATTACTCAACCTATCTTCAACTACTATACCCAAGGATTTCAAAAGTTAGTTTTCCAATTAGTTCATCTATCCTCAAATCGTTCACAAGTCAAGTCAATTCAATCCTTAAATTATTCATACACATAATCAAATCAAGTTACCTAGGGGACTCACTTCCCACTAGGTTCAACATCGGTTTCATACCGATTTATGCTCATCAAACTCCTCAAACATACTCATTTCCCCAAAACCATTACCAATTGGGGTCCTTATTCCCCATGGAGTTCCTCTACTCCATTCACCTCAAATCTCTCACAATCAATACTCCTTTCCACTTTAATTCTCACAATCAACCTTAATTACATTATGAATGGTATACATATGTTTTTGTAACATAAGTACCAATCATCAAACAAATTCTTTTGCGATATGCGCATTGTAGTTTAACGCACAATCATGTAAAACATACATTTCACGGTTTTCGCCCTACCCCCCTTAAAAAGGGATTACGCCCACGTAATCTACCAAGTGTTAACATTGGACATAGGTCGAAGGCATTAAGCCGTCATGGAGTGGTTCAACTTCCATGCGGTCTATTATATAATGTATTCTGGTCAAAGGGTCTTAACCAGTTTACTGGTTTAGTCCCTGCACCAAGAATTTCATCGGAGTTTACTTAACTCTTAACCGGGTTCGGTTCTAGCCTTAGAGGCTTCAAGGAATTAATAATTGATAAGTGTCCAAATGAGCATGTTTTATGGGTGTATTTCATATATTATATTAGCACTTTTCTTGCTCATTTCTCCACTTTGGTTAGTTTTCCTCTAGTTTATGTTTTATTGGTTATCTTACAGATTTATTGGTTAAACATGAGGAAAACAAAGCTAGGAGAAAAGTAGACGAAGAGACGAACGCGTAGGCGCAAACGAATCTTAAATCGGAGCTGAAACGAATATTTTAGGAGCAAACTAATTTTCGTCTGAACCACTGTCCGGATGAGCTGATTCGGACGCATGACGTGGAGCGTTCTCCGCATAAGATCGACCTGTCCGAAGCAGACTGGTCCGGACACTGGTTCAGACACGTCGAAATTGAACACACACGTCCGCCCAAATAAGGCAGGACAGAGACAAGGACAAAATTATGTCCGTGAAAATATGGCCGGACAGAAAAAGAGACCAAGGCCTGTCCGTGCAAATAAGGCCGGACAAGACTGAGATGAGTCTGTGGCCTGTCCGGGGAGAAAAGGCCGGACAAGAATAGAGAGGTGTGTGCCGTCCGTGGAAATAAGGCCGGCCAAGAAGAGGCCTCTGTGTGTGTGTGCTGTCCGTGGATAAATGGCCGGACAACAAATGGAGACGTCCGCCCAAAAAAGGCCGGACAAGAGATAGAGACGTCCGCCCATTTATGCAAGGACACAAACAAGCACGCGTCTAAATGCAACCCAGATCCAGAAAATTGACGCGCCGACCGTCTTCCCCATTATTCTTGCGGCGCCTGCAAACACATCTATCTACCCCATCAGCAATATCAGGCGCCAGCACTCCTTAAATTCCTCACGCGTGTTCCAGCCCTGTCTTCTTCCTCCTCCTTTCTTCTATATAAACCCACTACTTCTTCATCAGAAAAAGATCCATCCTTCACAACAGAATCGAACAGCACGATACAAACCACACCTACGACCCATTCCATCTTCTTATCCCCCACTTCTCCATTTTATTTTCATTCTTCATTCCACCACTCAGCAGAACCAGGATAAGAAGAAGAGAAGAAAAGCAGCTGGAGCAGGAGTGAGTCGCAGTCTCGTCTCCTTCGGCAGTCTCCAAAATAATGGCTATTTCTATATTTATTTTATTTTCATCCTTGTTAATGTCTGAGTAATAAACTTAGCCTCCCGGGTTTGGAAGCGAGCCTATTTTATATAATTGTGTTATGTAAGCTTTCCACTATAATTTATCTAAGCAGTATTTTGATTCTTGTCCTTAATGCGCTTTAATCTTCTTGTACAATTATTAAAGTGATATTTGTAGCTCTCTTGTTAAAATGTGTTGCTGAGACAAGGTTCTAGACAAAGGAAGTCAAAACGGGTAAACAACTAGAAGCGTGTCTCGCCTATAGGTTAATCTGTCTCCAATAGGAATTGGTAATAAAGCGATTAATTTATAATGACTTGGGTAAGGATTGCGGCTTGCTGTTTAAGTTAATCAGGGTTTATTGTACAAGGACCGGTCAATGAACTAATTAAGATTCCTGAGTTTATTGCTAAAGTGGGGAAGTTTATATTGATATAATTGGATAAAATAGGTAAGCAGAACAACCCAGGATGCTTCTTTAAAAACAAAAAGACTTACAATTTCTATTTTTATTTTGTTTTGATTAATTATTTTTATTACTGTTTTGTTTAGATTAAGTTTTCAATCGCATCTTTCCCTAAAAAATGATAAAATCTGTTTACTAGAATTCTCAGTCAATTTACTACACTATCAGTTATCCACAGCGAGGTCCCCAAGAGTACGACAACCACATAAATCCACTATTCCGCAAAACGATAGGTACACTGCCTAAGTTGTAGAAGTAGTCACATATTTCTCCAACAAGTTTTTGGCGCCGTTGTCGGGGACCTCCGGCACGGTTAATTGATGGTTTTTAATTTTATTGAGATTTCTGTTTAGTTTTCTTTTATTTCTGTTTTATTTTATTTTTGCTTCATTTAATTTTATTTAATTTTACTTACTTTATTTTAGCAATTTTCTTTTATCTCTGTTTTATTTCTTATTTGTTTTTCTATTTAGTTAATTTTGTTTTTATGTTTATTTTCTATTTCTAGTTCTATTCTACTTGGTATTTTATTTTTGTTTTTGAAGGATAGTTACTGATTATGGAGAGCGGCTACGATGAGGTGAGAAGATTGTTGATCAATCTGGAATGGACGCACATGCAAGAGGAGATATCCTCATATCAAAGGTTGGTCAAGGATTATCTATCACCTCAACAATCAAATCGAGAGCCGTATTGGTGGGAAGTCGACCAGGCTAATACACAGTACAAAGAAGCTCAGTTGGGATATGACTACTTCAATCAGAATGAACAACAATCTACACAAGGGCCAGACGAATTTCTCCCGAGTCAGACCAAGCCGCTAGAAGAGATTCCAGTGGTGACTCCAAGGAGTGAAGATCGATTCGAGCCAGATATTATTGAAGCTACAAGTTCTGATGAGGAGATAAAGAAACTAATCAGGACATTTTTCTCCGACGCCGAGTTGGAGCAAATGTCTGAGAGTTACAATTCTCCTCCATCTCCATCCCCAGCACAAGAGGAGCAATTAAAATTTAACGATATTTTGTATGAGCCAGTCCGCGAGCTAGAGGAGGATTATCCTATTGAGCCTCATCAACCAGGAGAGGAAATTTACATCCTCGAATCTAAGGAAGGAACACCGCTACCACCAGTCTCTCATCAACTTCCACCCTGCCTCCATAAGCCTCAACAACAAGGAAAAGATGTTTACATCCTCCAATTTGAGGGAGAAAAGTCATCACCACCTGGTTTTCTATTAGAACTCCGTTACCGGCAGTACCTCCTCAAACACCCGGTTTTGTGGAGTATTTACATTCCTATTTTATTTGCCGAGGTGACGTTTTGTTTTGATCTAGGTGGTTTGCTTTTAATTACTGCTAACTTCGTTTTCCTGGCAAAGCTGTTGTCTACTTTTATTTTTGATCCAGGATAACGAAGCGTGAGTCTAGCCAAAGACTATAAATACGGGCAGCTTACTGGGAGGCAACCCAGTGGTTAAATTTTATTATCCTACTATTTTTGTTTTATGTTTTGTCTTCCATATTATTCCTATATATGTTTTTATATAAAAAAATAGAGAGGAGAGAGAACGAGGAGAATTAACTTGAGTTCTTCTGGCTGTTTAGAATATTCATTACAGGAACATCTTGCACATTCCTACAGCTAAACTCAAGTGTGGGGGAGCTAATCTACATACTGTAAAACTCTGGGGAGTACACTATCTATACCCTGCTCTTTAAATTTTCAATATTTCATATTGCTTTTGCTTTGTGATCATTACCCAGGTAGTTTGCATGCTCTATTATTTTAATTCTTTCTATGCAATGAGGGCATTGCTTTGGTTCAAGTGTGGGGAGAGATAATAATCAAAAGCTTGCTCTTAAGTTCTCCTCTTTTTCGAAACTGTGTTTAAATTTGTTAAGTGATTAATAATCAAAGAAGGAGCCATAGAGGGAGTAATGCCGGTATTAACAGGTTCAAAGGGTACAAAAAAAATTTTAAGCCACTCTGCTCCTTACTCAATGCAAAAAAAAAATTATGAGGAAATTATCATTTGAATTTTGTTTTGACTTTGAGCCTGGATTTGAATTGGAATGAAACGGTGGAAAAAGAACAAGGCAAGGTACTCCTCTGATCCAGACAAGCATATTCTGATCCTAAACAGGCCTCGTCCACTCGGTTATTAAGTTCTTATGGGTGTTTCATCACCCGGCTACCTAAGGTACTCGGTATCTCGGATAGTAGACCCAAAACCGCTACAAGGGTGGAGAGAAAAGTCTGAGGTAAAAGAAAAATGAACTTCAAAATTGAGGTATCTCTGCATTCTGTACCAAAATGATAAATACTTCTTCATTATGGATCATGAGTATGTGATATTGAAAGGTATAATGGAATAAGATTTTACTTCATGCCCCTTGTCGTTCAAGGAAATGTGAAAGAAAATGGTGGATTGGCTCAGGGTTAAAAGCAGAATTCTCATGGTACTGCTTCTCTTTCTTTTGTAGGACTTCAGGGTTATTCTCAGAAATGGAGAAATATATTTAAGAAATTTAATGTTATTAGTACCCTTTTAAAATCTGAAAAGATTGGCAATTACCTCTTCTGTGCTCTCCTTACTTGATTATTGTCTATTTAACTTGTTTAAACATTATGTCAAAAAGATTTGCTTGAGGACAAGCAAAAGATAAGTGTGGGGGTGTGATAAGTGTCCAAATGAGCATGTTTTATGGGTGTATTTCATATTATATTAGCACTTTTCTTGCTCATTTCTCCACTTTGGTTAGTTTTCCTCTAGTTTATGTTTTATTGGTTATCTTACAGATTTATTGGTTAAACATGAGGAAAACCAAGCTAGGAGCAAAGTAGACGAAGAGACGAACGCGTAGGCGCAAATGGATCTAAAATCGGAGCTGAAACGAATATTTTAGGAGCAAACTAACCACGACAAAATAAAATAGTCGTAAATATATATACATATATATATAACTAACCACGTGACAAAATAAAATAGTCACGTATATAACTAATAATGCGACATATTATTTAGTCGCACACACTTATATATATAGTCATGCATATGGCTAATACAAAAAAAAGGAGCAAATGCGCTCCCGCCGGGGTTCAAACCCAGTACCTTTCGTACCCCTCCTGAACGCTTTAACCGGTTGAGCTATGCTTGAATTCGGTAACTAATACTAACGAATTAAAACTAGTAATGCGACTACCACTGTAACAAAAAAAACTGTAAAGAAAACCCATGCTCCTTCCTTGATTGTCAGTTTCAAATGCAAGAAGAAAACTTTAACAGCAACAGGCATGTTGTACCAATTCCAGGACATGGCAGCATACATGGATTTATTTCCCACCCGACCCATCCTTGCAATGTGAGCTAAACCAACAATGCATTAACCTTGAACAGAGGAAGCATTACCGGCTTCCTGATGCAAAATCAGACGCATGAAACCCTTTTTATAACTACACTAGAATCTGCACTTAGATTCTTGAATAAAGGGGCACCATTTCCTTGTAATCTGAGAGCAGTAGTCTCAGTTGAATACAGACTAACAATAAGTAGCCTGATTCTTGACAATTCCTGCTCCTGAATCTTGCTCAGTCGTGAAATCATCTGGCCATAATATTCTGTCTCCTATAATGCTCATCCTGCAAAGCACTACCTGGTAACTTGAGCCCACTATTCTATTGCTCCCCATTAACCTATTGTTGCCTCAATAATCCATTATCATCTCAGCTGATTACTACAACGTCTCTGAATAAGAAGGAAAAAAAAAAAAGCTAGAACAACATGCAATGCGATGCTGTTGTGGACTTCAAAAAAAAAAGACAGGTGGTACCGTCCCTGCTGGTGTCGTTCGTGGTAATAGGGTGAACTGATGATCTTGGTCTTTCTGTAAAAGTAAACAAGGGGACACTTCCTTGGAGACCACGAGCATAACCAGTGTCATCCTTGACTTCAGTAAAAACAATCAAAAACCACAACATGCACACCAGTTTCTGCTCTGTCGCAAACTCTCACGCATCAAGTAGTTCTTTTTCAAACTCCCACAAATTCTTCGTTGGAACTTTGACCCACTAGTAGTTCATTAGACTCTTGCATTCAGTCTTCTCTTCCTCATTCCCGAATGCACATATTACTCCTCAGCTCCCTCTTCACTTATTTGCTAGCGCCTGGCGTGTGTAAGTCCTCCCTTTTCCCCACTCTGATTCTTTTGGTATCTCAAACAACCTGGTGTAACTGCTGCGGAAAAGAAAAAGTGGAACTAACTGAACCCTTGTTGCTTCTATGTGTTGTTGTCCGAAAAGCTTGACCAAGGCTGTTAATCTATGCCATAACCACATGCGTCAACCCCTCTGAATACTGCTTCAAAGAGTGCACCAACGTCACACTTGCAGTCAGCTACATTGTACTCGAAAACAATTATAGGTAATGCTCTAAACCTGTTTCCTTCACTTCTGTTTTGTACCTCTTCTCAGTTCTGATCAAAAGTTCATGATCAAGCTCCTCAGATTTCTGTATTCATCTCGCAAGAGTCCAACAAGCCAAGAAACAACCGAGGGAAAACGACTGAGACACTTAAGAGGTGAGCTACTGCTAAGATGGTTACATAACTAGGAAACAACATAAACCTGTCATGTTAAGCTGTTAAACCAATGCAATTTCTGTAACATCTACATCCAGTATACCTACTGACCAGGGGTAATATAGTCTGGGTGATAAGCTATTAATAAACTTAACACACAGCCAACACGTCTAGGTGGGTGGATGAACATCTAGGCAGAAATGAAAACCAGTTTTTTTTTGCGCATTGGAAGTGAGGTTAGAAGAGGGAAAAACAGTTCAGTACAACTACTAGAAAAGTAAATTATGCAATATTGTCTTCTTTCTATTAGTGGTCTAGAGATGGTAAATGTAACACCCCAACTGCTAAACTCGTCGTTACCTCTTAAACTGTCACAATTACCATTAATCTCGCAGGGGAACTCTATTACAACAGAGGGTGATACAACGCCGTTAGCCACCCATATGGCTAACTAGGCCTTTCTCACATGCAGTAACGGTCTGATGGACTGGAACAACCGATTACACAATGCTAACACAATACACATTTCATTTCTTTACTATACCGAGTCTACAATATACGGATGCCGATAACATATTCGGGCTTACACCTCAATCAAATACATAAGCAATTACAATCTAACTACCCATGCTATCACCGACCCCGTCCTACTCTGGTACGGTTTCGTCTTCGGTGTACCTGCGAATAAAAACGTTGCCCCTAGGGGCTTAGCTTAAAGCTGCATATGAAATTCACATACCCCGAGCGCTAACCGGGGTACGCCGACTACTTTTGTCGGATATACATGGCGTTCATTTTAGTCAAACAACATGCATCATTTCAACACATTAAGTACGTGTAATACTCAAGGAATCTACATCCAATCACGGAACACAATTCCTAACTAGCATAACAAGGTTGTTAGTTGTATCTGTTACTCTCGGGCCTTGAGGGTTATACCTCACTATGCCTCGTTTACTTATTCAATACCTCACCCACTCTCTCGGGTTACTTATTCATATACACACCCATTCTCTTGGGCTACCCGTACTATACTCACCCACACTCTCGGGTTACTTATTTTCATTATCTCACCCATACTCTTTGGTTATTTATACTCATTATCTCACCCATACTCTTGGGTTAATTATACTCAAGCTCATGTAGATTCTCGAGACGCTACAGGTCTCCTACGTCACGCTTGTTACTCTTAATACATACTTAGGCCAAAACTCATGGCTCTCTAGCATAGTCTTACTTCCCCGGTTTCGACCCTACTCTGGGTCTAGCATGGTGGGAAGGTTCAACTAGCTCACGGAACTCTCTCTTAGTTCCTATCTCTTTTACTTAGGCCCGACTACTCTCGGACTACTTACATTCCCATACACTCCTCTCTCGGAGTTATAATAACATTATGCAGATTAGTCTAGAAGCATCACTCTCGATGTTTCTAATGACCTTGGGAACATTACTTAAGTTTGGTTAATCTTAGGTATTAAGAGTTACCCATATATTTACTTTACTCATACTTTCGGTTATTTACATATATCAGGTAAAATCCTCATATAGGAGGTCGACCATGTCTCAAGGGAGTTACTATTCCCTCAGGTCTCTTTTACCTTTTTCACTAGTTCACATCTTTGAACTATCTTAAATCCTCTTGAAGGAGGCTCACTTATCTTCCACTCTTATTTGTTACGTGGATTATTTCAATGTGGTTTTCTAACCCTCATCGGGTATTTACTCAACCCGTACTTCTCCTCACATTCTAGGGAGTTCATATGTTTGCGTTATCGTTATACTTTAACGGATAGTTTATGTGTTCGCACGTTTTTGTTATCATAAGCGTCGACCCGATCTATGGGTCTCTAGCCAAACGTTACCCACTACGAGTCGGTCCAATCACTATGTTAGACCACACCGGCATACAAGTATGTTAGCTCATTCAACATACAACAAGGCATACATAATCAAACAAGGGATAATTTTCATGCTTTAATCTTGATTAAGCCGGCACACAAACACACAAATCAACGTAACTCGGTTAGCACGCGGAGTATGAGAAAATCATACCTTTCACCGGGGTTTTCACTTTTACCGTGTCATCTCACCATGCTCGGGTCACGCACGACTCTCTGATAATGTTTCAAACATTATTGTTAATACTAGGATCATACGGTACATAATTAAATGCTACTCCCGTTCTTACCCTGTTATCCCTGTTTTACTCTAGTTAATTTAAGTTCTTACTTCTCAATCACTTCTTGCACTTTCTTACACTTCCTAGGGCCTTTACATGTCACCAAACAAGGCCTTAACATCTTATAACATCATTAACACTTAAACCCCATCAATTACACCCTTTAAAAGCTCTCTGTAGGTTTCTGGGGTGGTCCGGGACTTGGCCCTTACCTAGGTCCCGGACCAATTGTTTTCCTAACTCTCGGCTGATTTTTGATGGTGGTCCGGGACCTTGTCCCAATCTTAAGCCCCGGACCAATGAGTACGTAACTCTCAGGTAATTTTAGCAGGTGGTCCGGGACCTTGTACCAGACTCAAGTCCCGGACCAAACATGGTAGGAAATTCTCGGGTGAATAAAGGGGGGTGGTCCGGGACATGGGCAAGAACTTAAGTCCCGGACCTATCAATCAGAAAAGTCTAGGGGGTATTTTAGGGGGTGGTCCGGGACTTGGTCCTGGACCTAAGTCCCGGACCCTGCTACAGATTTTGCAAATTTGATAGTTTCCACTCTGTTCAAGGTCCTCCCTTAGCCCATTGATTACCCAATCTTCACCAACCAAAATCCACATGTTTTAGCACCTAATTACTCACCTAAACCTCCTTAAACTAAGCTCCATGTGCACTCACAACTCAAGTTAATTTCACTTAAAATTCACTTACACTATCATAACTAGTTTCCTTGTTTTCCCTTAACTCTTGTAACAGATTTGGTAACTTCTTTTACCATTCAAACAGTGTCATTCCCAGCACTTCAATTGACATTATCTCTACTCCTCATACACACTTCTCCTTAGTTTGTTTTCCAAATCATTAACCACTCACTTGAATCTCCTTAACACACCTAGCTTCTTCCTTTAATAAAAACACTCAAGCCCAAAATCTCCTAAACAAATTTTGACAGCACTTGGCTACTTTCTTAGCATTCTCCACACACTAATCAACTCACAAAAATCAGTTTTGCATCCCTGTTACATAAGCACTAACATCACTGCTACTACATAATGAATTCCCTCATGTTATCACACATATAACAGTTTAATCTCATTACTTGTTTCCCACACTAACACCTCATTAAGACAGCTCCACTCATCAGTAAATATTGTAGCATCATAGCCACACTTAGCAAGGTCATTTATTCACATTAAAAAAAAACAAGTTTTACAGAGAGCAAAACCATCCCATGTTTAGTTCATTACCTTGCTATTTTTTTCTGTTTTCTTTTCTCTTCTTCCTCCTTCCGTTGTTCTCTCTTTCTCTTCTTGTTTCTCATTTCTCAATCAGCCAACACTCAAGCTAGCCCATCCAAGGATCACACACTAATTCAAATACTATCCTTAATATCAAAACCCTATAATTTTAAGGAGGGTTCTTAAGGTTGTTAAGAAGGCATTACCTTGACTTGTAGATGGAGTTCTTGGGCAACAAAGCTAGCAATTCCAGCCCTTAGTGAAGACCAACAATCGGCTGGGCATGGAGGAAGGAGAAGCTCACGTCGGAAAATTTCCAAAGAAATATAAGAGAGGCTAAAATGGTGAGCTCTTAAATTTATTTTTACCCTGGAGTAATAAGGAGGAGATGGAGGTCCAAAAACACTTCTTCAAGCTTCAAAAGGCCTACTGCCATGGTGATTGAAATGGAGGTTTTCCAATTTTGAAAGGTGGAGAATGTTCCTTGAGATGAGAGGAAACCAACGGTACACTTTTTATGGAGTTTGGACTTAGTTTTGGTCTTGAAAATGGAGAGGAATGATGAGCTGGTTGGAGCCATGGAAATCGCCATTTGAAGGCCAGAAGGGAGGAAGAAGAGTGCTCTGGCCGGGGAAGGAAATTACCGTGAGAGATAGAAGAGAATGGGGAGTGAGGGTATTAATGTCTCATTTAACTATTCACTCCCTTTACTTTAATATTTTGTCCTTTTGTGACTAAATAAACTAGCTTGTTTATTTAAAGGTGTGTATGAGTACCAATTAAAACCGGCCCCACCTTAGTAGTGACCCGGGTCGTTTTTCAACTTTTCAATTAAACGCGTTTTATCTCCTGGTTTTGACACTATTCACTTACCTGGTCCGTTTTCCGGAATTTTCTCGTTTAATTAATTTTAATGGTTTTTAAACTCCCATTAATACTTATTTATAGTTATTTAATCAACTATAATTTTTATGGGTCCGTTTGACCACTTAAAGTCATGTTTTCGGGTTTTCTCGAAAAACGTGCTTTAAAACTCCGTTAGCGTTTTAATCCATTATTTGGATCCGTTTCCTTCGGGAATCATTCCCACATATTAATTAGGCATAATTAAGCCTTAGGAATCCCTCTCGGACCCTAACGAGATCAAATATCTCCTTTACTCATTTAATGCGCGTTTTAGCGTTTTTCGCGTTTTACGCATTTTCTCTTTTCTTTTGGTTTTATTTTCTTTACCAATACTCTTTAGGCACCATTAGGCCTTTAATAATCATATTAGAGTAATTTAATCACCATTTTTAGATCCGGGGTATTAAAATCTACCCCCCTTAGGAACTTTGTCCTCAAAGTTGGTGAATCTAGATGGTTACTCTCAGGGGCGTACTATGCCAAGGTTATAATACATGTATAACCTTACAGACTTCACAAGTCATTCTCATTTCACGCTACACATACCACACACAAATCACAACATGTATAGCAATCAAAAATACTCTTCATACTCTCTCCATGGAATCGGTCCGAAGACAAGAAGGCACTACAGTCCTCGAATCCATATTGAGTAATACATTACTGATCCCTCAGGTACCGGTCACGTTGAACACTTACTCTTTCTGGTTCACGGCCGTTTCATGACAAATGGGCACTTACTCTCTCTGGCCCACGGTCTCTTCAGTTCTGATCAAAACGTTTCACATATAAATATCCTCGGGCACTCTGGTTGACTCACTTAACACAGGATCGTCTCAGGGTACTCTCCCCGTCCCGCTGCCTTTGCAAAAAAAATCACACACTGTCACCGCCCCAACCGGTCGCTTAGGACCGCCGCACGTACGGTGCAATGGTTTCAAAACTAATACACGCCCACCGTTCTACCGGTCATCAAGACTTAAGGCCGTAGCCATCGGCGGGTGATAGCAGTTTAAAAACCAATTTCATTTCCATCTTCATACTTGAAGAAATTCCTTTTCAAATTTTGTTTGGAAATTGTTTTTAAAACATCACACAACTCCAAATCAAATTTATGGTAGCTGCATCTTTTTAGCGTGATTACTTGTGACCACTTATAGGGAGCTTCGAGAATCATCCAACCCTGATATGATCAGCATCAGTGTTGAACTATCCTTCCACTCCAATTTGTGTTCGGTTTCCCTTAATCGCTAGTAGATCAAGTTCCACCTCCCACGTCAGTTTCAAACAATCAGATAGTCAAACATTTTCGTTTTCTATCTTTAACTCTTTTTAGTCATATTCACGAAACAATTCGTTTCAATTAATCTCTAGTTCCTAGTACTTAGGTCATTTGTCATTCTCATTACTTCACTACTTTACCTAGGTATTCCATACTCATGGCCTCATTAGTCAGATTGTTACTCAATTTAAAACATAACACATACAACTCCAATGGATGGAACTCACTCCATCAATCATTCTTAAATAATATCACTTAGGGAACTCACTCCCTACAAGGTTACACATCGGTTTCATATCGATTCATACTCATCATGTCTCATGTCTAATCTCACTAGACATATACTATAGGGATTCTCATTCCCCAAGAATCTCTCTACTCCTTTTTCATAAATATTATATACTCGTTACTTGCATCTCTCATGCACGATAATCATAATTACACAATGAATGGGTACATATGTTTATGTAACATAAGTTCCAATCATCAAAACAATTTCTTTTGTGCTATGCACATAGTAGTTTACGCACTAAACGTAAAACATACTCTAAGCGGTTTCTCGCCCTACCCCCCTTAAAAGGGGTTACGCCCGCGTAACTAACCATATGTTATCACTGAACATTGGTTCACTGATTCGAGTATCATGAAGTGTTTTAACTTCAATGTGGTTAATTAACTCATAACCGGGTTCAATTCTAGCCTCTAAGGCTTCAAGGCTTTAGGATTAGCCATTTACTCAGATTGTCAGGTATACTTAACCTTTGAATTACGGTCCACAAGCTTCTGCTGCGTGACCTGATAACTAGAGCTTAATTCGCCCTTTTGGTATTCTCAATGCATTATCCACTACCTTTTTTTTTGTGTCTTGGGAATTAAGGTTCTCAATCGTCGCTAGGTATCTCTTACCGTATGCGAATTCGATGAGTTATAGATTTTCTCTCCAATTCTCTGGGAATCTATTCCGTATAACACTGTATACCTTTGTGATTATTCACTTACTTTTCCCGACTTGTTGTCGGTTGAGGTCAAGCTACTACTTAATATGTAGTGCTTCCTCGATTAACAGTTGCTTCTGAATTACGTTTGTTTACTTGTTTCTGTACAAGAATTCCTCCTTATACTACTCTACATTAACCATTCATCGGTCCTAGGACCTGTGGGTTACAGCCCACATTCTTCGTGCATCTTTGGCCAAAGGCCGCACGGTTATTTCTTTAGATTCTCGTTCAACAGGCTTCGTTGACATTTCTCAATTCTTGGCTCCCCCACTCGATCATTACCACACAAGTGCAATACCAAAACACTCAGTCATACAGAGTGCAGAAGCGTAAACCCTTGACAGTAAATCTCTCATGAGATAGGAATGATTATGTCTCCTTTACCACGTTTTCTCATCAGCTCCGTATCATTATCTGTTACTGTGTATCATGCTCTACTCATTACAACATTCGCTTATTTGGCATCCGCTACTACTTTAGCTTCCGCTCATGTACCCCCGCCATTTATACTATGGCTTGCCATTCACTTGGCTCAATAAAACATACTTCTTTAACCTCTCCATGCATATTGCGCATTGTTTACTCTGCAATTCGTATTGCACACATACTGTGTTTTACTACTTAACCGATTACTCTCTCGGTTTCTTTCCACTGCTATCAAAGCCTTCTTACATACTATCTCTGTTCGTATTACTCCTTGGCAATAAACACATGCTCAAGTTTGACTACACCGCTCTAGCAGTTTCACATTACATTCATGGGTGGTAGCCTTTCTCTGGAAGATTCACGCAATTACCGCTCCATAGGCTCCACAATGACAAGTGGTGTCCCCACTCTAAGGTAGTGGTTCGTGCTCCACAATAACTCTTATGCCTTTATGCATATGTTTTGCAACGTTTGAATCTACGTATTATAGTTGGTTTTACTGGCTTACAAGCCACATTGCCTCACCACGCTCTATGTGGGCTGCTCAACAGGTTTCTCCTTCTCCGTATGCCATTAAATGGTTTGGAAGATATTACTGGGCTCTTGATATGGTTGTCTCACCACACTTCCATACCCGGAAGGCCCTTTTGTACTTTGCTATCAATTCATGCCCTCTGGCAATTTAGGGTATCCCTTGTTACGAGGGATCCCTTCGGGTTCTACCCGAGTGTTTACTTTAACACTTGTGTTCTCAACACGATGTTTCGTTCAACTACTGTTGACTCCTACACCCTTCTCGGATTGCTCCTGGGTGTTACTGAGTTTTGCCATCTCATCTGGCCTGAATTCATGGGTATATTCAGTTCCTTACTCCGTCTTGCGGTTATATACTTGACTATCCCGTTTAGGGTTGTAATGTCTCCCATTATTGGGTAGATCCTTGGTACTTTTCCTTTACCTTCTTGGTCAGGTTGTCATTCTCTTCAGTGAAGTATACTGTGGGAACTCTATCCCGTTATTGAACATTAATATGTTCTTTTTAAGCTTTCGCCATATTGCTTACACTGGTATTCATTCCAGTCATTATGTATTTCCTAAGACATATCCAATGTCTATACCTAATACTCTGTGCTTCTCGCACTTCTCTATGCTATATTCTTAGATCCGGCATCTTACTGGATTCTTGACTCCCTTATCTTGGTAAGCTTCCTTGTGTTCTTCGATCATTCGAGGTGTCTAACTGTCTTGGTTTGAATTTGCTCTTTTGTCCGTAGTATGGAGTGGGCTACTTCCCGTGTTCCGTACTCTACTTGTATACATACATGGAGTATCTTATTGATACATTACCACTTACCCGACTAACTCATAACTGGTCTGTCAGGCCCGCAATCTCCTTCGGAGTGCGGTCGTTCCATGTCTCGTTCAGTACACCGTAGTGTCGGTCACACGCCTAAGTGAAATATTTGTTGCTAACTCCTCTTATATCGTCCTATAATAACTTACCGTGGTTCTCTGGTTTGGTTTTAAAAATTTGGGGGTTTTTGGAAAATTTTGCGTTTGAGAGAAAAGTTGAGTTTGAAAGAAAATCTTCATGGCATTTCAATGCCGGTTGCTTCTTACCGAGTCCAGCTTCTCGCTGACTGGTATGTTCTTCATACAGTGATCAGGCCATTAGGCCTTTTCAAGGTTTTGTTTCATAGTTCTTAAGGTTGTCTTGCCATATTGGCTTCTCTCGCCATTTTGGGTACTTACTAAGTACTGGTCGCTTGTCAAAGCTCTTCTTATTAGTCCCGCTATTACTGCACTTGCCGTGGCAAGTGCGCGGTGCAGGCGGTTTTTAGGTTAACTGAAATACCCCAAACCTTGATATGTGGTTTAAATATCAAATTATGGTATGTAAAGGCTAAAAAGTGCCTTAGTAACATCAGTGAACAATTTAAACCATAATAAATGCAATAAAGCATTAAGACACAGTTTGAGCAAAAACATGCTCTAAGCTATGAGTGAACTTGGTTAGGACCCAAAGAGCCTACCAAGACTTGATAACATTTAATTATGATTTAATAAGGCTAAATGAGTCCTTAAGAAACTTTGGTAGACAATGAAACCAAACAAAACACAAGGTAATACCTTAAAGTCAATATGAGCAAAAATGTGCTCTAAGCTTGGGAGGAATGTGTATAAGACCTAATGGTCATACCTATACTTTGTAAATATGTTAATGAACATATTAAATCAATTACTAAAGAAAACCAAGCTTGAAAACTAGTTAAAACACAAAATGTGCTTTAAGGAGTCTTAAAGCACGTTTTTGAAAAATTGTCTTGTAAATGAGTTTTGAATGGCTAAATGTCCATCATTACTCTTTAATTAACATGTGTACTATATAGTATCACATTTGGGTGGCCATATTAGTGGGAAATCAAAAATTTCACTTCTATGTGCCTTGTTATTGGTGAATAGTGATTTTTGTAACTAGTTTTGTAACATATAATGTTATAAGTGAGTAAGTTGGTCAACAAAGACCAAAACACCCTTCTATTAAAATGGGGGCCGGTTTTTCATGGTGTGAGTCACCAACATGTAGAAGAAATCAAATAAGTAAGGTTAAACTTTAGTAAAGTACTATTTGCTTTATAAGTTACAAATCTCTTAAAAGCAAATTCTATCTTCATTCTCCCTTCCTCCTTCATTTCACACGGTTCCCTTCTTCTTCTCTTCTCTTCTCTTCTGTTCTCTCTCGGTTGTGCTACAGCACATATACCATCTTCAAGCTTTGACCACTTGTATCTTCTAGTTCCCTTGGCCAAATCAAATTCCAAGACCATATTTGTCTTAGTTAGGTCAAGCTCTACATTTCCCTCTTTTCAAAACTTCAAAACCTCCATTTCGGTGCCAAGAGAAACCACCATGGGAGGAGCTTGAGCTCACCTTTTTACATATTCATGTTCTCCTTTGCTTCAAGGTAAGGAAACTCAAAGAAAATCCATGTTTCCTCCATGTTTCATGTTGTCCGAAAATTCACCATTAATGGAGCTCTTATATTGCCTTGTTCTAGCTTCATTTGAACCTTCCAAGGGCTAGGAGGAGTCCTCTCTTGATACTTGTTCAAGTTCTCTTCCAATTCCAAGGTAAAACAATTACCTTAATGTGTTAAAACAATATGTGTAACTAGGGTTTACAATGAGGAGAAGCATAATGCTTGAATACTCATTCTATTGTTTGTATAATGTTTAATAGTTGAAAAGGGACCAAATGCCCTACCGGTTTCACAAGGAACAAGAAAGAAATTTGTGAGGAAAAAGAGGTAAACAAACTATCTCAATGTAGTTTAAATGCCTTAGGAAAATGAGCTTGATTTGCTTGATAAAATACCTAAGGAGCCAATGGTGAGTGACCTAGTAAAGTGTTCTCAAGGAGACTAGTAAAAGAACGTATGTTTTGGTGTATGTATTTGCAGGTCAAAGGCATTATTATGTGGGAAATTCAGTGTTTAAGGTTTATGCAATTTAAGGGCCTAAGAGCCATGCTATTTAAGGGCCTAAGTGCCAAGCAATTTAAGTTATGCACTATATTGTGTAGTGCAAAATGTGTGAAGTTTGTGTATAAAATGTTTTGATGGATTTTAGGTGTTTTGAATGAAATAAGGTAAAAACCTAAGTGGTTGGATGTGAGTATATGCTAGAGAAGCTATGGCCAAATTTGGGAAATGTGTAAGAAGTTCTAAGTGTTTAATGTGAGTGTTGGTGAACTAGGGAGGGGCAAAGGTGAATGAATGATTACTAGAGAAGGAAACATGTATTAAAGTGATTTAGAGAGATGCAAGGATTTAGGTGTTGTTTTTTTTGGAGTTCTAGGAATTCAATGTGTGTTTAGTGGATGTGTGTAAGTCTTGGAGGAGTTGTTTAAGGTTTAGGTAAGGTTAGTGTTCAAGGAATAAGTGATGTTTAGGCATGATGTGAAAAGGAGATTTAGTTAGTAAGAAAAGAAGTTGAGGGATGATGATAAGGTGTAGATGATACACCTTGGTATTTTGGTCATTATAGGTGAAATGCCACCTAGAAATCATAAGGAGAAAACATTGTAAGTGTTAGGAATTTTGTGGAGATATAAGTAAAGGTTTAAGGAATTAGGAAAAATAGTTTTGTGAGTGTTTAAGAATATCTTAAGGGTGTGTTTGAAGTGCCAAATGATGTTAGAACACATTAAGAGGCCTTAGGAGAAGTTTGGTGAAGATTTGACAAGTTTGGGTAAGTTTAGGAGGCGACCGACCCAGGGGCCGACCCAGTTTGTGGGTCGGTCGAGCCTCTGTTAAATGTTGGAAATGTGTTCGGTAATGGTCCGACCCAAAAGGGTGGGTCGGACATGGGTCGGTCGGTCAAGTTTCAAAGGTGGGAAAATGTTCGCACATGGACCGACCCAGAATGGTGGGTCGGACGTGGGTCGGACGGGCATGTTTGTAAGGAAGTAAAAAGGGTCCTGTAATGGACCGACCCAGCTGTGGTTCGGTCGGTGGGTCGGTCGGACCAAAAACATGGTTTAAGGTTATGAAATGATATGTGATGATGGGGATTGGTAGGTAATGATGTTATAAGGATGTTAAGGATATGTTAGGTGAGTTTTAATGACACCTAAGTGGGTTAAAAGTTGTATTAAAATGTGAGGGTAAAACAAGTTAAAAATGTTAAGTTATGTAACCAAGTTAACGGGGAAAATTAAGCATTGACATTAAATGATCAAGCAAACCCCGATGTTAATGAAAACACGTGTGATGTTAACAGTTGTTCGAGAATTGCTCGAGGAACATAAATGGACAGGATAAGTGGACTCCGGTGACAGGTATTTTTCTTGCAACCTGTGTCCTACCGGATTACACCGGCTTGTATGCCAATGTGTTTTTCTGTATGTTTGCCACGTTATGAGATAAATCATGAAACGAGTTTACAGTCGTTATTGCTATTGTATGTTTACGTGCCGATACCGGTAACCTCGAATGCGCTTGAAGGGCTAGTTAACCACTATTAGGTAAACGTAGGAGAACGGTATCCGGTAACAACGTTTCCGACTTAAGGAACGTTCTAACCACGGCTATGCGTGAGTTGGTTATGTGATGTTTGTGTGTGATGTTTGTATGTGAATGTATGACTCCCTCTTCCCTGGTGTATGTCTGACAAGACTTAACTCAATGTTGTGATTGTTTGATAAAGTTCAAAGTTGAACTTCTAATAAGTGCTAACGGGGGGAGTGAGGAGTCCGGTCTGTTCCGGCCACGCGTGTGAGTATGGGGGTCGTTGTCATAGCAGGTTCGATCCTCTCTGTATGTTATGGTTGTTTTCCAATTTGGTTCCCAACCTTCCCTTTAGCTTAACCAAGGCTATTACTGACTCACGTCGGGCCACAGGGGCATACTATTGTTATGTTTGTTTCGGTGTGCTTGGATCACTATATCCGGGGCACCTTGTGTTAAGTTAACCGTCCATTTAACGAGACGGTAACGAGTTATGTAACGAGCTTATCATGAGACTGGCAACATTCTCTAGGCTCACCAGTGTGTAAACAATGTTTGGGTGGGTTCCTAAGAGAACCATTCCCGTTATGTTATGTGTTTTGTTGTGAGGCAATATCTATTGCGGTGTTATGTGGTGCACGTGGAAACGTGCAAAGTATTGTTAAGTGTTGTTATGTAATGTATGTTGTAGGTTGTATAATGTGGAGTGTGTGGATCATGGATATGATTCCCAGTTTGTGATAGGAGGCGTTTAAGGATAACCCGATTTAAGGGTATGTGTCGTCTATTAAGGAAGTAGCTCCATTTGAGGAGGAACACTCTAGGGATGATGAATACCATGAGTGACTTGTTAAGTAGGATGTATTAACCGATTGTTGAGCCCAATGAGGCGAAATGTTAAGTGTCGTGTGTTTATTGTTACATGCATGATTTAAATATAATCAACCGCATGTTAAGACGACAATTAGTTGTGCGTGGCCCGGTAGCATGTGGGCTGCGGGATTACCATACCAGCAAAGGTGCTGAGCCCCTTGGGGCCACCCCTTTCTCTTCTTTTCCTATTTCAGGTACGAAGTGCTGGAAGCCGTTCGAAGTAGGACGGGTAGTCATTGTACATGGGTAAACTTTTAAGTGTATGTATACAGTAGGTGTAGTAAGACCGATATTGTTGTCGGCAACAGTTTATAATACTCGGTATAGTTGATAAGGTGTATGTTGTTGTTGTTGTTAATGGAAAGGGATACTAATGTATAGTTGCTCGGGAATTTAGCCCATCAGACCGGTACATTGTGTATGTATTAGCCTTGTTAGCCACGTGGGTGGCTAACGGCGTGTAACACCAACAAGTTATGTAATGTGATGAGGTTGTTCTTCCGCTGCAGTTTGTTGTAAGTATGTTAATGTTGGATGGGGTGTTACATTAACTCACACCGGTCACGGTATTGTTCACATTATATATGGTAGCCTTGTCGGCTCTCCCTTGATCCTTTAGTTGGATAACTACTCCTTAGAGCTGCTTCTCATTCATCCTGACATGACTGTCATTCATTTAGGTGCTTCTCCACTCTCGGAGTCCCTTAATTATTTAGTTCCATGATCTACCTCGTTGCTCGTTCCCACGTCTTCACTATGGTTACCGAGGTTTAAGTCATTTAGGCTCTTCTTCAGTAGTCCTATTCAGGTATATCCTGTAATTATGCTTGTAGTTGTCTAAGCTATATCAGTTAAGTATTGCAACCTCTTTGGGTGTGGCAGGGTAGGTGCATCTACCTTTGACTGGATTCTTAGTCAATTGGTATACCGTTGGTGGTATTATTTAATTATGGCGGTCCAGACATGTGTCCCGGTTCTTGTTATTTCTCACGAGTTTGCCTTGTTGCACGGTTGGTGCTTTGCTTATTGCTGCTGCTCGACCAGCTGGGTTCTCGCGACTGCTAAGCATGTCGCCCCATGCTGCCACAAATTCTGGCCTCCCTGGAATAGGATTTCTCGACCTCACACCATTGAGTGTGGTTATTGTCGCTCCAGCGGGATCCATCGCCGGGGTTCCCGGTTCTCAGGATCTATCGCATGACAGGTTCTGGTTTATATTGAAATAATAATTAAGTGCCAGATCGGATTCCCCGTCTCTCTGGCGTTCCTTCCCAAGCTTTTAAATACGGGGTTTGTGGAGGGCGGGTCTGGTATTGTAGGTATCCAGATCATACTGGAAGTTCCTAACTAGCGCATCTCTCACGCTACCACTCAACCCTTAGCCCAAAGTCTCTAATTCCTAACTCGGTATCTCCTAAGCTCGGTATTTCCAGTCATCAGAGCGATACTTCGCTCTGATACCATTTTTGTAACACCCCAACTGCTAAACTCGTCGTTACCTCTTAAACTGTCACAATTACCATTAATCTCGCAGCGGAACTCTATTACAACAGAGGGTGATACAACTCCGTTAGCCACCCATATGGCTAACCAGGCCTTTCTCACATGCAGTAACGGTCTGAAGGACTGGAACAACCGATTACACAATACTAACACAATACACATTTCATTTCTTTACTATACCGAGTCTACAATATACAGATGCCGATAACATATTCGGGCTTACACCTCAATCAAATACATAAGCAATTACAATCTAATTACCCATGCTATCACCGACCCCGTCCTACTCTCGTACGGTTTCGTCTTCGGTGTACCTGCGAATAAAAACGTTGCCCCTAGGGGCTCAGCTTAAAGCTGCATATGAAATTCGCATACCCCGAGCGCTAACCGGGGTACGCCGACTACTTTTGTCGGATATACATGGCGTTCATTTTAGTCAAACAACATGCATCATAGCAACACATTAAGTACGTGTAATACTCAAGGAATCTACATCCAATCATGGAACACAATTCCTAACTAACATAACAAGGTTGTTAGTTGTATCTGTTACTCTCGGGCCTTGAGGGTTATACCTCACTATGCCTCGTTTACTTATTCAATACCTCACCCGCTCTCTCGGGTTACTTATTCATATACACACCCATTCTCTTGGGCTACCCGTACTATACTCACCCACACTCTCGGGTTACTAATTTTCATTATCTCACCCATACTCTTGGGTTATTTATACTCATTATCTCACCCATACTCTTGGGTTAATTATACTCAAGCTCATGTAGATTCTCGAGACGCTACAGGTCTCCTACGTCATGCTTGTTACGCTTAATACATACTTAGGCCAAAACTCATGGCTCTCTAGCATAGTCTTACTTCCCCGGTTTCGACCCTACTCAGGGTCTAGCATGGTGGGAAGGTTCAACTAGCTCACGGAACTCTCTCTTAGTTCCTATCTCTTTTACTTAGGCCCGACTACTCTCGGACTACTTACATTCCCATACACTCCTCTCTCGGAGTTATAATAAAATTATGCAGATTAGTCTAGAAGCACCACTTTCGATGTTTGTAATGACCTTGGAAACATTACTTAAGTTTGGTTAATCTTAGGTATTAAGAGTTACCCATATATTTACTTTACTCATACTTTCGGTTATTTACATATATCAGGTAAAATCCTCATATAGGAGGTCGACCATGTCTCAAGGGAGTTACTATTCCCTCAGGTCTCTTTTACCTTTTTCACTAGTTCACATCTTCGAACTATCTTAAATCCTCTTGAAGGAGGCTCACTTATCTTCCACTCTCATTTGTTTCGTGGATTGTTTCAATGTGGTTTTCTAACCCTCATCGGGTATTTACTCAACCCGTACTTCTCCTCACATTCTAGGGAATTCATATGTTTGCGTTATCGTTATACTTTAACGGATAGTTTGTGTGATCGCACGTTTTCGTTATCATAAGCGTCGACCCGATCTATGGGTCTCTAGCCAAACGTTACCCACTACGAGTCGGTCCAATCACTATGTTAGACCACACCGGCATACAAGTATGTTAGCTTATTCAACATACAACAAGGCATACATAATCAAACAAGGGTTTATTTTCATGCTTTAATCTTCATTAAGCCGGCACACAAACACACAAATCAACGTAACTCGGTTAGCACGCGGAGTATGAGAAAATCATACCTTTCACCGGGGTTTTCACTTTAACCGTGTCATCTCACCATGCTCGGGTCACGCACGACTCTCTGATAATGTTTCAAACATTATTGTTAATACTAGGATCATACGGTACATAATTAAATGCTACTCCCGTTCTTACCCTGTTATCCCTGTTTTACTCTAGTTAATTTAAGTTCTTACTTCTCAATCACTTCTTGCACTTTCTTACACTTCCTAGGGCCTTTACATGTCACCAAACAAGGCCTTAACATCTTATAACATCATTAACACTTAAACCCCATCAATTACAACCTTTAAAATGCTCTCTGTAGGTTTCTGGGGGTGGTCCGGGACTTGGCCCTTACCTAAGGTCCCGGACCAATTGTTTTCCTAACTCTCGGCTGATTTTTGATGGTGGTCCGGGACCTTGTCCCAATCTTAAGTCCCGGACCAATTGAGTACGTAACTCTCGGGTAATTTTAGCAGGTGGTCCGGGACCTTGTACCAGACTCAAGTCCCGGACCAAACATGGTAGGAAATTCTCGGGTGAATAAAGGGGGGTGGTCCGGGACATGGGCAAGAACTTAAGTCCCGGACCCATCAATCAGAAAAGTCTCGGGGGTATTTTAGGGGGTGGTCCGGGACTTGGTCCTGGACCTAAGTCCCGGACCCTGCTACAGATTTTGCAAATTTGACAGTTTCCCACTCTGTTCAAGGTCCTCCCTTAGCCCATTGATTACCCAATCTTCACCAACCAAAATCCACATGTTTTAGCACCTAATTACTCACCTAAACCCCCTTAAACTAAGCTCCATGTGCACTCACAACTCTAGTTAATTTCACTTAAAATTCACTTACACTATCATAACTAGTTTCCTTGTTTTCCCTTAACTCTTGTAACAGATTTGGTAACTTCTTTTACCATTCAAACAGTGTCATTCCCAGCACTTCAATTGACATTATCTCTACTCCTCATACACACTTCTCCTTAGTTTGGTTTCCAAATCATTAACCACTCACTTGAATCTCCTTAACACACCTAGCTTCTTCCTTTAATAAAAACACTCAAGCCCAAAATCTCCTAAACAAATTTTGACAGCACTTGGCTACTTTCTAAGCATTCTCCACACACTAATCAACTCACAAAAATCAGTTTTGCATCCCTATTACATAAGCACTAACATCACTGCTACTACATATTGAGTTCCCTCATGTTATCACACATATAACAATTTAATCTCATTACTTGTTTCCCACACTAACACCTCATTAAGACAGCTCCACTCATCAGTAAATATTGTAGCATCATAGCCACACTTAGCAAGGTCATTTATTCACATTAAAAAAAACATGTTTTACAGAGAGCAAAACCGTCCCATGTTTAGTTCATTACCTTGCTATTTTTTTTTCTGTTTTCTTTTCTCTTCTTCCTTCTTCCATTGTTCTCTCTTTCTCTTCTTGTTTCTCGTTTCTCAATCAGCCAACACTCAAGCTAGCCCATCCAAGGATCACACACTAATTCAAATACTATCCTTAATATCAAAATCCTAGAATTTTAAGGAGGGTTCTTAAGGTTGTTAAGAAGGCATTACCTTGCACTTGTAGATGGAGTTTTTGGGCAACAAAGCTAGAAATTCCAGCCCTTAGTGAAGACCAACAATCGGGTGGGCATGGAGGAAGGAGAAGCTCACGTCGGAAAATTTCCAAAGAAATATAAGAGAGGCTAAAATGGTGAGCTCTAAAATTTATTTTTACCTTGGAGTAATAAGGAGGAGATGGAGGTCCAAAAACACTTCTTCAAGCTTCAAAAGGCCTACTGCCATGGTGATGGAAATGGAGGTTTTCCAATTTTGAAAGGTGGAGAATGTTCCTTGAGATGAGAGGAAACCAACGGTACAATTTTTATGGAGTTTGGACTTAGTTTTGGTCTTGAAAATGGAGAGGAAGGATGAGCTGGGTGGAGCCATGGAAATCGCCATTTGAAGGCCAGAAGGGAGGAAGAAGAGTGCTCTGGTCAGGGAAGGAAATTACCGTGAGAGATAGAAGAGAATGGGGAGTGAGGGTATTAATGTCTCATTTAACTATTCACTCCCTTTACTTTAATATTTTGTCCTTTTGTGACTAAATAAACTAGCTTGCTTATTTAAAGGTGTGTATAAGTACCAATTAAAACCGGCCCCACCTTAGTAGTGACCCGGGTCGTTTTTCAACTTTTCGAATTAAACGCGTTTTATCTCCCGGTTTTGACACTATTCACTTACCGGGTCCGTTTTCCGGAATTTTCTCGTTTAATTAATTTTAATGGTTTTTAAACTCACATTAATACTTATTTATAGTTATTTAATCAACTATAATTTTTATTGGTCCGTTTGACCACTTAAAGTCATGTTTTCGGGTTTTCTCGAAAAACATGCTTTAAAACTCCGTTAGCGTTTTAATCCATTATTTGGATCCGTTTTCTTCGGGAATCATTCCCATATATTAATTAGGCATAATTAAGCCTTAGGAATCCCTCTCGGACCCTAACGAGTGCAGACATGTATATCTGAGTGGTTAAACTGGTGTAAAAATAAAAGAAAAGAAATTAAAACTCAAAATAAACGTCGGGCTGCAAACAAATCCCGGTCGTGGTAGTATAGTGAAATTTAAGCAACCGGATATCGAACCGTGGGACTAATGTGCATATTATAGTACCTAAGCGTGTCACAAAAAGGGGGGATTAATTGACTTGTAATATAAATAAAAAGGAAAGATAAAATAAACTAAGTTAATAGATAAATTAAATGGGACTCTAGGTCAGGTTAATATAATCTGCTCTTTCATGCTATGTCTACTGGTTTAATTATAATTGTTTGGCAAAATTCCTCTTATTATCTTAAGGTCCGATGAAAACTCATAAGAACTCGTTTACCTGAAAATGCAAGGTCCGATGAAAACTCAAGCAAAATGCGTGTAAACGGACGGTTTAAATATGAGAAATTATTTATGCATCTGAGTACTAACTTAAACGATGAAAATAAGTTTCCTCCAGATTTACGGCTTAATTAACCTATCTATTTGTCACCGATCAGATTAGAAATAGATTTAGTAAAGCAATTTAATAAACTCATGACATTTATTAAAAAGGTGCGAGATAACCTTTAAAACGCAACAAACTATATTTAAATAAACCAGTAAACATATTGCATAATTAATACAAACACATAATAACCATTCCCAGAGTATAAATATTCTAGCCTAACATATTAAATAGATAAACAGAGACAAGAGTAGTAGAAATCATCTGTAGTCACTCCTGCATTCGTTCTGCTATTTTGTATACGTAGGACTAGAGGTGGATATGGTGGAATGTAAAAATAAATAAAATGGAGAAGACGGGAGAAGAGAAATGGGATGGACGATGGTATTCTGTAGTGGATCGATGATGTTGGGTGGTGGATGTGTAAATGAGAGCAGAAGGAACATGTGTTTATATAGGAGAAAGGAAGAGGCAGATGGAAGAACATTTATTGCCGATTGATTGCAGCTCATTGATTGCAGGGGACAGAGCTGAAGACGCGTGAGGAAATTAAGGTAGGCGGTGCGGAGTAGATGGATATGGCAGAAGCAAGTCGATGGAGAAGATAAGCTCGCGTCTGATTTTTAGTCACGTCCGCGTGGCTGTCCGTTTTGTTTTAGGCGGACACTCATGAGGACACAAATGGAGTCCGTGTCCTAGTCTTGTCCGCATGAGTGTCCTCGCTTGTGTCCTCATGGTTCTGGGCGGACAAGAGAGTTAGGCGCGCTCTCAATTTGTGCTGTCCTCACTTGTGACGTCGTGGTTCTATGCGGACACTCACGACGTCACAAATGGAGTCCGCACTCCATATCTTGTCCGCATGGCTGTCCTCGCTTGTGACGTTGTGGTTCTGGGCGGACACTCACGACGTCACAAATGCGGACACAAACTTGACCGGCTCTAGATTCTTCGTTTGGACTCCGTTTTTCGAGCCGTTTGCGCCTATGCGTTCGTCTCTTCGTCTACTTTATTCCCAGCTTGGTTTTCCTCATGTTTAAACAATAAATTTGTGAGATAAAAATAAAACATAAACTAGAGGAAAACTAACCGAAGTGGAGAAATGAGCAAGAAAAGTGCTAATATTATATATGAAATACACCTATAAAACATGCTCATTTGGACACTTATCACACCCCCACACTTATCTTTTTGCTTGTCCTCAAGCAAAACCACGTACCCAAGCAAGTAGGAAATGCTCAATATTAAAAAATATTATTATGAAGGGTAGGATAAAGAAGTGAACAGTTCATGATCTTTTTAACTTATTGAGGAGTGTGAAAAATCAACTGCTGGTGGCATAGGTGTGCTCAGGGTAAAAATAAAATATAGAGTTTCGGGGTATGATCTAAGGTACTTCAATGTTTCTTTTGTTTAGGTGACTCTAAGAACTTTTACCATGGCCAACTTCTCTCAAGAATGGGCATTGAGGAGAAAACAAAAGGAAAAATAGATTCATGCATTTGTTTCACTTTTGCATAAGGGATGAGAAAATGTAAGCATCACGCCTAGTATTTAAGAACACTCAACTCTCTTTGTTGGTTACCAATGGTGTCTCGCAAGTCCCTTATTTTTTGTATTTTTCTTTCTCTTTTTTTTTAACAGAGAAGCACCCCTTAGCAATCCCTAAGAGAGAAGACAGAAAGAAACCCCTGAGCAATAAAATCCAACCATTTGCAGATCATTTGGTCACACCGCATATAAAATGCTCCTCAAAAGTAATCAAATGAAAATTTTTTAAATTTGTACCATTTATCCCACAATTCATAACAGTATTTATTCTTAAAGAGAACAACCCACATATAAGGGGTCACGATATTGAATTGGACAAACGCAAGATAAGGAGAGAGATTAAACATTTAAGCACAAAATTCCACCGAAAGGGCACACTCCCCCACACTTAATTTGAACAATGTCCTCATTGTTCACCAGAAAAACAAGGGAAGGTTTCAGAAGACCTTTTCGGTAAGTAGATAAAATAGAGATAACACAAAGGTCGCAAATAAACTTTTAAGCACATAAACGCTCCTCTGCAGTTTTTATTTAAATAAAAGCATAATTAAAGAAACTGGTACTCCCCTGATATTATTTTTGCTAGTTGTTTAAAGGAGTTCCCCCACACTTGAGCTTCAGCCTCAAGTAGTAGGCTTGGTTGCAGTGTAGACATGAATTTGCACCTGCATAAGACACTAGAAGCAACCATACTACAAACAGAGTTAAAAGTTAGCAAAAATAAATTTAAAGAGAACCTGAAAATTAAAGAACATAAAAGCAAATAAAATAAAAGTTCATCCGGGTTGCCTCCCGGGAAGCTGCCCTTCTTTAACGTCTTTGGCTGCTTCGTTATCCTGGATCAAAAATATAAGTAGACAACAATTCTGCCAGGAAAATGAAGTTGGTAATAATTAAAAGAAAACCACCTAAATCAAAACAAAACGTTACTTCGGCAAATATAATAGGAAAATGAATACTCCACAAAATCTGGTGTTTGAGGAGGTACTGCCGGTAACGTAGTTCTAACAGAAGACCCGGTGGTGGTGATTTTTCTTCCTCAAATTGGAGGATGTAAACATCCTCCTCTTGTAGGTGAGGCTCGTAGAAAGAACGCTGATCGATATCATCTTCAGAGAAAGTTAATTCTTCGAAGGTGATAGTGGCGTTTTGTTTGAATATCTTGGCGGGAGGTGATGACAATTCCTTCTCTTCATTGTCGAGGATGTAAGTATCCTCATCTTCTAGATAGAGCACAGAGAAGGATGGAAACTGGCGGTAGGTGACTGTAGAGCGAAGAGAGTAACTTACATCCGTATTGGGGTGTTGTTCTACCTCATGAGCTGTTTTGCTCTTTGGTTGCTGTTCTTGTTGAGCGATTCTCTCCAGGTAGTCTGGTTGATCTTCTAACCAGAGTTGTTCTTGGAATATGAGACAATCCTCATAATCATGAGCTCCCCCACATACGGAGCAGTATAAATACTGAGAATAACAAAACTCTTGTTCGAACACCTGTTCCATTTGCCACGTACAGATATTTTTTTTTTGTGTTTTCATATATAAAATGAAACTACTGAAACAGATTAGAAAATAAAATGATTAGAAACAAACACAATAATAATATAAGTGGTTCGGTGGAGAAATGAAGAAGCTGGAGCAATTTGGAGATGGACTGGAGTCGCGAGCTTGTTCTTTTCTTCGGGTCGAGCTGGAGCAATTTGGAAGTTGCGGAAGAACAGAGACTGAAACGCGGAGGCTGGTGACGTCCGCTTGGACGTCCGCGTGGAGGGGTGCGGACAGGTGGGCGGACAAGTGTGCCCGCGTGGTCCTCATTGACGTCCGCTTGGACGTCCGCATACAACAAGGCGGACACGCCTTATCTCTGTCCGCGTTCCGTCCGCATAAGGTGGGCGGACACGCCTCTATCTGTCCACGTGTCTGTCCGCGTACAACAAGGCGGACACAGCTCTGCTCGTTCTTTTTTTTTACGTACTTACTGAAACAAGATTAGAAAATAAACATACTAATAATATAAACAAAATATAAAAGATAATTAATATAAACAACAAACAAAATAAAATAGACAGATATTCTAATATAACAAGTGAATAATTCGGGGCTTAGGGACTAGAATAAATCTAGTCCCCGGCAACGGCGCCATTTTGCAGACGTGTATATCTGAGTGGTTAAACTGGTGTAAAAATAAAATAAAAGAATTAAAACTCAAAATAAACGTCGGGCTGAAAACAAATCCCGGTCGTGGTAGTATAGTGAAATGTAAGCGACCGGATATCAAACCGTGGGACTAATGTGCATATTATAGTACCTAAGCGTGTCACAAAAAGGGGGGATTAATTGACTTGTATTATAAATAAAAAGGAAAGATAAAATAAACTAAGTTAATTGATAAATTAAATGGGACTCTGGGTCAGGTTAATATAATCTGCTCTTTCATGCTATGTCTACTGGTTTAATTATAATTGTTTGGCAAAATTCCTCTTATTATCTTAAGGTCCGATGAAAACTCATAAGAACTCGTTTACCTGAAAATGCAAGGTCTGATGAAAACTCAAGCAAAATGCGTGTAAACGGACGGTTTAAATATGAGAAATTATTTATGCATCTGAGTACTAACTTAAACGATGAAAATAAGTTTCCTCCAGATGTACGGCTTAATTAACCTATCTATTTGTCACCGATCAGATTAGAAATAGATTTAGTAAAGCAATTTAATAAACTCATGACATTTATTAAAAAGGTGCGAGATAACCTTTAAAACGCAACAAACTATATTTAAATAAACCAGTAAACATATTGCATAATTAATACAAACACATAATAACCATTCCCAGAGTATAAATATTCTAGCCTAACATACTAAATAGATAAACAGAGACAAGAGTAGTAGAAATCATCTGTAGTCACTCCTGCATTCGTTCTGCTATTTTGTATACGTAGGACTAGAGGTGGATATGGTGGAATGTAAAAATAAATAAAATGGAGAAGACGGGAGAAGAGAAATGGGATGGACGATGGTATTCTGTAGTGGATCGATGATGTTGGGTGGTGGATGTGTAAATGAGAGCAGAAGGAACATGTGTTTATATAGGAGAAAGGAAGAGGCAGATGGAAGAACATTTATTGCCGATTGATTGCAGCTCATTGATTGCAGGGGACAGAGCTGAAGACGCGTGAGGAAATTAAGGTAGTAGGCGGTGCGGAGTAGATGGATATGGTAGAAGCAAGTCGACGAGAAGATAAGCTCGCGTCTGATTTTTAGTCACGTCCGTGGCTGTCCGCTTTGTTTTAGGCGAACACTCATGAGGACACAAATGGAGTCCGTGTCCTAGTCTTGTCCGCATGAGTGTCCTCGCTTGTGTCCTCATGGTTCTGGGCGGACAAGAGAGTTAGGCGCGCTCTCAATTTGTGCTGTCCTCACTTGTGACGTCGTGGTTCTATGCGGACACTCACGACGTCACAAATGGAGTCCGCGCTCCATATCTTGTCCGCATGGCTGTCCTCGCTTGTGATGTTGTGGTTCTGGGCGGACACTCACGACGTCACAAATGCGGACACAAACTTGACCGGCTCTAGATTCTTCGTTTGGACTCCGTTTTTCGAGCCATTTGCGCCTATGCGTTCGTCTCTTCGTCTACTTTATTCCCAGCTTGGTTTTCCTCATGTTTAAACAATAAATTTGTGAGATAACAATAAAACATAAACTAGAGGAAAACTAACCGAAGTGGAGAAATGAGCAAGAAAATTGCTAATATTATATATGAAATACACCTATAAAACATGCTCATTTGGACACTTATCACACCCCCACACTTATCTTTTTGCTTGTCCTCAAGCAAAACCACGTACCCAAGCAAGTAGGAAATGCTCAATATTAACAAATATTATTATGAAGGGTAGGATAAAGAAGTGAACAGTTCATGATCTTTTTAACTTATTGAGGAGTGTGAAAAATCAACTGCTGGTGGCATAGGTGTGCTCAGGGTAAAATAAAATATAGAGTTTCGGGGTATGATCTAAGGTACTTCAATGTTTCTTTTGTTTAGGTGACTCTAAGAACTTTTACCATGGCCAACTTCTCTCAAGAATGGGCATTGAGGAGAAAACAAAAGGAAAAATAGATTCATGCATTTGTTTCACTTTTGCATAAGGGATGAGAAAATGTAAGCATCACGCCTAGTATTTAAGAACACTCAACTCTCTTTGTTGGTTACCAATGGTGTCTCGCAAGTCCCTTATTTTTTGTATTTTTCTTTCTCTTTTTTTTAACAGAGAAGCACCCCTTAGCAATCCCTAAGAGAGAAGACAGAAAGAAACCCCTGAGTAATAAAATCCAACCATTTGCAGATCATTTGGTCACACCGCATATAAAATGCTCCTCAAAAGTAATCAAATGAAAATTTTTTAAATTTGTACCATTTATCCCACAATTCATAACATTATTTATTCTTAAAGAGAACAACCCACATATAAGGGGTCACGATATTGAATTGGACAAACGCAAGATAAGTAGAGAGATTAAACATTTAAGCACAAAATTCCACCGAAAGGGCACACTCCCCCACACTTAATTTGAACAATGTCCTCATTGTTCACCAGAAAAACAAGGGAAGGTTTCAGAAGACCTTTTCGGTAAGTAGATAAAATAGAGATAACACAAAGGTCGCAAATAAACTTTTAAGCACATAAACGCTCCTCTGCAGTTTTTATTTAAATAAAAGCATAATTAAAGAAACTGGTACTCCCCTGATATTATTTTTGCTAGTTGTTTAAAGGAGTTCCCCCACACTTGAGCTTCAGCCTCAAGTAGCGTAGCTTGGTTGTAGTGTAGACATGAATTTGCACCTGCATAAGACACTAGAAGCAACCATACTACAAACGGAGTTAAAAGTTAGCAAAAATAAATTTAAAGAGAACCTGAAAATTAAAAGAACATAAAAGCAAATAAAATAAAAGTTCATCCGGGTTGCCTCCCGGGAAGCTGCCCTTCTTTAACGTCTTTGGCTGCTTCGTTATCCTGGATCAAAAATATAAGTAGACAACAATTCTGCCAGGAAAACTGAAATACCCCGGATCTAAAAATGGCGATTAAATTACTCTAATACAATTATTAAGGGCCTAATGGCGCCTAAAGAGTACTGGTAAAAAGAATAAAACCAAAAGAAAAGAGAAAACGCTTGAAAAGCGAAAAACGCTAAAATGCGCGTTAAATGAGTATAAGAGATATATGATCTCGAGAGGGTCCGAGATGGATTCCTAAGGCTTAGTTAGGCCTAATAAGTATACGGGAATAATTCCCGAAGAAAACGAATCCAAATAATGGATTAAAACGATAACGGAGTTTTAAAGCACGTTTTTCGAGGAAACCCGAAAACGTGACTTTAAGTGGTCAAATGGACCTGTAAAAATTATAGTTGATTATATAACTATAATTAAGTATTAATGGAAGTTTAATAACCATTAAAATAAAGAAACAAGAAAATCCGAAAAACGGCCCGGTTAATGAATAGTGCCAAACCGGGTAAAATAACGAGCGTTTTCTGTAAGAAAACGAAAAACGCTCCAGCTTACTAATTTAGTGGGGCCGGTTTTTATTTAGTGAGTCACCCACTCACACACACTCTAAGCTAGTAAATAAATAAGAAAGGAAAGAAAAGAAAAAGTAAAAGTAAAAGGGTGAATAGTTAATGTAATATTAGAACTCTCTCTCCCCCTCTTTTTCTTTCATTCACGATTCCTTTTCCCTCCACCAGAGCTTATTCTTCCTTTGCCTCTGTTAATGGACGATTCCACACAACACCACCACCTCCATCTTCAATCTCCTCTAACTTGCTCATTCCTTCACCGAATCGCACAAAATTGCCACCGTTAGATTCGTATCGGCGAGGGCTACGTTTTGTACCCCTCAAAATCTTGTTTCCTCCACCTTCACTTCCATGGGTGTTGGAGCTTTTGAAGCTAGAAGAGCTTATTTTGACTCTCAATCATCTCTTTAATGCTCTAAGGTAAGAATATAAGCAAAACTTCATCATTCATAGCTTGTTCTTGCTATTTGGAAAATTTTCCCACGTTGAAAATTTTCTTCCATTTCAGTCGGTTTCTCCATGCCATTGTGGGGTGTTGGAAATTCCATTATTTGATTGCCAAGCTCTCCTTTTGGACACTCTAAGGTAATGTCAAAGTTAAGCCTTAAAAACTAGCTCTTAAATACTAGTTTTGTAAGGAGGGTTTGAATTAATAAGTTTGATATATGTATATGGGGATATGATTGTAGTTGGCAATCTATGCCCCTTTGTTTTGATGTGGAAACATGAAGAGGAAGAGGGAACAAGAGAAAGAGGAAGAAGAGGGAGAAAACCGAAAAGGAGCAAGGTAAAAAGCTTACCTTGAGCTAGTTTTTATGTGACTTGTGAGTTAAATGATAGGTTGAGTTAAGGACCTTGAATTGTGGTGGTCATGATACTATAATGTTGTTTGTTGAATGGGAATGTTTCAATGGGTTTAAGTGTGTAAAATGAACCTAGGAAACCAAGCTAGTTTATATGTGAACAAGTGGGAATTAAATGTGATTGTTGATGTCTAAACCAAACAGGTGGGAAGAAGTGCTTGTGAGTTGATTTTAGTGTGGTGAAAATGCTTAGTAAAGCAAGTAAGTGCTGTCAAAATTTCCTAGGGATGTATGGACTTGAGTGTTCTATTCAAAGGAAGAAACTAGGTATGTTTAAGAGGTTTAAGTGAGTGGTTAATGGTTTGGAAAACCAAACTTTGAAGGAGAGTGTGTTAGGAGTAAAAATAATGCCATGTGAATGCTTGGAATGGCATCATTAAGTGAGGTTAGGATGGTTTAAAGAAGAAACCAAATCTGTTACAAGTCTAGTAGAAGACAAGAGAACTAGTTATGAAAGTGTAAGTGATTTTGAGTAAGAATTTGAGTAAGGGTTTAACCCATGATTTGAAGAGTTTTAGAGCATGTTTTAAGGTGATTAAACATGTGGAAAACTTGTGGAAAGTTTATGGAAAGATTAAGGGTGGTTTAAGGATTGATTTGGAGTGGAAAAATCAAGTTTGGAGCAGGTTTTAGCAGGGTCCGGGACTTGGTCCTTGGACAAAGTCCGGACCACACCTAAATTAAGGCCGAGAGTGCAAGAGCTGCTTTGGTCCGGGACTATACTCCAGGACAAGGTCCCGGACCATGTGTAATTTTCACCCGAGAGTTAAGTTTGCAATTGGTCCGGGACTTAGGGTAAGGACCAAGTCCCGGACCACCCCCAGAAACCTACAGAGAGTGTTTTAAAGGGTTTAAATGATGGGGGTTTGAATGTTAATGATGTTATAAGATGTTAAGGCCTTGTTTGGTGACATGTAAAGGCCCTAGGAAGTGTGAGAAAGTGTTGGAAGTGATTGAGAAGTGAGAACTCAAATTAATAAAAGTAATACCGAGAAAACGGGATAACGGGGTAACTGCGGGAGTAACATTTTATTATGTTCCGTATGATATTAGTAGTAATAATAATGTTGAAACATTATCAGAGAACCGTGCGTGACCCGAGCTTGGTGAGATGCCACGGTAAAAGTAAAAACCCCGGTGAAAGGTATGATTTTCTCATGCCCCGTATGCTAACCGAGTTACTCTGATTGTGTGTTTGTGTGCCGGCTTAATCAAGATTAAAGCATGAAAATAATCCCTTGTTTGATTATGGATGCCTTATTGTATGTTGTATGAACTAACATACTTGTACGCCGGTGTGGTCTAACATAGCGCATTAGACCGACTCATAGAGAGTAGTGATTGACTAGAAACCCGTAGATCGGGTAGTCTCATGAACAAAGGTAATATGCAAACACACACAAGCTATCGATTAAAGTATAACGATAACACAAACATATGAACTCCCTAAAATGTGAGGAGATGTACGGGTTGAGTATATACCCGATAACGGTTAGAGAACCTTATTGAAACAATCCACGAAATAAATATGAGTGGAGAGATAAACGACCTCCATCGAGAGGATTGAAGTTAGGCCAATAATGTAAACATATAAGAAGGTAAAAGAGACCTAAGGGACTATGTGACTCCCTTGAGAAACGGTCGACCTCCTATATGAGGATTTTACCCGGTATAAGAAAATATCCGAATGTACAAGCATACGATTGTGAGGGTAACCCTTAAACCTAAGATTACCCGAATTTAAGTAAAGTTCCCAAAGTCATTAGGAACATCGAGAATGATGCTTCTAGACTAATATACATGATATTACTATAACTCCGAGAGAGGAGTGTATGGGAACGAGAGTAGTCCGAGAGAGTAGTCGGACCTAAGTAAAAGAGATAGGAACTAAGAAAGAGTTCCGTGAGCTAGTTGAACCTTCCCACCATGCTAGACCCAGAGTAGGGTCGAAACCGGGGAAGTAAGACTATGCTAGATAGCCATGAGTTTTGGCTTAAGTATGTAATAAGAGTAACAAGCGTGACGTAGGAGACCTGTAGTGTCTCGAGAATCTACAAGAGCTTAAGTATGAATAACCCAAGAGTGTGGGTGAGATAACGAGTATAAATAACCCGAGAGAAAGGGGTGAGTATATGTATGAGTAACCCGAGAGAATGGGTGTAAGTATAAGAATGAGTAGCCCAAGAGAATGGGTGTGTATACGAATAAGTAACCCGAGAGAGAGGGTGAGGTATTGAATAAGTAAACAAGGCATAGTGAGGAATAACCCTCAATGCCTAAGAGTAACCAGTTACCACTAACAACATTGTTATGTTAGTTAGGAATCGTGTTCCGTGATTGGATGTAGATTCCTTGTGTGATATACATATATATTGTATTGCCATGATGCAGTTGTTTGATTAAAATGAACTCCATGTATATCCGACCCAAAGTAGTCGGCGTACCGCGGTTAGCACGCGGTATATGCGAATTTCATGCGCAGCGTAAGCTGACCCCCTAGGGGGAACGTTTTTAGTGTGCAGGTACTTGAAGCTGACCACCGTTCGAGAGAGTAGGACGGGGATGCTGTGAGCATGGGTAGCTAAATTGTAATTACTTATGCGTTTGAATGAGGTGTAAGTCCGAGTATGTTATCGGCATCCGTATATTGTAGACTCGGTATAGTAGAGATATGAATTGAGTATTGTATTTGTATGAAGTACTCGGTTGTTCCAGTTCATCAGACCGTTACGGTACGTAAGAAAGGCCTGGTTAGCCACATGGGTGGCTAACGGCGTTGTTTCACCCCTCGTTGTAATTAGAGTTCCACTGCGTGAGTAGGAGTAATTAGTAACAGTTTAAGAGGTAATGACGAGATTAACGGTTGCGGTGTTACAAAAATGGTATCAGAGCGAAGTATCGCTCTGATGGCTGGAAATACCGAGCTTAGGAAATACCGAGTTAGGAATTAGAGACTTAGGGCTATGGGTTGAGTGGTAGCGTGAGAGATGCGCTAGTTAGGAACTTCCAGTATGATCTGGATACCTACAATACCAGGCCCGCCCTCCACAACCCCCGCATTAAAAGCTTGGGAAAGAACGCCAGAGAGACGGGGAAACCTAATCTGGCAGTTACTAAATATTTCAACATGAACTAGAACATGTCATGCGGTAGATCCCGAGAACCGGGAATCCCGGAGGCGGATCCCGCTGGAATGACAATAACCGCACATAATGGTGTAACACCCCATCCAACAACAAACATATAACAACCATCCGCAGCGGAAACTCAACTCATCACATTACTTATTTCAATGGTGTTACACGCCGTTAACCACCCACGTGGCTAACAAGGCTAATACATGTACTTTGTATCGGTCTGATGGACTAGACTCCCGAGCAACTACACGTAATATTAGCTTCCCTTAACAACAACCCATATACTTATTACATTCCAACCGTACCGAGTATTTACAAACTCATGCCGATAACAATTTCGGTCTTACTACGCCTACAATGCTTACGCCATTTAAATGGCTACCCTTGTATAAACATCTACCCCGTCCTACTCTCGAACGGCTCTCAGCTCCTTGTACCTGAAATAGAAAAGGAGAGAAAGGGTGGCCCCCAAGGGGCTCAGCACCTTTGCTGGTATGGTAATCCCGCAGCCCACATGCTACCGGGCCACGCACAACTAATTGTCGTCTTAGCATGCAGTTGATTATATTTAAATCATGCATACAAGCCATAACATACAACACATAACATTTCGCCTCAATGGGCTCAACCTATAACCAAAACATCCACACTTAACCAACCATCCAATGATTCCTTAAACCCTAGAGTGGCTCTCCTCTAAAACGGAGCTACTTCCTTAACGATCGACATGTACCCATTAATCGGGTTATCCTTAAATGCCTCTTGTCGCAAACTGGGATTCATTTCCATGATCCACACACTCCATATCATACAACATATCTCATTTCTCACATAAAAAACATAACAACACCTTTCTTGTTTCAACGTACATATGATGACATCGCATTCATTTAAAACATCCAATATATATATATACCATAGCATAGGAAGGGAATTTGCATAGCACCATAACATTACATAACACCATAAAATCGGTTCTCACAAGGAACCTTCCACCATAGTTAGTATACCATGTGAGCCTAGGGATTTTTGCCAATCCCATGTTAAGCTCGTTACCAACCTCGTTACCGTCCAGTTATATAGAACGGTTAACTTATACCCAAGGTGTGTCGGATATAGTGATCCCAAGCACACCGAAATAACATACGTATGCCCCTGTGGCCCGACGTGAGTCAGTAACTAGCTTTGGATAAGCTAAGGGAAGGTAGAAACCAAATTGGAATACCACCTATACATACACCAAGAGAGCCGAACCGGATATGATATCGACTCCCGTCCATCACACGCGTGGCCGGAACAACCGGACTCCTCACCCCCCATTAGTACATATACACTTATAAATAAGTAGTTAGAGATCCATTATGGAGCCTACCACATCCACACACCATACGGTATCATAACCGAGTTAAGCACACAGGGGAGGTTCACCACTTGCATACAATAACAATGTCCAACTAACTCACACATAGCCGTGGTTAGCACGTTCCCAAGGTTTGGGCCGTCAACTCCGAATACCGATCACTCATGTGTTCCTAGATTTGGTTAGCTAAGGTTTAGCACATATTTGAGGTTAAATGGTATCGGAGGCCAATTTCGCCACATAAATGAATTACTATAAACTCATTACATGTTTTAATCTTACAAGGTGGCAAACACTCAGTAAAACATATTGGCATACAAGCCGGTGTAATCCGGTAGGACACAGGTTGCAAGAAAACCATACCTGTCACCGGAGTCCACTTTACCACGTCCACTTATGTTCCTCGAGCAATTCTCGAACAACTGATAACATTACATGTACTTTTATTAACATCGATGTAACATGATTGTTTAAAGTCTAATGCTTATCTTTCTAACCATCATCACTCCCTAATGTTGGACCACTAAGTCATTGTAATTTAAACTTAATCATATAAGTTAATCACTTCTCATTACACCTCATACTTGTTTACACCTCTTAAGGCCTTTACATGTCACCAAACAAGGCCTAAACATCATCTAAAACCATTACCATTCAATCCCCCATCATTAGGAGCCTTAAACAAATTTTTTTCCTTCATTTCTGGTCAGGACCGCCCCTCTGGGGCGGTCCCAGGGGCGGTCCACAACAGATGCTACACGTTCCTCTTTTTTTTCACTTCTCTGCACTGGACCTCCCCACAGGGGCGGTCCGTAGGGGCGGTCCACTGCAGAACCAATTTTCTAATGTGCTTTTCTCCTCTTTATGAACTCCAAATTCATCCCAATTTTTTTCTATGCTTTACACATGTTCTCCCACATGTTTTAACATCTTTTGGGCACACTTAAACCCTTTCAAAACATCCCAAAAATTCCTTAAACTTTACTCAACTTTTACTAAGTCCTTAACACTTAGAACATTTTTTTCCTTACACTTGTAACTTGTATTCTTGCCTAAAACTTCACCTAACCAAAGTACTCCCTCACTACCTTATAACCACCCTTTTAAACATCATTTGCACTACACTTATCCCCTTCACACACACTCCTCAAGTTTTTCCCACAAGTTCATAATTAAACCTTCACAAGGCGTTACACTTTCATTGTTCACCAAACTTTGCACAAGACTTTACGACACCTCCACCATCACCTTGGTGTATCAAGAAGTCATCCATTAGTTCCCTAAATCTCCAAGACTTTGCCTAAATCCTTTTAGCACCTTAGAACACCTAATGCATGTGTTCTTCTTAGTGAGCATGTTCCATTCTTAACAATTCCTAGTTCACCCAAGTTCATTTAAGCACCTAGAACTCCTTATACATTTTACAAATTTCGCCATGGGTTCTCTTAGCACATCATCATTCCAAAACTCATAGTTTTCACCAATAAACACTCAAGAGCACCTAAATCCATCAAGAACATTATCACTCACAAAATTTCACCAACTTTACACTACATCACAATAGTGCATAATTAAACTTGCTTGGCACTTAGGCCCTTAAATAACATGGCTCTTAGGCCCTTAAATTGCATAATCCTTAACACTGAATTTCCCACATAATAATGCCTTGACCTGCAAATACACCCAACAATACATATGCCCTTAATAAACTCCTTGAGAGCATTTTACTAGCTCATTTGCCATTGGCTCCTTAGGTCATTTTAATAAGCAATATAAGCTCATTTCTCCTAAGGCATTAAATCACATTGAGATAGCTTATTTACCTCTTTTCCACTCAAACTTCTTTCTTGCTTCCTTATAAACCGGTAAGGCATTTCCTTCCTTGTCAACAACTAAACAATATACCAACATTGTAATGAGTATATAAGCTTTAAGCTTCATCTCATTGTAAACCCTAGTTACATATATGTTTTAACACATCAAGGTAATTGTTTTACCTTTGAATGGAAAGAGAGCTTGAATGAGTATCAAGAGAGGACTCCTCCTAGCCCTTGGAAGGTTTAAATGAAGCTAAAACAAGACAAGAGAAGACACCATTACAAGGTGCATTTTCGGTCAACACCAAAAGTGAAGGAAATGAATTTTCTTTGGTTTTTCCTTACCTTGAAGCAAAGGTGATCAACAAGGCATAAAAATATTAGCTCAAGCTCCTTCCATGGAAGTTCTCCTTGGCACCGAAATGGTGGTTTTGATGATTTGAAAAGATAGGAATGAAGAGCTTGCTCCAACTAAGAGAATGGTAGTCTCGGAATTAAATTCGGAGCATGGAGTCATAAGTTACAAGTGAAGAAGGGTGAAGAATGACATGGTTCTGTTTGGAACCGTTGGAGAGAGGAGGAAGAAGATGGCCAACGTGAGAAATGAGAGGAAAGAAGAGAATGAAGAGATAAGTTTGCTTTTGTTAAGATATTTATCCTTATAAAGCAAATAGTATACTAATTAGTCATTCTTTCTTTTCTTAGTAAACTAACAAGGGTGGTGAGTCACAACACCATAAAAACCGGCCCCAAATAGTACCTAGGGGTACTTTAGACTTTATTAGTCAATTGTCTCACTTATAACATTATATGTTACAAACTAGTTATAAAATCACTATTCACCAAAACAAGGCACATAGAAGTGACATTTTTGATTTCCCATTGATATAGCCACCCAAATGTGATACTATATAGTACACATGTTAATTAAAGTAATGATGGACATTTAGCCATTCAAAACTCATTTACAAGACAATTTTTCAAAAACGTGCTTTAAGACTTCTTAAAGCACATTTTGTGTTTTAACTTGTTTCCAAGCTTGGTTTTCTTTGGTAATTGATTTAATATGTTCATTAACATATAAATAAGGCATAGGAATGACCATTAGGTCTTATACACATTTATCCCAAGCTTAGAGCACATTTTAGCCCATATTGACCTTAAGGTATTTATTTGTGTTTTGTTTGGTTTCATTGTCTACCAAAGTTTCCTAAGGACTTTATTAGCCTTATAAAGTCATAATTAAGCATTATCAAGTCTTGGCAGGCTCTTTGGGTCCTAGCCAAGCTCACTCCAAGCTTAGAGCATGTTTTTGCTCAAACCGTGTCTTAGTGTTTTATTGTGTTTTACCATGGTTTAAATGTTTCATTTATGTTTCTAAGGCACTTTTTAGCCTTTAAATACCATAGTTAAACATTTACACAACATACCAAGGTTTGGGGTATTTCAATCTACCCCCCTTAAAAGAACTTCGTCCTCGAAGTTCACATTTCCTCGCATCATTGGATTAGAATACGGGAATTACTTATAACCATAATACTTCCATTACCAACCACCCTTTACACCCAACCTCGGACTTAATGGTCCTGGAAACATATCCACATTATACATAAAATATCACACTCACATGGTAACCTCGGACTTAATGGTCCGGGTACCTTCACCACACTTGCACTAACATAATATCCCTCAGACTCTTAGGTCTGGGTGACATAACCACATTTGGACTCGTAGGCCCGGATAACACCACACATTTAGACTCATAGGTCTTGATAGCATACACCTTAGGAGATCAAAGCCAGAATAACCTTTATCACACATACCAAACAACATGTCATAGCATGTATATCAAACAGAAATACCTTTCCATCTCTCCATGGGTTCGAATCCCACGTTGAGTACATATACACTGTGCTCCCGCAGAACCCGGTCGCGATGGACACCTTCTGGTCCCCGTTCCTTTGGGAGATCCAAACATTCACTCAATTTTCAACATATGTACTTCTCATGTCACCGGTCCGAAGACAAAGGCTCATACGTCCTCAGCTCGTGAGCAAGTACTATAAAAACTCTTTACTAGGTTAAGTGTAAGAAGATCTTTTATTCAAAATATTAATCGATTGTTTGAAAACACCAATTAAAAATCCTTTTGAAAACACCTCACAACTCCAAGTCCAATTTATGCTCCTTGTATTTTATTTAACATAGTTGTTTGTGATCACTTATAGGGAGCTTCAAGAATCATCCAACACTGATGTGATCAGCATCGGTGTTGAACTATCTTTCCACCCCAATTTGTGTTCGGCTTCCCTTGATCTCATGATAATCAAGTTTCACCTCCCACTTCATTTTCAACCAACAATTAATTCAAGCATATCCCATTTTCTATCTTTTAATCCTTCTAGTCATAATCATAACATCTCCAAGGGATAGAACTCCGTCTATCAATCATCATCCAAATCCAGCTTAATTCATGTTACCTAGGGAATTTAGTTCTCACTAGGTTCTATGTCGGTCTCATACCCCTTCATAGATCACAACACTGTATATATATACATATATTTTTTTTTTATCAAAATACAATACATGGTTTATATTTATGCACCATCGGGGTTTTAGATCCCCGGGAGTTTCTTTACTCCCTTCCACTTGTACTCTCACACACCACTGTTAACAAGATAAACACACTTCCCACAATGGTATTCGCATCTTCTGTGCGCAATTACCACAATTTAACCACAAATAAATGCGTATGTTTATATAACACACGCGCCAACCATCATAACAAATCATTTTGTGCTATGCACAACCCAGTTCACGTACACTTGTACGGTAAAACACCCTAAGTGGTTTTGCGCTCTACCCCCCTTAAAAGGGATTACGCCCACGTAATCAATCACTAAACCTTGGCTTAAAATGTTCTGCCGTCGTGAAGTGTTTTAACTTCCACGCGGTCCATTACACAATGGATTCTGATTAGAGGATCTTAACCATATTAGCGGTTTAGTTCCTAAACCAAGAATTCGCATTGGAGTTCTAACTCATAACCGGTTTCGGTCCTGGCCTGTGAGGCTTTTAGGCATTGATAACTAGCCATCCATTCATATTCACAATGTATACCCGGTACCTGACGCATGGGCTCACTGGCCTCTGTTGCGCAACCCTGATAATTATAGAGCTAGTTTGCCCCATTCGTTACTGTTACTGTATTGTACATCTCCAATGTATTACCCTTATCTTGGGAAGAATGGTTTCTTCACAGACGCATGGTATCTCTTACCCTGAGCGAATTCGGTGAGTCTCACAATTTTCCATCCACTTCTCCAATAGCTTACAGCGTAAACTACTATGTAATTCACAATGATTGACTTGCTTCTACCGACTTACTGTCGGTTGAGGTCGAGCTACTACCTAGTGTGTAGTGCTCTCTCAGCTATTTACAACATTTGAGGTATATTCCATACCGATATTTGGTATTAAGTGCCACTGTTATCACTTATTCTTAATCATACCTCCACCTTTGGGTTCGCACAAGTACTCTTGGTATGACCTTGCATTTCCTATGCAACCGCCCTTACAACATTATTCCTCCACAATTACCATGCTTTTGATTCCTAGCTATCCCACTTGATCATTACTGCGCAAGTGCAATACCTAAACACTCAGTCATACAGAGTGCAGAGGCGTAAACTCTTGACAGTAAATCTCTCATGCGATTGCGATAGGAATTTACACTGTGTTTTACTGAAATTCTTACCACATAACACTTACTTCCGGCTTACTGCTCGGTTCGTTTGCTATCACTTACTGCCGCATCTCTACTGGGTTAACTCATAACTCTGCTCACTCACCATTTTATCATCTAACAACACTCATACAACGGTCGCTTATTGCGCACCGTACCCTTACTCCTTGTATGACATCAGCTTACACAGTATTTACTGTCATATTAACTTCCACACATATACTTGTATTATTCACATTCTGGTTCATCATTCATTTGGATGACTACTGAATGCTCCTTGAACATCGATCATTCAGGTCACAAGCCGGCATTATTCAGCTCGGTGTTTCACTTTATACACACACCACTAAGCTAATTGCTCTCTTTTAATAATAACATCGTCCATCCTTAATATATTCCTTACTACAGCTCATGCGGTCTCACAATATCGAGAGGTACCCCCACTCTTAATGCAGTGGTTCGTTTACAACTCTATTCACTTATACAACATAAACTTCTACCATCAATCGAATTTATATAACATACCTTGCTTATAGCTTATAAGCCTTATTTGCCTTGAGCTGGGCTCATTGTAGGCTGTCCGTACACATGTACTTCTCTGCACAATATTACATGTTTAGAGGTTGTAGTGGGTTCCATGACAAGGTCGTTGCATTCCGTTTCCTTTCATGGGATGCCCCTTAGGTTTGTCAGTCCGTCTCCTGACAATTTATGTCTAAACTGGGTGTTAGTTTCAACCCTTGTGTTTCAATTATATCGCTTCATCCAACAATGTTTAATCCAAATACCCCTCAAGGATTGTTCCTGAGTGTTATTAGAATATGCCATTACATCTGGCTTGCACTCATGGGTACATTCCGCTAGCCACGCCTTTTGCGTTCTTCACTGGTTATTATTTCTTCTGTAAAGATCAACATTTCCAGATAGTGTAGGTACTGATTCTGGGAGTTTCATCCCTTTCATTGCACATTAATGTGTCCACATTAGGCATCCGCCTTTCCCTACTTTCCAGCTATCATGTTTATCCCTGAGGATCCTTAAGACATATGCTATGTCTTTACTTAACAGTTTGTGCACTTCGCACTTCCTAACTCTTAAACATTCCCTTGAAAGGAATTCACTAACCGTAGTATAATCTCGTTAACTTAGCTGAGTTCCTTAACTTCAATCATTCCTTGCAATCTCTAGCTCTCGTTTGATTTATACTGCTGACCGTAGACGGAGTCGACTACTTCCCGTGTTTCGGACTCCACTCGTATACATATATGGGGTATCATACTGATACATTACTACTTACCCAACTAACCTATAAGTAAGTCTGTCAGGCCCACATGCTCCTATCGGAGTGCGGTCGTCCCACAACACAGTTGGTACACTTGTAGTGTCCGTCACACGCCTAGGTGAAGTATTCTGTTGTCATCTCCCTTATATTGTCCCATGACAATATTCATTCTTTGCTTCCCGAACTTAATCGAGGGAAAGTTCATCCACTGTTGTATCCTTGTCAATTGCCCCTGGTTTCACTGGTTTGGTTTAAAAGAAGGTTGGAAAGAAGTGTTGGTTTGAAAGAAAGTCTGGTTTTGAAAAGAAAAGGGTTTGGATAAATTTAGGTTTGAAAGAAAAATTTTCATGGTTTCACAACATCTTCTTACCTTAGCCAAGTCTAGCTTCTTGCTGACTGGTGTACTTCCAATTACAGAGGTTAGGCTAACAGGCCCTTCCACTGTTATGACGATCACGTTTAACTTTCTAGTACTTTACCAAGTACTTGTAATGGTTATAAATTTCCCGAATAGCCCTGTTATAGCAGCACTTGCTATGGCAAGTGCGCCATGCTAACTGGCTATCGGTTTAACACATACCGGTTGTGGTATTGTTTTTGCCCACACTGTCATCAGTGGCCTTTTTGGCCCTCACTGATCTTACTGTTTTGATAACTACTCCTCTAAGTGACTTCTCACGATCTTCGCATGATAACTATCAACTAGGGTGTTTCCCAGTCTGGGAGACCCCTTTTTTACTTAGCATTATTTTCTCTTTGTAGCCCGTCCCACGCATTGTCGTGGTTACTGAGACTTGTCTCTTGTTTGGGCGCTACGTTATAGTTCCCTTGTCGGTTGGTATACCGTTGGTGTATTATTTATCAACTGTGGTTCCGTAGACTCTTGTCTCGGGTTCCATTAATCCACTTCTTGCCTGTTGCACGATCGGTGCGTTGCAAGCTGGTTATTCTCGACTGCTCTGCATGTCGACCCAGGTTGCTGGAAATTCTATTCTTCTATACACAAGATTCTTCATTCTTCACTATTAAATGTGGTTAACATTGTCCAGATGGAGACCGTCTCCGGGATTCCCAGTTTTCGGGATCTACCGTATGACAGATTCTCCGTACCCTTAAAGGTACTTACTAACAGCCAGATCGGGTATTCCCGAGTAAGAGAGGACTTTCATCTCTCTGGCGTTGTTTCCCAAGTTATATAACAGGGATTGTGGAGGGCGGGAAGGATATTGTAGGTTTCCAGTATTCACTGGTAGTTCCTTACTAGCGTACCTCTCACGCTATCACTCAACCCTTAACCCAGAGTACTAAAATCCTAACTCGGTACTTCCTAAGCTCGGTAATTCAGCCATCAGAGCGATACTTCGCTCTGATACCACTTTTTGTAACACCCCATCCAACAACAAACATATAACAACCATCCGCAGCGGAAACTCAACTCATCACATTACTTATTTCAATGGTGTTACACGCCGTTAACCACCCACGTGGCTAACAAGGCTAATACATGTACTTTGTATCGGTCTGATGGACTAGACTCCCGAGCAACTACACGTAATATTAGCCTCCCTTAACAACAACCCATATACTTATTACATTCCAACCGTACCGAGTATTTACAAACTCATGCCGATAACAATTTCGGTCTTACTACGCCTACAATGCTTACGCCATTTAAATGGCTACCCTTGTATAAACATCTACCCCGTCCTACTCTCGAACGGCTCCCAGCTCCTTGTACCTGAAATAGAAAAGGAGAGAAAGGGTGGCCCCCAAGGGGCTCAGCACCTTTGCTGGTATGGTAATCCCGCAGCCCACATGCTACCGGGCCACGCACAACTAATTGTCGTCTTAGCATGCAGTTGATTATATTTAAATCATGCATACAAGCCATAACATACAACACATAACATTTCGCCTCAATGGGCTCAACCTATAACCAAAACATCCACACTTAACCAACCATCCAATGATTCCTTAAACCCTAGAGTGGCTCTCCTCTAAAACGGAGCTACTTCCTTAACGATCGACATGTACCCATTAATCGGGTTATCCTTAAATGCCTCTTGTCGCAAACTGGGATTCATTTCCATGATCCACACACTCCATATCATACAACATATCTCATTTCTCACATAATAAAACATAACAACACCTTTCTTGTTTCAACGTACATATGATGACATCGCATTCATTTAAAACCCAATATATATATACCATAGCATAGCAAGGGAATTTGCATAGCACCATAACATTACATAACACCATAAAATCGGTTCTCACAAGGAACCTTCCACCATAGTTAGTATACCATGTGAGCCTAGGGATTTTTGCCAATCCCATGTTAAGCTCGTTACCAACCTCGTTACCGTCCAGTTATATAGAACGGTTAACTTATACCCAAGGTGTGTCGGATATAGTGATCCCAAGCACACCGAAATAACATACGTATGCCCCTGTGGCCCGACGTGAGTCAGTAACTAGCTTTGGATAAGCTAAGGGAAGGTAGAAACCAAATTGGAATACCACCTATACATACACCAAGAGAGCCGAACCGGATATGATATCGACTCCCGTCCATCACACGCGTGGCCGGAACAACCGGACTCCTCACCCCCCATTAGTACATATACACTTATAAATAAGTAGTTAGAGATCCATTATGGAGCCTACCACATCCACACACCATACGGTATCATAACCGAGTTAAGCACACAGGGGAGGTTCACCACTTGCATACAATAACAATGTCCAACTAACTCACACATAGCCGTGGTTAGCACGTTCCCAAGGTTTGGGCCGTCAACTCCGAATACCGATCACTCATGTGTTCCTAGATTTGGTTAGCTAAGGTTTAGCACATATTTGAGGTTAAATGGTATCGGAGGCCAATTTCGCCACATAAATGAATTACTATAACTCATTACATGTTTTAATCTTACAAGGTGGCAAACACTCAGTAAAACATATTGGCATACAAGCCGGTGTAATCCGGTAGGACACAGGTTGCAAGAAAACCATACCTGTCACCGGAGTCCACTTTACCACGTCCACTTATGTTCCTCGAGCAATTCTCGAACAACTGATAACATTACATGTACTTTTATTAACATCGATGTAACATGATTGTTTAAAGTCTAATGCTTATCTTCTAACCATCATCACTCCCTAATGTTGGACCACTAAGTCATTGTAATTTAAACTTAATCATATAAGTTAATCACTTCTCATTACACCTCATACTTGTTTACACCTCTTAAGGCCTTTACATGTCACCAAACAAGGCCTAAACATCATCTAAAACCATTACCATTCAATCCCCCATCATTAGGAGCCTTAAACAAATTTTTTCCTTCATTTCTGGTCAGGACCGCCCCTCTGGGGCGGTCCCAGGGGCGGTCCACAACAGATGCTACACGTTCCTCTTTTTTTCACTTCTCTGCACTGGACCTCCCCACAGGGGCGGTCCGTAGGGGCGGTCCACTGCAGAACCAATTTTCTAATGTGCTTTTCTCCTCTTTATGAACTCCAAATTCATCCCAATTTTTTTCTATGCTTTACACATGTTCTCCCACATGTTTTAACATCTTTTGGGCACACTTAAACCCTTTCAAAACATCCCAAAAATTCCTTAAACTTTTACTCAACTTTTACTAAGTTCTTAACACTTAGAACATTTTTTTCCTTACACTTGTAACTTGTATTCTTGCCTAAAACTTCACCTAACCAAAGTACTCCCTCACTACCTTATAACCACCCTTTTAAACATCATTTGCACTACACTTATCCCCTTCACACACACTCCTCAAGTTTTTCCCACAAGTTCATAATTAAACCTTCACAAGGCGTTACACTTTCATTGTTCACCAAACTTTGCACAAGACTTTACGACACCTCCACCATCACCTTGGTGTATCAAGAAGCAATCCATTAGTTCCCTAAATCTCCAAGACTTTGCCTAAATCCTTTTAGCACCTTAGAACACCTTAATGCATGTGTTCTTCCTTAGTGAAGCATGTATCCATTCTTAACAATTCCTAGTTCACCCAAGTTCATTTAAGCACCTAGAACTCCTTATACATTTTACAAATTTCGCCATGGGTTCTCTTAGCACATCATCATTCCAAAACTCATAGTTTTCACCAATAAACACTCAAGAGCACCTAAATCCATCAAGAACATTATCACTCACAAAATTTCACCAACTTTACACTACATCACAATATAGTGCATAATTAAACTTGCTTGGCACTTAGGCCCTTAAATAACATGGCTCTTAGGCCCTTAAATTGCATAATCCTTAAACACTGAATTTCCCACATAATAATGCCTTTGACCTGCAAATACACCCAACAATACATATGCCCTTAATAAACTCCTTGAGAGCATTTTACTAGCTCATTTGCCATTGGCTCCTTAGGTCATTTTAATAAGCAATATAAGCTCATTTCTCCTAAGGCATTAAATCACATTGAGATAGCTTATTTACCTCTTTTCCACTCAAACTTCTTTCTTGCTTCCTTATAAACCGGTAAGGCATTTCCTTCCTTGTCAACAACTAAACAATATACCAACATTGTAATGAGTATATAAGCTTTAAGCTTCATCTCATTGTAAACCCTAGTTACATATATTGTTTTAACACATCAAGGTAATTGTTTTACCTTTGAATGGAAAGAGAGCTTGAATGAGTATCAAGAGAGGACTCCTCCTAGCCCTTGGAAGGTTTAAATGAAGCTAAAACAAGACAAGAGAAGACACCATTACAAGGTGCATTTTCGGTCAACACCAAAAGTGAAGGAAATGAAGTTTTCTTTGGTTTTTCCTTACCTTGAAGCAAAGGTGATCAACAAGGCATAAAAATATTAGCTCAAGCTCCTTCCATGGAAGTTCTCCTTGGCACCGAAATGGTGGTTTTGATGATTTGAAAAGATAGGAATGAAGAGCTTGCTCCAACTAAGAGAATGGTAGTCTCGGAATTAAATTCGGAGCATGGAGTCATAAGTTACAAGTGAAGAAGGGTGAAGAATGACATGGTTCTGTTTGGAACCGTTGGAGAGAGGAGGAAGAAGATGGCCAACGTGAGAAATGAGAGGAAAGAAGAGAATGAAGAGATAAGTTTGCTTTTGTTAAGATATTTATCCTTATAAAGCAAATAGTATACTAATTAGTCATTCTTTCTTTTCTTAGTAAACTAACAAGGGTGGTGAGTCACAACACCATAAAAACCGGCCCCAAATAGTACCTAGGGGTACTTTAGACTTTATTAGTCAATTGTCTCACTTATAACATTATATGTTACAAACTAGTTATAAAAATCACTATTCACCAAAACAAGGCACATAGAAGTGAAATTTTTGATTTCCCATTGATATAGCCACCCAAATGTGATACTATATAGTACACATGTTAATTAAAGAGTAATGATGGACATTTAGCCATTCAAAACTCATTTACAAGACAATTTTTCAAAAACGTGCTTTAAGACTTCTTAAAGCACATTTTGTGTTTTAACTTGTTTCCAAGCTTGGTTTTCTTTGGTAATTGATTTAATATGTTCATTAACATATAAATAAGGCATAGGTATGACCATTAGGTCTTATACACATTTATCCCAAGCTTAGAGCACATTTTAGCCCATATTGACCTTAAGGTATTTATTTGTGTTTTGTTTGGTTTCATTGTCTACCAAAGTTTCCTAAGGACTTTATTAGCCTTATAAAGTCATAATTAAGCATTATCAAGTCTTGGCAGGCTCTTTGGGTCCTAGCCAAGCTCACTCCAAGCTTAGAGCATGTTTTTGCTCAAACCGTGTCTTAGTGTTTTATTGTGTTTTACCATGGTTTAAATGTTTCATTTATGTTTCTAAGGCACTTTTTAGCCTTTAAATACCATAGTTAAACATTTACACAACATACCAAGGTTTGGGGTATTTCACGGTGCCCTGGCGAGGGTAGTCCCTGGCGATATCTTCAAGAGGGATGGCAGGATCCTCAACAACACACTTTTCCCCGTCGGTGAAGAGTGTTGATCCCGCCGGCATCAGTGCAGAGGAGCCTGGGTTTGACAGAGCCATTGCAAACAGAAGTAACCGTCGAATACAAACGAACAAGTAGGGGGAGGAATACGAAGGAGAAAATACGCAAGAGTGAGAATCGGGGATTAAGGAGCAGAGAGGAAGAAGAAGAGGAGTGGCCGTTGTATGTGTGAAAGATCAGAGAAACTGGAAAGTTTGAAAGAATGAAAAGAAGAGTAGAGGGGAGAGAATGGGTTTAAATAGGCGGGAATTAAGGCACGCCCTACCAAAAAGTAATCATAACCTACGCCTGCAAATGTGTCAGGAAAGAAGTTTCGGAAGATGAGGGGGCGGTAGTTGCAGCAACGCGCGATTGCTCAACCTCCGCTAGGACTCCAACGGTAGGAAATCTAAGCAGAAAAAGAGCAACTCCGAAGACCTCTTTTCTTTTTCTCTTTTAAAAAAAAGAGAAGAGATCTTGTGGGACTAGGAGGAGCGGAGCGGAACACCAAAATTTATAAAAAAAAGAAAAGGGAACAACGAAAAGATCTTTCCTTATAAAACAAGAAAAGATCTTGTGGGACTGATGAAGTGGGGTTTCACCACACGGAGTACCAAATGGCTAAGCGGAGAGTACATACTGTCTGCGGAGACAATAGATGGAACTCTCTCCGACCAAATCCTCTTCTGACTCCAATAAACGGACCATTGCGAGCAGAGAGCCAACAGTCGTCTCCGAAGAAGAGCAAGACCCTCTCCGAGAAGACTGAGGGTAATAAAGTAGTCATTAATAAAAGGGGGGTAAAGTTGTACGAAAACCTTGTATATTTGGGAATATTCTAGAGTAATGTAGGCCCACGGAAACGGTTTTACGCTGTAGGGGGGACTATAAATAAGGGTCATAAGTCATGTAATGGAGGACACTTTTTCATCAATACAACAATTGGAGCTCTCTTTACAATCTTGGCTTGAGTAAGAGTACCATAAGAATACCATACACTTTCAATTGGTGGTATTATCTAGCTACTGCTGTCCCGCAGACTTGTGTCTCGAGTTCCATTACTGTTCCTTTTCCATTTCGTTGCACGGTTAGTGCTTCTTTTCCTGCTGTTGGTTGTCTAGCCAGGTTTTGCGGCTGCTAAGCACGTCGCTCCATGCTGTTGTAAGTTGTAGCCTCCTTATGGTTGGAGTGCTCATTCAACCGTTATTGAGTGCGGGTATTGTTGTTCAACCGGGATCCATCTCCGGGTCTTCCAATCCTTGGAATTTACTATATGTCGGTTCTTGTTTACCGTACGGTGGTTTCACCACGGCCAGATCGGGTTTTCCCGAGTGTGAGTGGACTTTCCTTCTCTCTGGCGTTCTTTCCCAAGTTATACAGTGGGGTTTGCGGTGGGCGGGACTGGTATTGTAGGTATCCGGTACTCACCGGGAGTTCCTAACTAGATCTCTCTAATGCTATCACTCAGCCCATAGCCCTAAGCTTCTAATTCCTAACTCGGTATTTACTAAACTCGGTATTTCCAGTCATCAGAGCAATACTTCGCTCTGATACCACTTTTTGTAACACCTCTACGCTAATACTGTCATTACCGTCTAATCTCCTCATACAATCCAGACTCACGCAGCGGATGCTTACATACTCAACGGGGGGGGGGGGGGTTGATACAATGCCGTTAGCCACCCACGTGACTAACAAGGCTACTACTACTACTACATACAGCATCAGTCTGATGGACCGGAATATCCGAGTACTAAACACTTACAATACATACTCCAATTACCAAATCAAATACTAGAACTTCCCATTCATTACAATACTCCATAAGTTCAATACAACATAATACACTGAGTTTACTAAGATCCTTATACAAGTACAACACCTCTTTCAATTTCATAGACACTCATTAAGAGTCTAACCACTACCCATTCCTCACAACTACTTACAGTCTAAGTACAAGGGGTGTGCCACTTAGTACGCTTCTACATTCTACTTCTAACTATCCAAGTGTAGCCACCGGTCTCTTACCTTGACCATATCCGCTTCGGGTACCTGCACACTAAAAACGTTCCCCCTAGGGGGTCAGCTTTCGCTGCATATGATAACCGCATACCCCGCGTGCTAGCGAGGGTACGCCGACCACTTGGTCGAATACATGCAATTCATTTTACAATTACATACATACATACTCATACATACATACATGCTTCATTTTCAGTACCATAGTACAACACAAAGAATACATTCGTACGCTGCAATACATACAAGGAATGCAATACGAGTCATCCATTACATACTTACCATCACTCAAAATCCGCATACTCCATACATACACAATTCTTACACCATTCATACACGGAAGACAACACAAGTCAACCAATTATACTTACTAAATACTCACCGCAATACGTGGATACCTTCTCCAAGCAAACATTAGGGTGTAGGAGCTTCTTTACACACCCGAGTAATCGGGTGTTCAATTCTCTTTTACTCAATGTCAATGACTTACAACAGTCAAGACCAATACTCATACAATACTTTACTTCTTACTTACTTTACTCAAGTCAAGTTGGTATGACCTCTGGGCAGGATTACTACATCCCACCACCGGACTTTAGGGGGGGCCCACTAATCCAGGATGCTACCCATTCAGGGGATTTGGTCCATGGAAAAGATTACAGCCAGGATTCGGATCCAACCTCTTGTGTTTCCTTATCCTCACGCGTGGCCGAAACTATATCGGACTTCTACTCATTCAATTTTACTCAATACTCTAGTTAGGAGTTAGGTAGTTAGGAATTAGTAGAAGTCATACACCCATACAAGGGTTAATACACTAACATGTACACATTCACATATACATACACTTCATTCTCATCCATATATTTCATGAATTATACAAACTAAATGTTCAAGAGAATACAATAAGAACAATATAGTCTAACACATTTAAGTGCAATAAAAGTCCGATTCGTGCATTTTCTTATTTGAGTGATCACATAAGCACACAAATCGGGGTAACAAGTTAAGATACAGAGCATGAAGAAATCATACCTTGCACCGTTGATTGGACTCACCGACTCCTCTTCGTGTTAACTATTCGAATCCTATCATATACATACAGTTGGGTGGTTAACCATCTATAATTAACCTTACTTATTACTTTGCTAAAGTTTCCCAGTGTTTACTTACCAATTCTTTATTATTCAAATAGATTTACTTATGTTACTTACTTAGAGTTATTCTCTAGGCTTGTTCATGGCCTTAATGACCTTTAAACATCATTAATTATGTCATAATTACCTTATACTATCATTACCATTCAATTCCCCATCGTTAGAATGCAAGAAAACACTTTCTGGACAATTTTTGGGGTGGTCCGGGTTTGTGTCCGGGGATACAAACCCGGACCAATACTGGAATTCACTCTCGGGTGCTATTTGTGTGTGGTCGGGTTTAGGGAAGGGTTTACAAACCCAGACCTTGCAATTGGAGTTCTCTCGGTATGTTTTCTATGTGGTCCGAGTTTAGGTCTTAGTTTACAACCCGGACCATGTGTTTGTAAAACCTCTCGGCTGTATTTTAGGGCATGCTCGCGATAAAAGAAGAAGTTCATTACTGTACAAGATAACATAGCTATAAAAAGAAACATCATTACATAGTCGTAATGAATTTTAGAAGAGGGCATTTATGAGCATTTAATGAGCCAAATTGAATCAGGCAAGTGGGGCACACAAGTGGTGATCGACCTATCAAGAAAGCTGCCGCCAACTTGACCAACCATAAGGCGACACATAGCTCAAGCCTCCAAATTAAGTTGAAGACTCTCTACAAGTCTAGTGTGGTTGTTATGAGAATAATCGAAGTAGAAGTCGACTCCTAAAAGTCTAGGGATTAATAGACGATAGTTACATCCTAACAACCATGTATATATACCTGCATTTATTCCATATGTAAGTAAGTCTATACGAGAGAAAAAGATAGATAATCTGGGCGAGTGTGGATCAGACTTAGGAGTGTGTTAAGTGCTAGAGATTTGGAGAGCTAGAGAGGACTGGGTAAGAGTATCAATACATTGGGTATTTGATAGGACGACGGGTTGGGGAATGGTCGGTGAACCGTAGGCCGATAGTTAGGAGAGGGTTGACAACTTTAGGGGTAAAGTCGAAACTGTCCCGGGAGTCCGTGTGTGGGGCAAGGGAGGTTGAGTGAATTTCGTGTGTGTAATTCTCAATTGAAATGTGTTTTCCTATTTAAAGTTATCTCCCGTCTCTTCCTAAACTATCAGTTTTATTAGAGTCCACGATACGTCCACAACACGTCGGGGATGCATCAGGAGTGCTTGCTAGTTTCATAAGGGGCTCAGCAAATTGCTGGTATGAAATTCGTGTACCCCACGTGCTAACGGGGGTACGCCGACTACTTTGTCGAGAGAATGGGATTCATTTTAATTCAATCATCATGCAAGATAGCAATACATTATATATGCACACTACACAAGGATTTAACATTGAATACAAACACTAACTAGCAAATCAAGGCAATTAGTTTATTTCATCTAGCTCTTAGGCCTTGAGGGTTTCTACCTCACTATGCCTTAGTCTTTATTTATTGTCTTACCCATTCCCTTAGGTTACCCTTACTCATGCTCTCTTATTCTCAAACTCAATCAAGTTCAACAATACTCAATCTAAAATCTCGACTCTCAAGTTCTCAATTGTCGAGTTCTCGAATCTAAATTCTCAATTAACACTCAACTTCTCAAAGGATATCTTTTAAGTCATTACCCATGACCTCCGGGCAGAGTCATACATAAGACTCACCACCGGGCTTTAAAATACAAGTCTTACTTCCCCGGCTTCGACCCTACTCTGGGTCTAGCATGGTGGGAAGGTTCGACTATCAAGCGGAACTATACACTTAGCTCCTCAAATTCTCAACCGTCCGTTTCTCTACCGGACTACTCAAATTCCTAATACTCCTCTCTCAGATTCATATCACACTCTTAAGATTAGCCTAGAAGTATCTCTCTTGATATCATCTAATAGCTTAAAGAAATTTCTCAATGTCTAGCATTCTCAGATTTAAGGATTTCCCGAACTTATCGAATACTTTTTTGCTCGTGACATTTTCTCAAATTAGGTTGGATCTTCATATTGTAGATCGACTATCTTTTAAAGGAGTTTGACAGTCCTTTATATGTCTTTTACTTTTCTTATAAGTTCATATCTTTGAACTATCATCATCCTCTAAGTAGAGGTTCGTTATATATTTCCACTATTATTTGTTTTGTGGATTATTTCAATTTGGTTCTCTAACCGTTATCGGAAGTTTACTAATCCCGTACAACTATCTCATGTTCTAGTGAGTTCATAGGTTTGCGTTATCGTTATTCTTGGTTCGATAGTCTCATGTGTTCCCACGTTTTCGTTAATTCAAGAAACGACTCCTTCTACGAGTCATTAACCAAACAATACTCAACTACGAGTCGGTCTATATCGCTAAGTCAGACCACACTATCATTCAAGGGTGCTTAGTACACACACAACATGCATCAAGATATACAATCAAAGCAATATATCATTTTCATGCTTTTATCTTGATTAAGTCGGCACACAAGCACACAAATCAGCGTAGCTTGGTTAGCATACAGGGCATGAGAAAATCATACCTTTCACCATGGATTAACTTTACCGGGTCACCTCACGTTCCATGGTTTACTCTCGAATCACTGATCATATACCAAGTGGTTCTATTAACATTAAGGTATTACGGTATGTAAATAACTACTACTCCCGTACTTACCCCGTTATCCCGTTACTCTTAGTTTTACTCAAGTGTATTTAGGTTCATAGCTTTCTCATTCACTTCTTAAACTTATTTACACTTCTTAGGCCTTTACATGTCACCAAACAAGGCCTAAACATCATCTAAAACCATCCTCAATCAATTCCCCATCATTAGGACACTTAAAAACACTTTCTGTTGCATTTTCTGCATTGGTCCGGGTTTGTGTCCGGGGTTACAAACCAAGACCAATCCTGGAAATCGGTTTCTGCCTTAATTTTCATGTGGTCTGAGTTTGTTTTCCAGGGCTATAAACCAGGACCAACCCCTGGTATGACATTCTGGCATGTTTTTGAGGTGGTCCGGGTTTGTGTACCATTTACAAACCCTGACCAACCCTGGAACTGTCAAATTTTATAGGTTTTAACCTCTTTTCAACCCTAATTCACACCTAATCATTCCCTAATCTTTTTCCACATGTTTAAACACCCTAAAACACTCCTTAAGACTCCTCAAATCATTAGTCACTTCATTACCCACTTCTTGTTCAATTCCACAAAATTCAACTCCCCCATTTTGCATTTTGCACACTTGTGCATTTCTAAATTCTTCTCTTGATAGTTTACCTTACCCTCAACCCAAGTGACCATTCCAAAATCTTTCAAGACAATGCACTTCTAATACCTAAGTTCACTCATTGTTTCACAAGCTAAACACCCTAGTTCATCACTTAGCAAAAATTCATGACTTTTCTACCCATTTGTGCTACAGGTTTTGCACCTTAAACCCCTCCTTAACTAAGCCTTACTTGGGTGGTTACCTAACCCCAAATTCATCTCCTTCAACACCTAGTTACCCTTAGGTTCCTCAAACTCATAAAGTCACCTAACTCCTTAATTTCTACCGAAATTTTGCCATAACTTCCCTACAATTCTAACATATCCAAACTCATCAATTCTCACCTAAATCAATCCAAAACTATCCACATCCATAAAGGGTCCTACCAGCACACAAACTCAATCAAAATTCATCAAACCAACAATATAGCTCAAAATGTCAATCTCTTAGCTCTAAGGCCCTTAATTCAAACACAATTTTCTCTCCTAACCATCAAACACATTCTCAATGAAATTTAGGTTCATTCTTTCAAATTTCCCAACCCATAATTCTAAAATCATTTAGAGTAATCATCAAGGTAGATTAGTTACCTTAATCCTCCATTTCTTTTCCAATCTTCTCCTCTCTCTTTCTTGATTGAAATCGGTCATGGGCATTGCTATTGCCCAACACTCTAGACCAATACCCAAGGGAGCACAATAAGCACTAATTAGCTCCCTTATATTATGAAAACAATTCATGAATTAAAGAAGAGGGCTTAAGGCACAAAGTTGGTCATTACCTTTGGAAAACCCTAGAATCGTTTTTTTGCCATGAATCAAAGGGAGCTCCACTGCACCATTGAAGGCTTGGAGACAGCTCAAAAAAGGAAAGAACAAGTGAAATACCCCAAACTGAGATATGGTGCTTAAATGATAAACTAAGATATAAGGAGGCTAAATAATGCCTTAGAAACATTAAGAAACATTTCTGATCAAGGAAAATATAAGGAAACACCAAAGAGCAGTTTTAACAAAAACGTGCTCTAAGCTTGGAGAGACATGGGAGAGTACCCAAATATTGTTCTAAGACCTTAGTAATATCCTAATGGTCATTTTAAACCAATTACCAAAGAAAACCAAGCTTGAAAACAAGTTAAATATCACTTTATTAGTTCTCATTAGTAAATCCTAATGGTCATTTTAGACCAATTACCAAAAAACCAAGCTTGAAACAAGTTTCACTTGAAAAATTGTCTTGTAATGAGTTTTGAATGGCTAAATGTCCATCATTACTCTTTAATTAACATGTGTACTATATAGTATCACATTTGGAAGTCTATATCAATGGGAAATCAAAAATTTCACAACAATGTGCCTTGTTTTGGTGAATAGTGAATTAATTAAGCTAGTTATGACTTAAGTCTATATAAGTGATACATTTGGTCAACAAACTTAATTACCCTCATTAATAAAAAGGGGCCGGTTTCTTAGGAGGTGAGTCACCACCTTCATGAGTCATTAAGCAAATAAGAGAGCAAATGAGAGTTATAAAGTAAAAGCACTATTCACCTTTTACATAAATATCACTTTATTAGTTCTCTCTCCTCACTTCTTCATTCTCCTTTGTTTTCCCACGGTTTTAGCTGCTCTCTCCCTTCTCCATTCACGTAGAACTCAACCTCCATGAAAGCTCCATCTTCCTTTGGTCACATCTTACTCATTTTGGCTCCAAATCCAAAACAAAATACATACTCTTCTTAGTTAGCTCAAGCTCCTTCTTTCTATCTTTTCAAAACTTCAAGAGCTTCATTTTGGTGCCAAGTCAAACCACCATTAGAGGAGGAAATTCAAGTTTGGAGACTCCATTGGCATCTCCATTCTCTTAAGGTAAAGAAAGTGTAAGAAAATCTAGGTTCCCACCATTTTCTTCACATGTCCGAAAATATATACTCATGGAACTCCATGTTTATGCTTTGTTCTAGCTTGTTTCTACTCTTCAAAGGAGAGAGGAGGTCCTTCTTGCTTCATATCCAAGCTTGTCTTGAGGAACAAAGGTAAAACAATCAATTCAAAACCTTAAAACACATTTTGACCTAGGTTTTATTCCTTAAGGTAAATGTGTTGTTTAGTGCTCATTAGAGTTATTGGACATTTTTAGAACATTGGCAAGGAGATACACATTGGTGACCGAGATTGAACAAAGAAAACCTAAGGAGGAAAGCTTTTGAGCTTGTAAAAGAACAAGGTAAATTACTTACCTTAAGGTGTTTTGTTGTTTAAGGAAATTGGATTTAGGTATATGATGAGTTTAATGTAGAGCTTATATTGGGAAGGTGCTATAAAACCTAGGAGAAACAATGACTATGCTTATGAACTTGTGACTAAGGAGCAAATGAGAAAAAGAGATAGTTTAAGAATATAAAGGTGAAGTACAAGAAGCATTTTATTTCAATGGGAGCCCTGTTGTGTGTATTCGCAGGTTGAAGGCAAATATATGTGGAAATTCAGTGGTTAAGATTATTGCCATTTAAGGGCCTAAGTGCCAAGTATTTAAGTTTAAGCACTATATGATGATGTGGTGAAGTTTTAGTGTAAATTGTGTGTTAAGGTGTTGTGATGAGAATTTGGGTGATGTTGGTTGTTTGATGGACAAAACCAGGTGTTAGGATGTACTATGTACTAGAGAACTCATGGCAAAAATTTAAAGGAGAACTTAAGTGTTTAAGATATTCTAAGGGGATTTAAGGACGAGGAGGAGGTACTAGGATGTTCTAGAGATTGTCTTGATGAAAAGGGTGAGAATAAGGTGTTCTAAGGACTTATAATGACTTAGGTATTACTATGAAGGATTTAGGAATCAAGAGAATGACTTTGAGTATTTAGGACTTAGGCAAATGTTGGTGAACAACTAGGAAGGAAATAATGTGTTGATGATGGAAGTTTAAACTTGTGAAGGAACATTAAGAAAATGCATAAGAGAGTCCTAGAGAGTGAAAGATGCTTGGGAGATGATGTTATAGTGGTGAGGAAAACATTTGGCATAGTGGTTACATTAGGTATGAACCACCACCTAGAAACCTAGGGGAATGCATTACAAGTGTTAGCATTATTACAAGGAAAATGCATAAGGACTAAGGTGTATCTTGTGAATGATTTAATGTGTTTTGAGGTGGGCTTAAGGTGTATTTGAGGTGCCCAAATGAGGTTATAACATATTAGGATATATGAGGAGAAGTTTGAAGATGAATAGGAATTTAGAGACAAGATCCTGGAGCCGACCGACCTTAGGGACGGACTTGCAAGGTCGGTCGGGCTCAGTTTACACTACCGGAAATGTTTCAGGAATCGACCGAACTTGGGGACCGGACTTACAAGTTCGGTCGGGCTTGAGTTTTGTGAAGGAATTAAGTCTCTGGAATCGACCGAACATGGGACCGGACTTGGCAAGTTCGGTCGAGCTCAAATTTCCCACGGGGAAACTCTCGGGAATTGACCGACCTTGGGGACCGGACTTACAAGGTCGGTCGGGGGTAGAATTTTCAAACGGTGAAGTGTTTGGAATGGACCGACCTTAGGTAAGGTCGGTCGGAAGTTCGGTCGGACCTAAAAAAAAAAAAAAAGAAATTTTGAATTCTAAGAATGGTATAGGTAATAAGGTATACCCTTGGTAGGGTGGTAATGATTGGGACCCTAAGAACTTAAGGAATTAAGTTAAGATTAAGTATAAGTTTTTAATGTTTAAAAATAAGTTTGTGAGCTAAGTGGCAAGACCTTAGAGGTTATTAAATGGGAATCCTTAGGAACTAAGTGAGTTAAGTAAGGTGCAAATAACTAATAACCTAAAATGAATGAATGTTTTTGGTTTGTGAATTGGGACCCGAAGAAGGTTAACAAACAACGATCGACGGTGAACGGTACAATCCTTCTTGTGACCTGCTTGCTAACGAGGTGTCCCTCGGCTTGTGTGCTATCTGTTTAATTGCTACGACTAAAACAAGATAAAGCATGCAACCGGTTATATTTATTCTCGTTGTGTTTGTGTTATCTTTACACTAACCCACGAGACTTGAGATTGTTACTAACCAAGTTAGTACTTACTGAGTTAAGAATAAAGAGTTAAGTTTGATGGTTGTTGGTTAATGCCCGTTAAGGCTTAGCTAGCACATGGTGTTTAAGATGTTTACTAACTGGAACTTGAGTGAGGAACCCGGACCGATCTCCGGTCATGCATGCTAAGGAAAAAGGGGGACGGTATCTGAATCAGATCCGCCCTCCGCTTAAGGACGTGTCTTCGGACTTGTAGCCTTGGGCCGGTTGCCGGCTCAGCTACGCTGGACTCCCGTCCAGAGTAGGTGGCATTAAGATGGTGCGGTGGGATCACCTAAATCCCAGGTTCGAATTAAGCTACAACCAATCCCTTCCAGGAAAGGTTTGTATACTGAGATTAAGATTAAGATTGAGATTAAGATTAAGGTAAGGTAAGGAACTGAGATTATGGAAATGAGGACTAAGGAGGGGGTTACTAACCCGCTTGATAAGGGACGCTTGAGTCGTTCATTGTTTGTGAACTATATATGTTCATCTGTGGTTATTGTTATTGCACTTCATATTATGTTTGTGTATGCAATCAATTTCCATGCTATCGACAATTAGTCGTCGTAGCCCCGTTAGCTTGGGGGCCATGAGAGGGTGTACCAGCATTCGTGCTGACCCCCTCGGGGTCTATTTTTACACTTGCAGGTATGAGGCCCATGAGGACGCACTACGAGAGTAGGAGCGGTTAGACTTAGGGTGGGATGTTATTTTGAGTTCGGGTTGCGCCTGTGCACCCGACTGTTTATATTAAACTGATGTAAGTCTGAGATTGTGTTTAAGATACTAGTACTCGGTTGGTTGTGGTATTGTGGATGTTGATGTTTTGAGCTGGATAAGTATTTTGGATAAGTATTGTAACATTAAAGCCGGTAAATTCTAACGATCAGACCGTGGCAAGGTCCAGGTGTTGTTTATTTCCGCTGCGACGTATTCGATTAAGTGTTCAGATTGCGATAACCACGATAGGCTTTGGATGGGGTGTTACAAAAGTGGTATCAGAGCGTAGTTACGCTCTGATCAAGAAATACCGGACATGAGTAACCACCAAGTTAGGATATAAGTTAAGGAATAAGTGTTGGGTTAAGGGTGTGAGAAGTTAGAGTGAGTAGAGTCAGATGACCACTAATAAGTGTGGATTGTCTTTACCGTCTACGGACGTTATAAATTTACTAACCAAAACAGTGGTGAACGAATCTAATGTGAGTTATGCTTGTTCAGATGGCAGGACGCCCTAGAGGAGGCCGAGGTCGCGGCCGGGGTGAGGATACTTCAGGGATACCTGGAGGGCAGACGATCGCAGAGATCGTAGCTGCCGCTTTAGGGCACATGGGCTATCAGCCTGGTGTGGGTGCACCACCTCCACCGCCACAGCCTAGGGAACCAAACTGGGTGAAGAGTCTAGCAGATCTTCGACCCGCGCATTTTAAGGGGGAGACCGATCCCGCCAAGCTTGAGGCATACATCTCCGAGCTGGAGACCGCCTTCGAGACCCTTGATGTCCCTGCTGGGATCAAGGTGCGCCTAGCTGCTTTCTATCTGAAGGGGGCGGCAGGCGATTGGTGGAAGCTGGTGAGGGCCGAGCATGTGGCCAATCCAGAGTTCGGCTGGGAGCAGTACACCGCCTTGCTACGAGCAAAGTACTACCCCGCCCATGTCCAGACGAAGAAGAGCTTGCAGTTGGATGCGCTTAAGCAGTCGGACAAGATGACAGTGGACGAGTATTACTCAGAGTTCACTGCCTTGCTCCGTCTTCTGCCAGGTCTGGATATTCTGACCAGATCTTGGTGGACCGCTTCTATGGCGGGCTTAGCCATCGACTCCGCTACGGCATGGGGCCGACGAGTTACACTACCTTGCAGGTAATAAGAATGATTGAGATTTGAGTAAGTGATGAATAAGATTTAGATTATGAGAAATAAAGTGACTAATACTATGGAAAAGCAGGAGTGCTATCATGCCGCTGCTAAGGTTGAGATTACCGTCCAGCTGAGGGACGAGGAGAATGCAAAAAGGAAGAGTGCTGGTAAGAGCTCAGAAAGTCAAGGGCAAGGAGGGTACAAGAAACAAAAGTACCAGCCTCAGGCCCAGAAAAATCAGAACCCAAAGGGGAGGAGGAAAAGGAGAAGGCTTCGGAAGAGCCATTGAAGCTGACATATGCTATTGCAGCTACACCCCTGCGCTCTAAGGCGCCAAAGGGTCTGAGACTGAGAAGGGAGCCAGTGGTGGCTACCAACGACGCTTCATCTGTAGATGGTGTCACAAGGACCACCCCGGGCTCGACTGTAAGGGGAACAAGCTGGAGTGCAACTTTTGTGGAGTCTACGGGCATCGAGCGTATGAGTGTTACCAGAATCCTGCTAGCAGAGCCTATAGGCCCGATACCAGGGGCAAGGCAAGACCGATCAGGGAGCTGGATCTGACGGTCAGAGGAAGGTGCAGCAGCCGGCAGACAAGAACCCACGGGTGACCCAGAAGACGGGACCCACTCTACACATGGTGGACCGGGACGATGAGCCTGAACCCTCATCGAGACCAGGTACCACTACAACCATTTAGTAATAAAAACTACCTGCTTACCGCATTATCATGCATGTTTGGTGAATAAATGAGTTAAGTAAGAATAAGATGAGATTAGAACTTAAGTAAGATATAACCTACTACCACTTTAGGAAGATTCAACATTTGCTACCCGATACCATCTACATCTAACCCGGAGCACACCGACATCGGAACCATAGATTTTCCAACCGAACAATGTCAGGTTATCCGCCCAGATATGATTTATTAAGGGGATACCTGACACCCGAAGCACAAATAGCCATCATCAGGAGATGCAATCAACTAGGAATGGGACCGGGAGGTTTTTACACACCCGAGTACCCAGGGGAGCAAGGATGAAATTAAAGATGATGAGCTTGGGCAAGGATTGGAATCCGTATGCCAAGAATTACCAAACCATGAGGGAGCAAGATGGAGTCTCACCACCGGGAATACCCGAAGAGTTCCATCCAGTTATTACACAAGTCGTGGAAATCGCTCAGCAGTTGGAGGAAGCTGAACCGATTCCAGACATCCAGGCAGACCTTTGCATTGTAAACTTCTACGAAAAGGATGGGAAACTGGGACTACACCAGGATAAGGACGAGACAACGGAGTCTCTCGAAAGAGGGATACCCGTAGTGTCTTGGTCCATTGGGGATGATGCGGAATTTTATACGGCGAGCAGAAGCGTGCGGACCGTGCAGATTAGATAGTACTTAAGTCAGGTGATGTATTAATTTTGGGAGGAGAATCAAGGATGTTATACCATGGGATTAAGAGAATCAAGCTGAATACAGCACCATCAGCAGTAGTCAATGCGACGCATATGAGACCAGGAAGATTAAACCTAACCTTTAGACAATATTAGCCATGTAATGTTAGAATGAGATGAGAAAGGAGATGTAAGATTGAAGCACATGTTGTAAACAGGATGGTCATGAATAAAATAACAGTGTTGTTCATATAAATTGTTACGACTCTTGTTATACCATCAATACTCATGAAGCTTGTGAACACAATTAGGTTATGGACTCGGTACGGAAGGTGCACTAAGCATACTCACAGAGGCACAGGCCGACGCCAGCGGTATATCCTCACCGGCACCTTTCCGATCAATGGGATTGAGGCATCAGTTCTCTTCGACTCAGGGGCCTCGCATACTTTGTCTCTGCATCATTTGCAGCGAGGTTGGGGCTAGACGCTGATGAGCTACCCGACTTCACGGTACGCTCCCGTCTAAGGAGAAGGTTCGTTGCACTCGTTACTACCGAGGAGCCATTATCAGAATTAAGGGAGAAGACTTTCCAGTCAGTTTCATTGAGTTCAGTAAGCTAGGATTTGATGTTATCTTCGGGATGAACGGGTTGGAGCGGCACAAGGGACGTATCCTCTGCGCCGAGCATAGATGCTGCTCTGGAGTCCGTCTGGGGTAACGATATCATACCGCAGAGGCCCAGAGAGCCTTCGGACACTACACTAAGCATCACCGCCATGGCAATGCATAGAGAATTAAGAGAAAGGAAGAAGTATACCTCTGCTATGTACAGGACATAGAGAGAGACCCTGAGTTCGACCCCGACTTACCGGTAGTGTCGGAGTTCCCCGACTTATTTCCACGGGAACTGCCCGGCATGCCACCCACTCGGGAGGTAGAGTTCACCAATGAGCTGCTACCTGGTACCGGACCGATAGCCAAAGCACCATACCGTATGGCTCCGGCAGAAATGACTGAGTTAAAAGAACAATTGAAAGATTTGTTGGATAAGGGATTCATTAGACCAAGTGTGTCACCATGGGGAGCGCCAGTCCTCTTCGTGAAGAAGAAGGATGGTAGTCTCCGCCTCTGCATCGACTACAGAGAGCTGAATGCAGTGACAGTGAAGAATAAGTACCCACTACCCGCATTGACGATCTGTTCAATCAGTTGAAGGGAGCATCCGTGTTTTCCAAGATTGATCTCAGATCGGGGTATCATCAGATAGCCATTAAGGAGGGAGACATTGAGAAGACGGCATTCCGGACACGATACGCCACTATGAGTTTACAGTGATGCCGTTTGGTTTGTCGAACGCACCGGCGAAGTTTATGGATCTGATGAACCGCTTGTTCCAGGAGCAGGGACAAGTCGGTTGTGGTTTTATTGATGACATTCTGATATATTCAAAGTCTAAAGTTGAACATGAAGAACATCTGAGGAGGGTATTGGAAATACTGAGGGAGAACCAGCTATATGCTAAGTTCTCCAAGTGTGAGTTTTGGCTTGACCAGGTCTCTTTCCTAGGTCATGTCATCTCAGATGCTGGGATCGCAGTGGATCCAGCAAAGATTGATGCCGTACGTACCTGGCCAAGGCCGAAGACTGTTACCGACATCCGGAGCTTTCTCGGTCTGGCAGGTTACTACAGGAGGTTTGTTAGAGATTTCAGCAAGGTCGCGAAACCGATGACCAGTCTGATGAAGAAGGATGCACCATTCTGTGGACAGTTGACTGTGAGAGATCATTTCAGCGCTTGAAGGACTCACTGACCACTGCACCGGTACTGACCATACCAGACGGTACAGAGGGCTTTGAGGTTTATTGTGATGCATCCGGCAGAGGGCTGGGTTGCGTGCTCATGCAACATGGCAAGGTGGTGGCATATGCCTCACGCCAGTTGAAGAAACATGAGGAGAACTACCCCACACATGATTTAGAGCTGGGAGCTGTAGTCTTCGCTTTGAAGATATGGCGCCACTACTTATATGGGGTAGTGTCACGATCTACACCGATCACAAAAGTTTGAAATACATATTCACTCAGAAGGAGTTAAATCTTCGACAGAGGAGATGGTTAGAGTTTCTGAAAGACTATGACATTGACCTCCAATACAAAGAAGGGAGGCCAATGTTGTAGCAGATGCCCTGAGCCGTCGAGCACACTCACTCCATTCGCTAGTTTCTTTCTCCAGCTTGGTTGATGAGGTGCGAGAGGCTCAGAGGACAGATGAGTATATGAGAGAGGTCAGACAGAAGCTGACAGATGGTACCTTTGAGAGTCAGAAATACGACTTCAGACTTCATGATGATGATCTGATCAGACTTAAGGGCCGATTATGCATACCACGAGGCAACACGGATCTGAAAGACCGTATACTTAGAGAATCACACTGTTCTTCAGTTTCCATCCATCCGGGAGCCTCTAAAATGTATAAAGACATGAAGAGATACTTCTGGTGGTCGGGGATGAAGACAGATGTTACCGAGTTCGTCTTGAGGTGTCTCACATGCCAGAAGGTGAAATTCGAGCACCGACGACCGGGCGGAATGGTACAGTCGATGCCAGTTCCGGAGTGGAAGTTCCATGATATCTCCATGGACTTCGTAGTTGGGCTTCCACCTGCAAGGGGAGGTCTCAACATGATATGGGTGGTGGTGGATCGCCTTACCAAAGTAGCCCGATTCATACCGATGAAGGATACTTGGAAGGTGACCAAATTAGCTGAGTTATTTGAGAAAGAAATCATGAGACATCACGGCATACCAAAGACCATAGTGTCAGATAGAGATACCAGATTCCTTTTGAGGTACTGGAGAGCTACCAGAGAAGCGTTGGGTACAGAACTCAAACTGAGTACCGCGTTCCATCCTCAGACAGATGGTCAGACTGAGCGTACTATTCAGACACTCGAGGACATGCTGAGAGCATGTGCCTTAGACTTCCAGGGCAGTTGGATTGACAGATTGCATCTGATCGAGTTTTCATACAACAACAGCTATCACGCTTCGATCAAGATGGCACCTTTTCAAGCATTGTACGGTAGACCATGTCGTACACCGCTCTGCTGGGATGAGAGTCGAGTGAGACGGTCATTATAGGACCAGAGTACTTAGAACAAGTTAAGGCTGAAGTTCAGCAAATCAGGGAGAACATGAAAGCTGCTCAAGATAGGCAGAAGTCGTATGCTGATGTTCGACGACGGGACCTGGAGTTCGCAGTGGGCGACCAGGTATTTCTGCGAGTTTCACCGATGAAGGGTGTATTCAGGTTTGGGCAGAAGGGCAAATTAAGCCCGAAATTGTTGGTCCTTATGAGATTACGGAGCGGGTGGGCCCGGTTGCTTACAGGTTGAATTTACCTGCTCAGCTGGGTAAAGTGCATGATGTTTTTCATGTTTCACAGCTAAAGAAATACATGCACCACCCCTCCCATGTGTTAGAACCTGAGAGGTTGACTTTAGAACCAAATATGAGATCCGTGGAGACTCCTCAGAGAATCTTGACAGCAAGACTAGGGACACTCGCCACAAGTCAGTGCGACTGGTGAAGGTTCTCTGGTCTAACCAGGATGTCGAAGAGGCCACGTGGGAATTAGAGGATAAGATGAGGGCGAAGTACCCTTCTTTATTTACTGACTAGATCGTCTGTATAGGGTACGGGGCGTACCCCTTTTTAAGGGGGGTAGAGCTTCCTCGCTTTTGAGTTAGGAAACGATCATGTTTGTCGTTTGTTTGGTTGTTAAGATGTGAATATGTGTAAGTTGCTACACTTCGGTGTAAGTTTGAGTTATGTATAATACTTATGTATTGTATTTGAGATTGACCTTTGAGCTTGAGATGTATGAATGTGAATATAAGATGTGGTATTAAGATTAAGAGAAATGTGTACCGTGAATGGTTAAGCACATGTGTGAACTTTGAGGACAAAGTTCTTTTAAGGGGGGTAGATTGAAATACCCCAAACTGAGATATGGTGTTTAAATGATAAACTAAGATATAAGGAGGCTAAATAATGCCTTAGAAACATTAAGAAACATTTCTGATCAAGGAAAATATAAGGAAACACCAAAAGAGCAGTTTTAACAAAAACGTGCTCTAAGCTTGGAGAGACATGGGAGAGTACCCAAATATTGTTTAAAGACCTTAGTAATATCCTAATGGTCATTTTAAACAATTACCAAAGAAAACCAAGCTTGAAAACAAGTTAAAACACAAAATGTGCTTTAAGGAGTCTTAAAGCACGTTTTTGAAAAATTGTCTTGTAAATGAGTTTTGAATGGCTAAATGTCCATCATTACTCTTTAATTAACATGTGTACTATATAGTATCACATTTGGAAGTCTATATCAATGGGAAATCAAAAATTTCACAACAATGTGCCTTGTTTTGGTAAATAGAATTAATTAAGCTAGTTTATAACATAAGTCTATATAAGTGATACATTTGGTCAACAAAGACTTAATTACCCTCATTAATAAAAGGGGGCCGGTTTCTTAGGAGGTGAGTCATCACCTTCATGAGTCATTAAGCAAATAAGAGAGCAAATGAGAGTTATAAAGTAAAAGCACTATTCACCTTTTACATAAATATCACTTATTAGTTCTCTCTCCTTACTTCTTCATTCTCCTTTGTTTTCCACGGTTTGAGCTGCTCTCTCCCTTCTCCATTCACGTAGAACTCAACCTCCATGAAAGCTCCATCTTCCTTGTCACATCTTACTCATTTTGCTCCAAATCCAAAACAAAATACATACTCTTCTTAGTTAGCTCAAGCTCCTTCTTTCTATTTCAAAACTTCAAGAGCTTCATTTTGGTGCCAAGTCAAACCACCATTAGAGGAGGAAATTCAAGTTTGGAGACTCCATTGGCATCTCCATTCTCTTAAGGTAAAGAAAGTGTAAGAAAATCTAGGTTCCCACCATTTTCTTCACATGTCCGAAAATATATACTCATGGAACTCCATGTTTATGCTTTGTTCTAGCTTTTTTCTACTCTTCAAAGGAGAGAGGAGGTCCTTCTTGCTTCATATCCAAGCTTGTCTTGAGGAACTAAGGTAAAACAATCAATTCAAAACCTTAAAACACATTTTGACCTAGGTTTTATTCCTTAAGGTAAATGTGTTGTTTAGTGCTCATTAGAGTTATTGGACATTGTTTAGAACATTGGCAAGGAGATACACATTGTGACCGAGATTGAACAAAGAAAAACCTAAGGAGGAAAGCTTTTGAGCTTGTAAAAGAACAAGGTAAATTACTTACCTTAAGGTGTTTTGTTGTTTAAGGAAATGGATTTAGGTATATGATGAGTTTAGTGTAGAGTTATATTGGGAAGGTGCTATAAAACCTAGGAGAAACAATGACTATGCTTATGAACTTGTGACTAAGGAGCAAATGAGAAAAAGAGATAGTTTAAGAATATAAAGGTGAAGTACAAGAAGCATTTTATTTCAATGGGAGCCCTGTTGTGTGTATTCGCAGGTTGAAGGCAAATATATGTGGAATTCAGTGGTTAAGATTATTGCCATTTAAGGGCCTAAGTGCCAAGTATTTTAAGTTTAAGCACTATATGATGATGTGGTGAAGTTTTAGTGTAAATTGTGTGTTAAGGTGTTGTGATGAGAATTTGGGTGATGTTGGTTGTTTGATGGACAAAAACCAGGTGTTAGGATGTACTATGTACTAGAGAACTCATGGCAAAAATTAAAGGAGAACTTAAGTGTTTAAGATATTCTAAGGGGATTTAAGGACGAAGGAGGCACTAGGATGTTCTAGAGATTTCTTGATGAAAAAGGGTGAGAATAAGGTGTTCTAAGGACTTATAATGACTTAGGTATTACTATGAAGGATTTAGGAATCAAGAGAATGACTTGAGTATTTAGGACTTAGGCAAATGTTGGTGAACAACTAGGAAGGAAATAATGTGTTGATGATGGAAGTTTAAACTTGTGGAGGAACATTAAGAAAATGCATAAGAGAGTCCTAGAGAGTGAAAGATGCTTGGGAGATGATGTTATAGTGGTGAGGAAAACATTTGGCATAGTGGTTACATCAAGGTAAGAACCACCACCTAGAAACCTAGGGGAAAGCATTACAAGTGTTAGCATTATTACAAGGAAAATGCATAAGGGACTAAGTGTTATCTTGGTGAATGATTTAATGTGTTTTTGAGGTGGGCTTAAGGTGTATTTGAGGTGCCCAAATGAGGTTATAACATATTAGGATATATGAGGAGAAGTTTGAAGATGAATGGGAATTTAGAGACAGGTCCTGGAGCCGACCGACCTTAGGGACCGGACTTGCAAGGTCGGTCGGGCTCAGTTTACACTACCGGAAAATGCTTTTGGAATCGACCGAACTTGGGGACAGGACTTACAAGTTTGGTCGGGCTTGAGTTTTGTGAAGGAATTAAGTCTCTAGAATCGACCGAACATGGGACCGGACTTGGCAAGTTCGGTCGAGCTCAAAATTCCCACGGGGGAACTCTCGGGAATTGACCGACCTTGGGGACCGGACTTACAAGGTCGGTCGGGGTAGGATAATTTTCAAACGGTGAAGTGGTTCTGGAATGGACCGACCTTAGGTAAGGTCGGTCGGCAGTTCGGTCGGACCTAAAAAAAAAAAAAAAAAAAATTTTGAATTCTAAGAATGGTATAGGTAATAAGGTATACCCTTGGTAGGGTGGTAATGATTGGGACCCTAAGAACTTATGGAATTAAGTTAAGATTAAGTATAAGTTTTTAATGTTTAAAAATAAGTTTGTGAGCTAGTGGCAAGACCTTAGAGGTTATTAAATGGGAATCCTTAGGAACTAAGTGAGTTAAGTAAGGTGCAAATAACTAATAACCTAAAAATGAATGAATGTTTTAGGTTTGTGAATTGGGACCCCGAAGAAGGTTAAACAAACAACGATCGACGGTGAACGGTACAATCCTTCTTGTGACCTGCTGTGCTCTACGAGGTGTCCCTCGGCTTGTGTGCTATCTGTTAATTGCTACGACTAAAACAAGATAAAGCATGCAACCGGTTATATTATTCTCGTTGTGTTTGTGTTATCTTTACACTAACCCACGAGACTTGAGATTGTTACTAACCAAGTTTAGTACTTACTGAGTTAAGAAAGAGTTAAGTTTGATGGTTGTGGTTAATGCCCGTTAAGGCTTAGCTAGCACATGGTGTTTAAGATGTTTACTAACTGGAACTTGAGTGAGGAAACCCGGGACCGATCTCCGGTCATGCATGCTAAGGAAAAAGGGGGACGGTATCTGAATCAGATCCGCCCTCCGCTTAAGGACTTGTCTTCGGACTTGTAGCCTTGGGCCGGTTGCCGGCTCAGCTACGCTGGACTCCCGTCCAGAGTAGGTGGCATTAAGATGGTGCGGTGGGATCACCTAAATCCCAGGTTCGAATTAAGCTACAACCAATCCCTTCCAGGAAAGGTTTGTATACTGAGATTAAGATTAAGATTGAGATTAAGATTAAGGTAAGGTAAGGAACTGAGATTATGGAAATGAGGACTAAGGAGGGGGTTACTAACCCGCTTGATAAGGGGACGCTTGAGTCGTTCATTGTTTGTGAACTATATATGTTCATCTATGGTTATTGTTATTGCACTTCATATTATGTTTGTGTATGCAATCAATTTCCATGCTATCGACAATTAGTCGTCGTAGTAGCCCCGTTAGCTTGGGGGCCATGAGAGGGTGTACCAGCATTCGTGCTGACCCGCTCGGGGGCTATTTTTACACTTGCAGGTAAGAGGCCCATGAGGACGCACTACGAGAGTAGGAGCGGTTAGACTTAGGGTGGGATGTTTATTTTGAGTTCGGGTTGCGCCTGTGCACCCGACTGTTTATATTAAACTGATGTAAGTCTGAGATTGTGTTTAAGATACTAGTACTCGGTTGGTTGTGGTATTGTGGATGTTGATGTTTTGAGCTGGATAAGTATTTTGGATAAGTATTGTAAACATTAAAGCCGGTAAATTCTAACGATCAGACCGTGGCAAGGTCCAGGTGTTGTTTATTTCCGCTGCGACATATTCGATTAAGTGTTCAGATTGCGATAACCACGATAGGCTTTGGATGGGGTGTTACAACAAGGCATCAAAAGGGGGCGAAATCAGCCAAGCTAGAAGGATGAAGAAAAATGAATTTTTCTTGAATCTTTTTTTTCCTTAAATGAGAGGGGAGACTTCAAGCTTCAAGAATCTCTAGCTTTCTCTTCAAATGGGCCATACCTGTAACACCCAATCCAACATTAACACACTTAACAACAAACTGCAGCAGAAAACATACTTCATTACATTACTTACTCGTTGGGTTACACACCGTTAACCACCCACGTGGCTAACAAGGCTACTGCACATACATTGTATCGGTCTGATGGACTAGATTCCCGAGTGACTACACATTACTATCCTTTCCATTAACAACGAAAACATACACATACCTTCCAACTGTACCGAGTATTCACAACTAATGTCGATAACAATTTCGGTCTTACTACACCTATTGTACATATATAACTTAAATGATTACCCATGTACAAACGACTACCCCGTCCTACTCTCAAACGGCTTCCAGCTCCTTGTACCTGAAATAGGAAAGAGAAGAGAAAAGGGTGGCCCCCTGGGGCTCAGCACCTTTGCTGGTATGGTAATCCCGCAACCCGCATGCTACCGGGCCACGCACAACTAATTGTCGTCTTAGCATGCGGTTGATTATATTTGAATCATGCATGTAAACTATAAACACACAACACATAACATTCCACCACATTGGGCTCAACAACCAGATAACACATCTACACTTAACAAATCACTCCTTGTTTTCCTTAACTATAGAGTGTTTTCTCCTCTAACGGAGCTACTTCCTTAATAGACGATACTTACCCATTAATCGGGTTATCCTTAAACGTCTCTTTTATAAACTGGGATTCATATCCATGATCCACATACACCACATAACAACACATTTCACGTTTCAACGTGCACATAACATAACATCACAATGGGAATTGCAGTACAATAATAACACATAACATAACGGGAACGGTTCTCTTAGGAACCGACCCAAACATAGTTAATTCACTTGTGAGCCTAGAGAATGATGTCACCCTCATGATAAACTCGTTATACAACACTCATTACCATCCTAATAGGCAGACGAGTAACTTAAGTTATGATGGTTCGGATTTAGTGACCCGAACACACCACACAAACACATGTTACCCCTAAACCGATCATAAGTCAGAATAGCTAAGCTTTGGAGTAAGCTAATGGGAGATCGTAACCCGTGAGGGAAACAACCATAACAGAGAGGAGGGTAAGGCTAAAAAGGATACCCACTCCCAAACAACGCGCGACCGGCCTAACCGGATTCCTCACCCCCGTTAGTACATATTTACTTGTAGATAAATAGTTAGAGCCCCACTATGGGACCTATCCCATCCACAGACCAAGAAGGTATTTTGACTGGGTTAAACACACGAGGGAGGTCCATACATTCACACACAATCATCAAAGACTTAACTCACGCATAGTCGTGGTTAGAACGTCCCATGGTTCGGGTCGTTGAATCCGAATACTGAACTCTCATGTGATCCTAGACTCAGTTAGCTAAGGTTTAACACTTTCGAGGTTAAATGGTATCGGAACTAGACACGCCACATATATGAATTACTGTAAACTCATTACATGTTTTATCTTACAACGTGGCAAACACACAGAAAAACACATTGGCATACAAGCCGGTGTAATCCGGTAGGACACAGGTTGCAAGAAAACCTTACCTGTCACCGGGGTTTCACTCTAACGTGCCATCACATGTTCCTCGTAACATCTTTGAACAACTGGTAACATTACATTTACTTTTCGGGGTAACATGATTGTTTAATGTCTAATGCTCATACCTTATCCCCGTTAACTAGTTAAATAACTTCATATTTTAACTTGTTTTACTTTTTCATTTTAATACAACTTTCGCCCCACTAACTTGTCATTATAACTCACTTAACATGTCGTTAACTATCTTATAACATCATTACTTAATAATCCTCATCATCCTATAACATTAAACAATGTTTTTGGTCCGATCGACCTTACCGACCGACCTTACACAAGGTCAGTCCATTCCAGAACATATTACCGTCAAAAATTCTACTCCGACCGACCTTGCAAGTTCGGCCCACAAGGTCGGTCTATTCCCGAGAGTTTTTCCCTTTGAAAACTCTGGCCCGACCGATCTTGGCAAGTTCGGTCGATTCCAGGGACTCAATTCGTACCCAAAATACAAGCCCGACCGACCTTGCAAGTCCAGTCCCCAAGGTCGCTCCATTCCAGAAACTCTTTCCGGTAGTGTAAACTGAGCTCGACCGACCTTACAAGTCCGGTCCCTAAGGTTGGTCGGCTCCAGACCTTTGTTTCTACATTCCCATTTGACTCCAAACTTCACCTCATGTATCCTAGTATGTTCTAACCCCACTTGGGCACCTCAAACACATATTTAGCCATGTACTAAACTCCTTAAATCACACAGCAAAACCATCTTTATCATTCCACAAGTTCCTTACAAAATTCCTAGCACTTGCAATGTTTTCTCCTTAGGATTTCTAAGTGGTGAGTCATGCCTATAACTCCACTAACCAAAATGTTACCTTACCACCATTACCACTACTCCAAGGGCATTATTTCACACTTACAACCCCCATACATAATCTCCTTTTATTTTCCACTAGTTCACACTTAGTCTTCACAAGGCATTATTTTTCCTTTGATCACCAAAACTTGCACAAAACTTAGTATTTCGTACAACATAACTTGGTGTGTTTACAACACCCATTTGATTTCTAAATCCTCCAAGACTATGCCCAAGGCATCATAACACTTAAGAACACCATATTTTACTTGTTTCACCATCTTAACACTTAACAAATTCCTAATACCTTCTAGGTCATAAAATCCCATTAGAATACATAAACTCCTTTGTTTATCAACTTAATTTGGCCATAGCTTCTCTTGTATTCTCACACCCAAACACTTAGGTTTTCACCATTTAACATCCAAGAACACTTAGATCCATCAAGAACTTTCTCACACACAAAACTTCACCAAATTTACACTACATCACAATATAGTGCATAATCAAATTGCTTGGCACTTAGGCCCTTAAATAACATGGCTCTTAGGCCCTTAAATTGCAATAACCATAAACACTGAATTCCACATGTATATATTGCCTTTGACCTGCAAATACACCAAACAATACATATGCCCTTAATAAACTCCTTGAGAGCATTTTTTTTCTAGCTCATTTGCCATTGGCTCCTTAGGTATTTTATTAAGCAAATCAAGCTCATTTTTCCTGGGCATTTAAACTACATTGAGATAGTTTGTTTACCTCTTTTCTTCAAGATTTTTACTTGAACACTCTTGTTCTTCCTTGTTTGGAAATCGGCAAGAGTACTTGGCTACTTGTCAATGTTCTAATCAATACACAAGAAAAACCAATGAGCATTCAAGCTTCATGCTTAAACTCATTTACAAACCCTAGGTTATATATATTGTCTTTACACATTAGGATAGTTGTTTTACCTTGGAAATAAAAAGAGAGCTTGAATAAGTAACAAGAGAGGACTCCACCTTGTCCTTTGAAGATTGAAAAGGAGCTATGAAAGATCAAAAGAATACACCATCAAATGGAGATTCTCGGTTACACACAAAACAAACAAGAGGAAACATTGATTTTCTTTGGTTTTCCTTACCTTGAAACAAAGAAGAATGACAAGGCATGAAAATATAAGCTCAAGCTCCTTCAATGGTGAATCTCCATGGCACCGAAATGGAGCTTTTGAAGATTTGAAAAGATAGAAGTGTAGAGCTTGCTCCAACTAGAAGAATGGGTGAAATACCCCGAATTTAGATATGGTGTTCAAATGATAAACTAAGATATAAGGAGGCTAAATAATGCCTTAGAAACATTAAGAAACATTTCTAATCAAAGAAAATATAAGAAACACCAAAAGAGCAGTTTTGACAAAAACGTGTTCTAAGCTTGGAGAGACATGGGAGAGTACCCAAATATTGTCCTAAGACCTTAGTAATATCCTAATGGTCATTTTAAGTCAATTACCAAAGGAAACCAAGCTTGAAAACAAGTTAAAAACACAAAATGTGCTTTAAGGAGTCTTAAAGCACGTTTTTGAAAAATTGTCTTGTAAATGAGTTTTGAATGGCTAAATGTCCATCATTACTCTTTAATTAATATGTGTACTATACAGTATCACATTTGGAGGTCTATATCAATGGGAAATCAAAAATTTCACAACAATGTGCCTTGTTTTTGATGAATAGTGAATTAATTAAGCTAGTTTATAACATAAGTCTATATAAGTGAGACATTTAGTCAACAAAGACAAAACTACCCTCATTACTAAAAGGGGGCCGGTTTATTAGGAGGTGAGTCACCACCTTCATGACTCATTAAGTAATTAAGAAGCAAATAAGTCTTATAAAGCATAAAGTACTATTTCACCTTTTAAGATAAATATCACATTTTACTTACCTCTCTCCTCACTTCTTCATTCTCCCTTGTTTCACACGGTTTCTTGCTCTCTTTCTCTTCTCCATTAACGTGAAGCTCCTCTCCATGCTAGCTCCACCTTCTCTTGCACACAACTTGCTCATTTTAGCTCCAAATCCAAAACAAAATACATATTCTTCTTAGTTAGCTCAAGCTCTCCTTTCTATCTTTTCAAAACTTCAAGAGCTTCATTTTGGTGCCAAGTAAAACCACCATTGAGGAGGAGGAAATTCAAGTTTGGAGACTCCATTGGCATCTCCATTCTCTTAAGGTAAAGAAAGTGTAAGAAAATCTAGGTTTCCACCATTTTCTTCACATGTCCGAAAATATATACTCATGGGACTCCATGTTTATGCCTTGTTCTAGCTTGTTTCTACTCTTCAAAGGAGAGAGAGGTCCTTCTTGCTTCACATCCAAGTTTGTCTTGAGAAACCAAGGTAAAACAATCACATTAATACCTTACAACATATTTTTAAACCTAGGGTTTGTTCCTTAGGGTTAATGTGTTATCTAGTACTCATTGGAGTCATTGGATATTGGTTAGAACATTGGCAAGGAGAATCACATTGGTGACCGAGATTGAACAAAGAAAACCTAAGGAGAAAAGCTCTTAAGCTTGTGAGAAAACAAGGTAAATTACTTACCTTAAGGTGTTTTGTTGTTTAAGGGAATGAGATGTAGGTATATGATGAGTTTGGTGTAGAGTTTATATTGGGAAGGTGTTATATTAAACCTAGGAGAAACAATGACTATACTTGTGAACTTGTGACTAAGGAGCACATGAGAAAAGAGATAGTTTAAGAATATAAAGGTGTAGTACAAGAAGCATTTATTTCAATGGGAGCCTTGTTGAGTGTATTCGCAGGTTGAAGGCATATATATGTGGAAATTCAGTGGTTAAGATTATTGTTATTTAAGGGCCTAAGTGCCAAGCACTTTAAGTTTAAGCACTATATGATGATGTGGTGTGGTTTTGGGTAAATGGGTGTTAAGGTGTTTGTGATGAGAATTCTGTGGTAGTGGTTGTTTGATGGAGAAAAACCATGTGTTAGGAGGTACTATATACTAGAGAACCCATGGCAAAATTTAAAGGAGAGTTTAAGTGTTTAAGATATCCTAAGGGAATTAATACTAAGGAAGTACTAGGAATGTTCTATAGGTTGTCTCGATGAAAAAGGGTGAAGTTAAGGTGTTTTAATGACTTATAATGACTTAGGTATCACCATGGAAGATTTAGGAATCAAGAGAAGGTATTTGAGTATTTAGGACTTAGGCAAATGTTGGTGCACAACTAGGGAGGAAATAATGTGATGATGATGGAAGTGTAAACTTGTTAAGGAACTTCAAGTAAATGCTTAAAAGAGTTTAGATAGTGAGAGATGCTTGGGGAGATGATGTTATAGTGGTGAAGAAAACATTTGGCATAGTGGTTACATTAGGTATGAACCACCACCTAGAAACCTAGAGGAGAACCTTACAAGTGTTAGCATTATTACAAGGAAAATGCATAATGACTAAGGTGGATCTTGGTGGATGATTTAAGGTATTTGAAGGAGGGCTTAAGGTGTATTTGAGGTGCCCAAATGAGGGTTATAACATATTAGAATATATGAGGAGAAGTTTGGAGTTGAAAGAGAATTTAGAAACAAGTTTCTGGAGCCGACCGACCTTAGGACCGGACTTGCAAGGTCGGTCGGGCTCTGTTACACTACCGGAAAATGTTTCTGGAATCGACCGGACTTGGGGACCGGACTTACAAGTCCGGTCGGGCTTGTGTTTTGTGAGGGAATTAGTTTCTGGAATGACCGGACATGGGACCGGACTTGTGAAGTCCGGTCGGGCTTAAATTTGGTACGGTAATAAGTCTCTGGAATCGACCGGACATAGCACCGGACTTGTAAGTCCGGTCGGGGTAGAGTTTTCAAACGGTAAAAGGGTACTGGAATGGACCGGACTTGGCAAGTCCGGTCGGTAAGTCCGGTCGAGCCTAAAAAAAAAAAAGAAATTATAATTTCTGAGGGTGTTAATTGGTATTAGGGTATGCCATTAGTAGGGTAGTAATGATTAGGACCCTAAGAACTTAAGGAATTAAGTTAAGATTAAGTATAAGTTTTAATGTTTAAAGTTAAGCTTGTAAGTTAAGTGGCGAAGACTTGAGAGGTTATTAAATGGGGATCTTTAGAGACTAAGTGGATTAGTAAGGTGCAAATAACTAATAACCTAAAAATGAATGAATGTTTTAGGTTTGTGAATTGGGACCCCGAAGAAGTCAAACAAACAACGATCGACGACGGTGAACGGTACAATCCTTCTTGTGACCTCCTTGCTAACGAGGTGTCCCTCGGCTTGTGTGCTATCTGTTTAATTGCTATGACTAAAACAAGATAAAACATGCAACCGGTTATATTGTTCTCGTTGTGATGTGTGTTATATTTACACTAACCCGCGAGACTTGAGATTGTTACTATCCAAGTTTAGTACTTACTGAGTTAAGAATAAGAGTTAAGTTTGATGGTCGTTGGTTAATGCCCGTTAGGGCTTAGCTAGCACAGGGTGATTAAGATGTCGACTAACTGGAACTTGAGTGAGGAAACCCGGGACCGATCTCCGGGCATGCATGCTAAGGAAAAGGGGGACGGTATCTGAATCAGATCCGCCCTCCGCTTAAGGACTTGTCTTCGGACTTGTAGCCTAGGGCCGGTTGCCGGCTCAGCTACGCTGGACTCCCGTCCAGAGTAGGTGGCATTAAGATGGTGCGGTGGGATCACCTAAATCCCAGGTTCGAATTAAGCTACGACCAATCCCTTCCAGGAAAGGTTTGTATACTGAGATTAAGATTAAGATTGAGGTTAAGATTAAGGTAAGGTAAGGAACTGAGATTAAGGAAATGAGGACTAAGGAGGAGGTTACTAACCCACTTGTTAAGGGAACGCTTGAGTCGTTCATTGGTTGTGAACTATGTATGTTCTTCTGTGGTTATTGTTATTGCACTTCATATTATGCTTGTGTATGTAATCAATTTCCATGCTATCGACAATTAGTCGTCGTAGCCCCGTTAGCTTGGGGGGCCATGAGAGGGTGTACCAGCATTCGTGCTGACCCCCTCGGGGGCTATTTTTACACTTGCAGGTAAGAGGCCCATGAGGACGCACTACGAGAGTAGGAGCGGTTAGTCTTAGGGTGGGACATTTATCTTGAGTTCGGGTTGCGCCTGAGCACCCGACTGTTTATATTAAACTGATGTAAGTTTGGGATTATGTTTAAGATACTAGTACTCGGTTGGTTGTGGTATTATGAATGTTGATGTTTAAGTTGGATAAGTATTTTGGATAAGTATTGTAAGTATTTAAGCCGGTATATTCTAACGATCAGACCGTGGCAAGGTCCAGGTGTTGTTTATTTCCGCTGCAACGTATTCGATTAAGTGTTCAGATTGCGATAACCACGATAGGCTTTGGATGGGGTGTTACAAATGGTGGTCTTGAAATTGAATTTGGACCATGGAGCTAGGAGTTACAAGCATTCAAAGATGGAGAGGGTATGGTTTGCTGTAGCAAACTAAGAATGGAGAAGAGAGGGAGGTTGGAGACTGGTGGAAGTGAGTGGGAAAGGAAGAAATGAAATGAGGTGTTGCTTTTACAAGATATTTACCTTATAAAGTAGCTTTCTTCTTTTTACTTATTTTTCCTTCCTTTCCTTAATTGATTTTTACATGTTGGTGACTCACCATAATAAAAACCGGCCCCCATCATCAACTTAGGGGTAGTTTGGTCTTTGTTGACCAACTAACTTACTTATATTGACTTATGTCATAAACTAGCATATTTTGTTACTATTCACAAAAACAAGGCACATAGTTGTGAAATTTTTGATTTCCCATTGATTTAGACTTCTTAATGTGATACTAAGTAGTACACATATTAATTAAAGAGTAATGATGGACATTTAGCCACTCAAAACTCATTTACAAGACAATTTTTCAAAAAATGTGCTTTAAGACTCCTTAAAGCACATTTTGTATTTTAACTTGTTTTCAAGCTTGGTTTTCTTTAGTAATGGTTTAATATGTTCATTAACATATTTATAGGTATAGGTATGACCTTTAGGTCTTATACAAATTTATCCCAAGCTTAGAGCACATTTTCGCCCATATTGACTTTAAGGTATTTATTTATGTTTTGTTTGGTTTAATTGTCTACCAAGGTTTCCTAAGGACTTATTTAGCCTTATTAAATCATAATTGAATATTATTTAGTCTTGGTAGGCTCTTTGGGTCCTAACCAAGTTCACTTCCAAGCTTAGAGCATGTTTTTGCTCAAACTGTGTCTTAGTGTTTTATTGTGTTTTACTATGGTTTAAAATTGTTCACTGATGTTTCTAAGGCACTTTTTAGCCTTTATATACCATTGTTTAACATGTAAACAACATATCACGGTTTGGGGTATTTCAATCTACCCCCCCTTAAAAGAACTTTGTCCTCGAAGTTCACACTTCCCACACATCATTTGGATTAGAACGCAGGAATCACTTGGAAATAAACTTCCATAACCAAACATACTTTACATCACAACCTCGGACTTAATGGTCCCGGGCAACATATCCACATCGATACATAACATAACATAACATAACATAACAAAAATAACATAACATAACATAACTAACAGAACATAACATAACATAACATAACATAACATAACATAACATAACATAACATAACATAACATAAACATAACATAACATAACATAACATAACATAACATAAAAATAACATAACATAACATAACACAACAGAACATAACATAACATAACAAAAACACGTAACGTAACATAACGTAACGTAACGAACGTAACCTAACATAACATAACATAACGTAACGTAACGTAACCTAACATAAAAAACATAACATAACCTAACATAACCTAACGTAAACCTAACGAACCTAACGAACCTAACGTAACGTACGTAAAGTAACGTAACGTAACGTAACGTAGTAACGTAACGTAACGTAACGTAACGTAAAACGTAACGTAACGTAACGTAACGTACGTAACGTAACGAACGTAACGTAACGTACGTAACGTCGTACGTAACGAAAGTAACGTAACGTAACGTAACGTAACGTAAGTAAACGTAAGTAACGTAACGTAACGTAGTAACGTAACGTAACGTAACGTAACGTAACGTAACGTAACGTAACGTAACGTAACGTAACGTAAGTACACGTAACGTAAGTAACGTAACGTAACGTAACGTAACGTAACGTAACGTAACGTAACGTAACGTAACGTAACGTAACGTACGTAACGTAACGTAACGTAACGTAAGTAACGTAACGTAACGAACGTAACGTAACGTAACGTAACGTAACGTAACGTAACGTAACGTAACGTAACGTAACGTACGTACGTAACGTACGTAACGTAACGTAACGTAACGTAACGTAACGTACGTAACGTAACGTAACGTAACGTAACGTAACGTAACGTAACGTAACGTAACGTAACGTAACGTAACGTAACGTAACGTAACGTAAGTAACGTAACGTAACGTAACGTAACGTAACGTAACGTAACGTAACGTAACGTAGTAACGTACGTAACGTAACGTAAGTAACGTAACGTAACGTAACGTAACGTAACGTAACGTAAACGTAACGTAACGTAACGTAACGTAACGTAACGTAACGTAACGTAACGTAACGTAACGTAACGTAACGTAACGTAACGTAACGTAACGTAACGTACGTAACGTAACGTAACGTAACGTAACGTAAGTAACGTAACGTAACGTAACGTAACGTAACGTAACGTAACGTAACGTAACGTAACGAACGTACGTAACGTAACGTAACGTAACGTAAGTACGTAACGTAACGTAACGTAACGTACGTAACGTAACGTAACGTAACGTAACGTAACGTAACGTAACGTAAGTAACGTAACGAAAGTAACGTAACGTAACGTAACGTAACGTAACGTAACGTAACGTAACGTAACGTAACGTAACGTAACGTAACGTAACGTAACGTACGTAACGTAACGTAACGTAAACGTAACGTAACGTAACGTAACGTAACGTAACGTAACGTAACGTAACGTAACGTAAACGTAACGTAACGTAACGTAACGTAACGTAACGTAACGTAACGTAACGTAACGTAACGTAACGTAACGTAACGTAACGTAACGTAACGTAACGTAACGTACGTAACGTAACGTAACGTAACGTACGTAACGTAACGTAACGTAACGTAACGTAACGTAACGTACGTAACGTAACGTACGTAACGTAACGTAACGTAACGTAACGTAACGTAACGTAACGTAACGTAAGTAACGTAACGTACGTAACGTAACGTACGTAACGTAACGTAACGTAACGTAACGTAACGTAACGTAACGTAACGTAACGTAACGTAACGTAACGTAACGTAACGTAACGTAACGTAACGTAACGTAAGTAACGTACGTACGTAACGTAACGTAACGTAACGTAACGTAACGTAACGTAACGTAACGTAACGTAACGAACGTAACGTAACGTAACGTAACGTAACGTAACGTAGTAACGTAACGTAACGTAACGTAACGTAACGTAACGTAACGTACGTAACGTAACGTACGTACGTAACGTAACGTAACGTAACGTAACGTACGTAACGTAACGTAACGTACGTAACGTAACGTACGTAACGTAACGTAAGTAACGTAAACGTAACGTAACGTAACGTAACGTAACGTAACGTAACGTAACGTAACGTAACGTAACGTAACGTAACGTAACGTAACGTAACGTAACGTAACGTAACGTAACGTAACGTAAGTAACGTAACGTAACGTAACGTACGTAACGTTAACGTAACGTAAAGTAACGTAACGAACGTAAACGTACGTAACGTAACGTAACGTAACGTAACGTAACGTAACGTAACGTAACGTAACGTAACGTAACGTAACGTAACGTAACGTAACGTAACGTAACGTAACGTAACGTAACGTAACGTAACGTAACGTACGTAACGTAACGTAACGTAACGTAACGTAACGTAAACGTAACGTAACGTAACGTAACGTAACGTAACGTAACGTAACGTAACGTAACGTAACGGAACGTAACGTAACGTAACGTAACGTAACGTAACGTAACGTAACGTAACGTAAACGTAACGTAACGTAACGTAACGTAACGTAACGTAACGTAACGTAACGTAAAGTAACGTAACGAACGTAACGTAACGTAACGTAACGTAACGTAACGTAACGTAACGTAACGTAACGTAACGTAACGTAAGTAAACGTAACGTAAGTAACGTAACGTAACGTAACGTAACGTAACGTAAGTAACGTAACGTAACGTAACGTAACGTAACGTAACGTAACGTAACGTAACGTAACGTAACATAACGTAACATAACATAACATAACATAACATAAAAAATAACATAACATAACATAACATAACATACTTACATGATAACCTCGGACTCAACGGTCCGGGTATCTTAACAACATTTACACTTACATAACAACCCTCAGACTCTTAGGTCTGGGTAACATAACAACATTTAGACACATAGGTCTAGGTAACACATCAACTTTCGGAACTTGACCAATTTAGGACTCAAGGTCAAAATAATATTATTACACATACCACATAACATGTCATAGCATGTATAATAATCAAAAATATCTTTATATACACTGTGATCCCGCAGAACCCGGTCGCGAAGGACACCTTCTGGTCCCCGTTCCTTTGGGTGATCAAAACAATCACTTAATTTTTAACATATATACTTCTCATGTCACCGGTTTGAAGACAAAGGCTCATACGTCCTCGGCTCGTGAGCAAGTACTACAAAATATTCTTTACTAGGTTAAGTATAAGAGAATCCTTTATTCAAAATATTAATCGACTGTTTTGGAAATACCAATTGAAAATCCTTTTGAAAATGCAAACACAACTCCAAGTCCAAGTTATACTCTTTGCATCTTTCTAGAGTGGTTATTTGTGACCACTTATAGGGAGCTTCAAGAATCATCCAAACCAGATGTGATCAGCACCAGTGTTGAACTATCCTTCCACCCCAATTTGTGTTCGGCTTCCCTTGATCTCATGATAATCAAGTTCACCTCCCACTTCAATTTCAAGCATCAAGTAAATCACTCATTTCCAATTTCTATCTTTTTAATCATTCTAATCATGATCATAACATCTCCAAGGGATAGAACTTCGTCTATAAGTTATTTCCATTCACTTTTAATCATGTTACCTAGGGAATCTAATTCTCACTAGGTTCTATGTCGGTTTCATACCCTTTCATGAATCACTATATTACATATATACATATATTTATCAAAATACAACACACAGTTTCACATTTATACACTGTCGGGGTTTTTGTTCCCCCGGGAGTTTCTCTACTCCCCATACTTGTACTATCACACACAACTGTTAACAAATAAACACACTTATCACAATGGTATTCGCATCTCCTGTGTGCAATTACCATAATTAAACCATGAATGAATGCGTATGTTTATATACACACGCACCATCATCCAAACAAATTATTTTGTGCTATGCACAACATAGTTCACGTACACTTGTATGGTAAAACACACTAAGTGGTTTTGCGCTCTACCCCCCCCCCCCCCTTAAAAGGGATTACGCCCACGTATTCAGTAACTAAACATTGGCTTAAATGTTCTGCCGTCGTGAAGTGTTTTAACTTCCATGCCCACGCGGTCTATTATACAATGCATTCTGATTAGAGGGATCTTAACCAATCGGCGGTTTAGTTCCTAAACCAAGAATTTCATTGGAGTTTGCTTTAACTTAAATGGTTTCGATTCTGGCCGTGAGGCTTTTAGGCATAATAATTAGCAATTCACTCATGTTCACTATGCACATTCAAAACTTGAATCACTGGCTCACCAGTTTTGCTGTGTGAAAATCTTTATAACTATAGGTCAGTTTGCCCCATTCGTTATTCTTACTGTATTGTACATCCCCAATTATCAACTTATCTTGGTAATAACGGTTTCTCAATCGATGAGTGGTATCTCTGACCGTGCATGAATTCGGTGAGTTATAAACTTTTATCCAGTTCCATAACAATCTATTGTGTATACTCTTATGTGTTTCACATGATTGGCTTGTTTTCTTTCGACTTACTATTGGTTGAGGTTGAGCTACTGCCTAGTGTATAGTGCTCTTAGCTATTTCCCACACTGAGGTATATTCCATACCGATATTTGATATTTAGTGCTATATTGTAGTCACTTATTCTTAATCATGCCTCCACATTTGGTTTTGTACATGTGTTCTTTCATTGGTGCGGCCTTGCATTTATCATGCATCAGTCACTATGGCGTTATAAGCCGTTTGCTGTTTTCACCACAATTAACATTTCTCGAATCCTAGTTATCACACTCGATCATTACTGCACAAATGCAATACCAAAACACTCAGTCATACAGAGTGCAGAGGCGTGTAAACTCTTGGCAGTAAGTCTCTTATTAGCAATGGGATCCACACTGAGTTCCTTATCACATAGTACCAACCACTGCCTATTGCCCAGTCTGTTTATCATTACTTACTTGCATCTCCACTGAGTTTAATTCATGACTGGTCTTATCTGCCATATAATTATTTAACAACACTTATACAACGGTCGCTACTGCGCACCATGCTCTCTCTCATTGTATAAAATCAACTTATATGGTATTCACTGTCATATTAGCTTCCAAACATATATACATCACTCGTATTTGGTTCGTCCTTCATTTGATGACTACTGAATGCTCCTTGAGCGTTGATCACTTGAGCCACAAGCCGGCGTTATTCAGCTCGGTGCTTCACTTTATACCCACATGCTACTCAACTAATCGTTCTCTCGCAATGACAACATGGTCAATCCCTAACATGTTTCTTGAACTTGGTTCACATAACTACCGAGTTGCGGTCTCACAATATTAAGAGGTATCCCCACTCTCTTAGCAGTGGTTCGTTATCCGCTACTTACTTTTTAATACTCCGGATCTAAAAAATGGTGAGTTAATTACTCTAATAAAATTATTAAGGGCCAAATTGTGCCTAGAAAGTATTGGTAAAAGAATAAAACCAAAAGAAGAGAGAAAACGCTTGAAAAGCGAAAAACGCTAAACGCGTATTAAATGAAATAAAGGGAAATATGATCTCGTTAGGGTCCGAGATGGATTCCTAAGGCTTAATTACGCCTAATTATTATGTGGGAATAATTCCCGAAGGAAACGGATCCAAATAATGGATTAAAAATGCTAACGGAGTTTTAAGCACGTTTTTCGAGAAAACCCGAAAACGCAACTTTAAGTGGTCAAACGGACCCGTAAAAAATTATAGTTGATTAAATAGCTATAATTAAGTATTAATGGAAGCTTAATAACCATTAAAATTAATTAAGCGAGAAAATTCCGGAAAAGGGACCGGGTAAGTGAATAGTGACGAAACCGGGAGACGAAACGCGTTTAATTCGAAAAGACGAAAAAACGACCCGGGCTATTAATTAATGTGGGCGGTTTTAATTATAATGTGTGCACCCATTAATAGCTTGCTAGCTATTAAGTATAACAAGACAAATAAATAAATAAGTAAAGTAAATAGTATAAAGTTAAAAAGTAAATAAGAACTCACCTTCTCACTTTCTATTCCTCATTCACGATTTGCTCCAGGCCTTGTAACTTCTTCTTCTTCCTCTGTTAGTCGCGACACCAACAGCACCTCACCCTCATCTTGCATCCCCTCTATCTAGCTCATTTCTCCACCGAATCACACGAAATTTGTACCGTTGAACTCGTCTCGGTGAGAGCTTCGATCTCCACCCATCAAAGTTTCGATTCCTCCATTTTCATCTCCATTGACGTGGGAGCTTTTGAAGCTTGAAGAGTAGATTTCAACCCTTCTTCTCTTCCTTAGTGTCTAAGGTATATATAAGTAAGTATTTATACCATTTCAAGCTTATTCTACCATTTGGGAGACTTTTTCCCTCACGTTGGAATTTCCCTCATTTCAGTCGGAACCGTAAGTTTTTGTGGGTGTTGGAAACTTCTCCAATTGATTGCCAATCCAACATTTGGGTTCTCCATGGTAAAATCTAGATTAAACTTTGTAAACTAGCTCTTAAATATATATTAGGTTTTGTGGAGGAAAAGTGAATTGATTGTTGTATGTGTGATGGGCTGCGGTTGTAGTTGGCAATCCAAAGCCCCTGTGTGGTGTGGAAAAACAAGAGGAGGAAAGAGGGAACAAGATAAAGAGGAAGAAGGGGAGTGAAAACTGAAAGTGAAACAAGGTAAAAAGCTTACCTTGTATTGGTTTGTTCCCTTGTGAAATTGATGTGGGTGGGTGTTGAATAAATAACATTGAGCTTGTGTGGTCTTGGTACTACAATATTAATAGTTGAAAGAGAATGTTTTAATGAGGTTTATGTGTGCAAATAAACCTTGAAGTTAGGTTAGTCTACATATGTGAGCAAATGGGATTTTGATGTGTTGTTTATGTTTAAACCAAACAGAAGGGGAGAAGAAGTGCTTGTGCGTTGATTTTAGTGTGGTGAAAATGCTTAGTAAAGCAACTAAGTGCTGTCAAAATTTCCTAGGGATGTATGGACTGAGTGTTCTATTCAAAGGGAGAAACAAGGATGTTTAAGAGGTTTAAGTGAGTGGTTAATGGTTTGGAAAAACCAAACTTTGAAGGAGAGTGTGTTAGGAGTAGAAATAATGTCAATTGAAGTGCTGGTGATGGCATTATTGAATGGTAAAAGAGGGTACCAAAATCTATTACAAGAAGTTAGAAGAACAAGAAAACTATAGTTATGAAATATAAGTGATTTGGAGTGAATTAAGCATGGCTTAGTGAGTGCACTTGGTGCTTAGTTTAAGGTGATTTAGAAGGGTAATTAAGTGCTTAAACATGTGGATTTAAAGTGGGGAAGATTGGTTAACCAAAGGGCTGAGTAAGGACCTGTAACAGAGTTAGAAAATGTCAATTTTGCAAAATCTGTAGCAGGGTCCGGGACTTAGGTCCAGGACCAAGTCCCGGACCACCCTGAATTTACCCCCGAGACTTCTCTGCTTGTTTGGTCCGGGACTTAACTCCATGCCCAAGTCACGGACCATATATAGAATTTAGGCCGAGAATCAACAACCACATTGGTCCGGGACTTGGCCTAGGTACAAGGTCCCGGACCATGCATTATTTTTGGCCGAGAGTTAGTTTTGTGATTGGTCCGGGACTTAGGGTATGGACCAAGTCCCGGACGGACCCCCAGAAACTACAGAGAGCATTTTAAAGGTTGTAAATGATGGGGGTTTAAATGTTAATGATGTTATAAGATGTTAAGGCCTTGTTTGGTGACATGTAAAGGCCCTAGGATGTGTAAGAAAGTGTTGGAAGTGTTTTGAGAAGTGAGAACTCAAATTAACAGAATAAAAAAACCGAGATAACGGGATAACGGGGTAAGTACGGGAGTAGCATTTTATTATGTACCGTATGAGCTTAGTATTAATAATAATGTTTGAAACATTATCAGAGAATCGTGCGTGACCCGAGCATGGTGAGATGACACGGTAAAAGTAAAAACCCCGGTGAAAGGTATGATTTTCTCATGCCCCGTATGCTAACCGAGAGTTACTCTGATTTGTGTGTTTGTTTGCCGGCTTAATCAAGATTAAAGCATGAAAATAATCCCTTGTTTGATTAAGTATGCTTTATTGTATGTTGTATGAACTAACATACTTGTATGCCGGTGTGGTCTAACATAGTGCATAGACCGACTCATAGAGAGTAGTGATTGACTAGAAACCCGTAGATCGGTAGTCTCACGAACAATGGTAACATGCAAACACACACAAGCTATCGATTAAAGTATAACGATAACGCAAACATATGAACTCCCTAGAACGTGAGGAGATGTACGGGTTGAGTAAATACCCGATAACGGTTAGAAAACCTTATTGAAACAATCCACGGAATAAATATGAGTGGAGAGATAAATGAACCTCCATCTAGAGGATTGAAGTTAGTCCAATAATGTGAACTTATAAGAAAGGTAAAAAGAGACCTAAGGGACTATGTAACTCCCTTGAGACATGGTCGACCTCCTATATGAGGATTTTACCCGGTATAAGAAAATATCCTAATGTACAAGCATATGATTGTGAGGGTAACCCTTAAACCTAAGATTACCCGAATTTAAGTAAAGTTCCCAAAGTCATTAGAAACATCGAGAATGATGCTTCTAGACTAATATACATGATATTATTATAACTCCGAGAGAGGAGTGTATGGGAACGAGAGTAGTCCGAGAGTAGTCAGACCTAAGTAAAAGAGATAGGAACTAAGAGAGAGTTCCGTGAGCTAGTTGAACCTTCCCACCATGCTAGACCCAGAGTAGGGTCGAAACCGGGGAAGTAAGACTATGCTAGAGAGCCATGAGTTTTGGCCTAAGTATGTATTAAGAGTAACAAGCGTGACGTAGGAGACCTGTAGTGTCTCGGGAATCTACAAGAGCTTGAGTATAAATAACCCAAGAGTGTGGTGAGATAATGAGTATAAAAAACCCAAGAGTATGGGTGAGATAATGAGAATAAGTAACCCGAGAGAGTGTGGGTGAGTATAGTACGATTAGCCCAAGAGAATGGGTGTGTATATGAATAAGTAACCCGAGAGAGCAGGTGAGGTATTGAATAAGTAAACAAGGCATAGTGAGGAATAACCTCAATGCCTAAGAGTAACCAGTTACCACTAACAACATTGTTATGTTAGTTAGGAATCGTGTTCCGTGACTGGATGTAGATTCCTTGTGTAATATACATATATATTGTATTGCCATGATGCATGTTGTTTGATTATAATGAACTCCATGTATATCCGACCCAAAGTAGTCGGCGTACCGCGGTTAGCACGCGGTATATGCGAATTTCATATTCAGCGTAAGCTGACCCCTAGGGGGAACGTTTTTAGTGTGCAGGTACTTGAAGCTGACCACCGTTCGAGAGAGTAGGACGGGGACTGCTATGAAGCATGGGTAGTTAGATAGTAATTACTAATGCATTTGAAAGAGGTGTAAGTCCGAGTATGTTATCGGCATCCGTATATTGTAGACTCGGTATAGTAAAGAAAGGAATTGAGTATTGTGTTGTATGAAGTACTCGGTTGTTCCAGTCCATCAGACCGTTACGGTGTATGAGATAGGCCTGGTTAGCCTTATGGGTGGCTAACGACGTTGTTTCACCCCTCGTTGTAATTAGAGTTCCGCTGCGTGAGTAAGCGTATTTGGTGACAATTTGAGAGGTAATGACGAACTTAACGGTTGGGGGTGTTACAAAAATGGTATCAGAGCTAGTTAGGAATTAGTGAATTAGGGCTAAGGGTTAAGTGGTAGCGTGAGAGATGCGCTAGTTAGGAACTTCCAGTATGATCTGGATACCTACAATACCAGACCCCCCTCCACAACCCCCATATTAAAAGCTCGGGAAAGAACGTCAGAGAGACGGGAAACCCGAACTGGCACTTATTTGTTATTTCGATATGAACTAGAACCTGTCATGCGGTAGATCCCGAGAACCGGAAATCCCGGAGACGGATCCCGCTGGAACGACAATAACCGCACTAATGGCGGGAGATCGAGACATCCTAATCCAAGGAGACCAGAATTGTGGCAGCCTGGGGCGACATGCTTAGCAGTCGCGAGAACCCAGCTGGCCGAGCAGCAGCAGCAGTAAGGAAGCACCAACCGTGCAAGAAGGCGGATTAATGGGAAGCAATGATAAAACAAAAACCGAGACACATGTCTACGGACCGCCATAACTAAATAATACCATCAACGGTACACTAATCGACTAAGAATCTAGTCAAGAGTAGATACACCCACCCTGCCACACCCAAAGAGGTTGCAATACCTAACGGGCACAGCTTAGACAGCTACGAGTATAACTACGGAACATACCCGAATGGGACTACAGAAGTAGTGCCTAAATGACTTTAACCTCGGTAACCACAGTAAAGATGTGGGAACGAGCAACGAGTAACAGATAGAATAAAGCATTAAGTAATTAGGAACTCCGAGAGTGGAGAAGCGCCTAAATGGAATGACAGTCATGTCAAGATGAGTGAGAAGCAGCTCTAAGGAGTAGCTTTCCAACTAAAGGACCAGGAAGAGCCGACAAGGCTACAAAATATAATGTGAACGATACCGTGACTGGTACGAGTTAACCCAAAACCCGCCTGAACCGCGCACTTGCCTCGGCAAGTGCAGTAATAACGGGATCGTTAAGGAGAATCTTAACAAGTGGCAAGTACTTAGCAAGTACCAAGGTGGCAAGAGAAGCCAAAATAACACACAAAACTTTAAGAATTCTGAAACGAAACCTTGAAAAGGGCTTAACGGCCTAATCACTGTATAAAGAACATACCGGCCAGCAAGAAGCTGGACTGGGTAAGAATCAGCCGGCATTGAAATGCCATGAAGAGCTTACTTTTAAAACCCGAATTTTCTTTCAAACATAAAATTTTCCAAAAACCCCCGAATTTTTAAACCAAACCAGAGAATGACGGTAAGTTATCATAGGACGATATAAGAGGAGTTGGCAACAGAATACTTCACTTAGGCGTGTGACCGACACTACGGTATACTAAACGAGACATGGAACGACCGCACTCCGAAGGAGCTTGCGGGCCTGACAGACCAATTATGAGTTAGTCGGGTAGGTGGTAACGTATCAATAAGATACTCCATGTATGTATACAAGTAGAGTACGGAGCACGGGAAGTAGCCACTCCATACTCGACTAACGAAAAAGAGCCAATTCAAACCAGATTGGAATATGATCGAAGAATACAAGGAAGCTTACCAGTTAAGGGAGTCAAGAATCCAGTAAGATGATGGATCTAAGACATAACGTTAAGAATAACGTTAAGAAGTGCGAGAAGCACAAAGTATTAAGTATAGACACTGGATATGCCTTAGGAAATACATAATGACTGGGTGAATTCCAGTGTAACAATATGGCGAATGCCTAAATGAACTTATTGATGTACGATAAACGGGATAGAATTCCCACATTATACCTCACTGAAGAGAATAATGACCTGACCCAGAAGGTATTAGAAGGTACCGAGGATCTACCCAATAATGGGAGACATTACAACCCTAAACGGGATAGTCAAGGACATAGCCGCAAGGCGAAGTCACAACTGAACATAACCATGAGTACAAGCCAGATGTAATGGCATTACTCAGTAACACCCAGAAGAGCAATCCGAGAAGGGTGCCGGAGTCAACAGTAGTTGAACAAAACATCGTGTTGAGAACACAAGTGTTTAAGCAAACACTCGGGTAGAACCCGAAGGGATCCCTCGTAACATGGGATACCCTAAAATGCTAGAGGGCATGAATTAGTATCAAAATACTTTAAGGGTCTTCCATGTTTGGAAGCGTGATGAAACTACCATATCAAAAAACCCAGTAATCCTCCAAACCATTTAATGGTATACGGAGAGAAGCGGAAACCTGTATAAACAGCCCGCATGGAGCATGGCGAGGCAATGTGGCTTATAAGCCGGTAAACTAACTGCAACTTGTAGATCTAAACGTTGTAAACCTATGCATAAAGGCATAAGAGAACAGTGGAGAATGAACCACTACCTTAGAGTGGGGATACCACTTGTTATTATGGGGCCTATGGAGCGGCATTTGCGTGAATCCTCCAGAGAAAGGCTACCACCTAGGTATGAAATGTGAAACCGCTAGTGTGTGGTGTAGTAAAACTTGAGCATGTGTATATTGCCAATGATTATATGAACTATAGTAGAGTGTAAAGAGGAACCTCGATTGCAGCAATTCGAAACCGAAGAGTAATCAGTTGAGTAGTAAACACTGTATGTGTGCAATATGAACTGCAGAGTAAGCAGTGCGCAAGTGCGCAGAGAGATTTTAAAGAGTAACGTATTTCATTGACCTAAGTGAATGGCAAGCCATAGTATAAATGGCGGGAGTACATGAGCGGAAGCTAAAGTAGTAGCGGATGCCATATAAGCGAATGTTGTAACGAGTAGAACAAGGTACGCAGTAAGCGACCATTGTAAGAGTATATTCGGATAGTGATTAGAGTTGATGAGAAATGTGGTAAAGGAGACATGTTCATTCTATCTCATGAGAGATTTACTGTCAAGGGTTTACGCTTCTGCACTCTGTATGACTGAGTGTTTTGGTATTGCACTTGTGCGGTAATGATCGAGTGGGAGAGCCAGGAATGAGAAATGTCAACGAAGCCTGTTGAGTGAGAATTTAGAGAGATAACCGTGCGGCCGTTGGCCAAAGATGCACGAGGAACGTGGAGCAGTAACCCACAGGGCCCAGGATCGATGAATGGTAAATGCAGAGTAGTATGAATGAAGAACTCTGGTATAGAACCAAGAAACAAACATAATCCATGAGCGCTATTAAACGAGGAAGCACTACATGCTAAGTAGTAGCTTGACCTCAACCGACAATAAGTCGGGAAAAATATGAGAATAATCACAAAAGGTATACAGTGTTATAGTAGAAGTAGATTCCCAGGGAACTGGAGAGACAATCTAAAATTCATCGAATTCGCATACGGTAAGAGATACCAAGCGACAATTGAAATACAGTGAGAATACCAAAGAGCGAATTAAGCTCTAGTTATCAGGTCTCGCAGCAGAAGCTTGTGGACCGTGATTCAGGGTTAAGTATACCTATATCATAAACCCTTGAAGCCTTAGAGGCTAGAACTGAACCCGGTTATGAGTTAATTAACAACATTGAAGTTAAAACACTTCATAATACTCGAATTATGAACCAATGTTCAGTGATAACATATGGTTGGTTACGCGGGCGTAACCCCTTTATGGGGGTAGGGCGAGAAACCGCTTAGAGTATGTTTTACGTATAGTTCGTAAACTACTATGTGCATAGCACAAAAGAAATTGTTTTGATGATTGGAACTTATGTTACATAAACATATGTACCCGTTCATTGTGTAATAATGATTGTTGTGCATGAGTGATGCAAGTAACGAGTATGTAATATTTATGAAAAGAGAGGAGTAGAGAGACTCCTAGGGAATGAGATCCCTATAGTATATGTCTAGTGAGATTAGACATGAGTTATGATGAGTATGAATCGGCATGAAACCGATGTGTAACCTAAGAGGGAGTGAGTTCCCAAGGTGATTTTATTTGAGAATGATTGATAGAGTGAGTTCCATCCTTTGGAGTTGTATGTTGTATGTTTTAAGTTGAGTAATAATTTGACTAATGAGGCCACAATTATGGAATGCCTAGGCAAGGTAAGTGAAACAAATTGAGAATAATGGATGACTTAAGTTCCATGATAAAGATAAATTGAAACAGATTGTTTTATGAATATGACTAGAAAAGTAAAAGATAGAAAACGAAAATGTTTGTCTATCTGATTGTTTGAAACTGACGTGGGAGGTGGAACTTGGTCTGCTAGCGATCAAGGGAAACCGAACACAAATGGGGTGGAAGGATAGTTCAACACTGATGCTGATCACATCAGGTTGGATGATTCTTGAAGCTCCCTATAAGTGGTCACAAGTAATCACGCTAAGAAAAGATACAGCTACCATAAATTTGATTTGGAGTTGTGTGATGTTTTAAAAAGAATTTTCAAACAGATTTTGAAAAAGAATTTCTTCAAGTATGAAGATGGAAACGAAAACTGGTTTTGAAACCGCTATCACCCGCCGATGGTTGTGGCTTAAGTCTTGATGACCGGTAGAACGGTGGGCGTGTACAGGTTTTGAAACCATTGCACCGTACGTGCGGCGGTCCTAAGTGACCGGTTGGGGCGGTGTCAGTGTGTGATTTTTCCAAAGGCAGCGGGACGGGGAGAGTACCCTGAGATGTTCCTGTGTTGAGTGAGTCAACCAGAGTGCCTGAGGATATGTATATGTGTAATGTTTTTTATCAGAACCGAAGGGACCGTGGGCCAGAGAGAGTAAGTGCCCATTTGGCATGAAACGGCCGTGAACCAGAAAGAGTAAGTGTTCAACGTGACCGGTACCTGAGGGATCAGTAGTATATTACTCAACATGGATTCGAGGACTGTAGTGCCTTCTTGTCTTCGGACCGATTCCATGGAGAGAGAACAAAAGTATTTTTGATTGCTATACATGCTGTGATATGTGTGAGGTATGTGTGTAGTATGAAATGAGACAGACTTGTGAAGTCTGTAAGGTTGTACATGTATTATAACCTTGGCATAGTACGCCCATGAGAGTAACCATCTAGATTCACCAACTTTGAGGACAAAGTTCCTAAGGGGGGTAGATTTAATACCCCAGATCTAAAAATGGTGATTTAATTACTCTAATAAAATTATTAAGGCCTAATTGTGCCTAGAAAGTATTGGTAAAAAGAATAAAACCAAAAGAAGAGAGAAAACGCTTGAAAAGCGAAAAACGCTAAAACGTGTATTAAATGAATAAAGGGAAAATATGATCTCGTTAGGGTCCGATATGGATTTCTAAGGCTTAATTACGCCTAATTATTATGTGGGAATAATTCCCGAAGGAAACGGATCCAAATAATGGATTAAAAATGCTAACGGAGTTTTAAGCACGTTTTCGAGAAAACCCGAAAACGCAACTTTAAGTGGTCAAACGGACCCGTAAAAATTATAGTTGATTAAATAGATATAATTAAGTATTAATGGAAGCTTAATAACCATTAAAATTAATTAAGCGAGAAAATTCCGGAAAACGGACCGGGTAAGTGAATAGTGACGAACCGGGAGACGAAACGCGTTTAATTCGAAAAGACGAAAAACGACCGGGCTATTAATTAATGTGGGCCGGTTTTAATTATAATGTGTGCACCCATTAATAGCTTGCTAGCTATTAAGTAATAACAAGACAAATAAATAAATAAGTAAAGTAAATAGTATAAAGTTAAAAAGTAAAATAAGAACTCACCTTCTCACTTTCTATTCCTCATTCACGATTTGCTCCAGGCCTTGTAACTTCTTCTTCTTCCTCTGTTAGTCGCGACACCAACAGCACCTCCCTCATCTTGCCTCCCCTCTATCTAGCTCATTTCTCCACCGAATCACACGAAATTTGTACCGTTGTTGAACTCGTCTCGGTGAGAGCTTCGATCTCCACCCATCAAAGTTTCGATTCCTCCATTTTCATCTCCATTGACGTGGGAGCTTTTGAAGCTTGAAGAGTAGATTTCAACCCTTCTTCTCTTCCTTAGTGTCTTAAGGTATATATAAGTAAGTATTTATACCATTTCAAGCTTATTCTACCATTTGGGAGAATTTTCCCTCACGTTGGAATTTCCCTCATTTCAATCGGAACCGTGAGTTTTTGTGGGTGTTGGAAACTTCTCCAATTGATTTCCAATCCAACCATTTGGGTTATCCAAGGTAAAATCTAGATTAAACTTTGTAAACTAGCTCTTAAAATATATATTAGGTTTTGTGGAGGAAAAGTGAATTGATTGTTGTATGTGTGATGGGCTGCGGTTGTAGTTGCAATCCAAGCCCCTGTGTGGTGTGGAAAACAAGAGAGAAAGAGGGGAACAAGATAAAGAGGGAAGAAGGGGAGTGAAAACTGAAAGTGAAACAAGGTAAAAAGCTTACCTTGTATTGGTTTTGTTCCCTTGTGAAATTGATGTGGGTGTTGAATAAATAACATTGAGCTTGTGTGGTCTTGGTACTACAATATTAATAGTTTGAAAGAGAATGTTTTAATGAGGTTTATGTGTGCAAATAAACCTTGAAGTTAGGTTAGTGTACATATGTGAGCAAATGGGATTTTGATGTGTTGTTTTGTTATGTTAAACCAAACAGAAGGGGAGAAGAAGTGCTTGTGCGTTGATTTTAGTGTGGTGAAAATGCTTAGTAAAGCAACTAAGTGCTGTCAAAATTTCCTAGGGATTTAGGACTTGAGTGTTCTATTCAAAGGGAGAAACTAGGATTGTTAAGAGGTTTAAGTGAGTGGTTAATGGTTTGGAAAAACCAAACTTTGAAGGAGAGTGTGTTAGGAGGAGTAGAAATAATGTCAATTGAAGTGCTGGTGATGGCATTATTGAATGGTAAAAGAGGGTACCAAAATCTGTTACAAGAAGTTTAGAAGAACAAGAAAACTAGTTATGAAATATAAGTGATTTGGAGTGAATTAAGCGTGCTTAGTGAGTGCACTTGGTGCTTAGTTTAAGGTGATTTAGAAGGGTAATTAAGTGCTTAAACATGTGGATTAAAGTGGGGAAGATTGGTTAATCAAAGGGCTGAGTAAGGACCTGTAACATAGTTAGAAAATGTCAATTTTGCAAAATCTGTAGCAGGGTCCGGGACTTAGGTCCAGGACCAAGTCCGGACCACCCCTGAATTTACCCCCAAGACTTCTCTGCTTGTTTGGTCCGGGACTTAACTCCATGCCCAAGTCCCGGACCATATATAGAATTTAGGCCGAGAATCAACAACCACATTGGTCCGGGACTTGGCCTAGGTACAAGGTCCCAGACCATGCATTATTTTTGGCCGAGAGTTAGTTTTGTGATTGGTCCGGGACTTAGGGTATGGACCAAGTCCCGGACCACCCCCAGAAACCTACAGAGAGCATTTTAAAGGTTGTAAATGATGGGGGTTTAAATGTTAATGATGTTATAAGATGTTAAGGCCTTGTTTGGTGACATGTAAAGGCCCTAGGATGTGTAAGAAAGTGTTGGAAGTGTTTGAGAAGTGAGAACTCAAATTAACAAGAATAAAACCGGAATAACGGGATAACGGGGTAAGTACGGGAGTAGCATTTTATTATGTACCGTATGAGCTTAGTATTAATAATAATGTTTGAAACATTATCAGAGAATCGTGCGTGACCCGAGCATGGTGAGATGACACGGTAAAAGTAAAACCCCGGTGAAAGGTATGATTTTCTCATGCCCCGTATGCTAACCGAGTTACTCTGATTTGTGTGTTTGTTTGCCGGCTTAATCAAGATTAAAGCATGAAAATAATCCCTTGTTTGATTAAGTATGCTTTATTGTATGTTGTATGAACTAACATACTTGTATGCCGGTGTGGTCTAACATAGTGCATAGACCGACTCATAGAGAGTAGTGATTGACTAGAAACCGTAGATAGATGGGTAGTCTCACGAACAATTGGTAACATGCAAACACACACAAGCTATCGATTAAAGTATAACGATAACGCAAACATATGAACTCCCTAGAACGTGAGGAGATGTACGGGTTGAGTAAATACCCGATAACGGTTAGAAAACCTTATTGAAACAATCCACAGAATAAATATGAGGTGGAGAGATAAATGAACCTCCATCGAGAGGATTGAAGTTAGTCCAATAATGTGAACTTATAAGAAAGGTAAAAGAGACCTAAGGGACTATGTAACTCCCTTGAGACATGGTCGACCTCCTATATGAGGATTTTACCCGGTATAAGAAAATATCCGAATGTACAAGCATATGATTGTGAGGGTAACCCTTAAACCTAAGATTACCCGAATTTAAGTAAAGTTCCCAAAGTCATTAGAAACATCGAGAATGATGCTTCTAGACTAATATACATGATATTATTATAACTCCGAGAGAGGAGTGTATGGGAACGAGAGTAGTCCGAGAGTAGTCGGACCTAAGTAAAGAGATAGGAACTAAGAGAGAGTTCCGTGAGCTAGTTGAACCTTCCCACCATGCTAGACCCAGAGTAGGGTCGAAACGGGGGGGAAGTAAGACTATGCTAGAGAGCCATGAGTTTGGCCTAAGTATGTATTAAGAGTAACAAGCGTGACGTAGGAGACCTGTAGTGTCTCGGGAATCTACAAGAGCTTGAGTATAAATAACCCAAGAGTGTGGGTGAGATAATGAGTATAAATAACCCAAGAGTATGGGTGAGATAATGAGAATAAGTAACCGAGAGAGTGTGGTGAGTATAGTACGAGTAGCCCAAGAGAATGGGTGTGTATATGAATAAGTAACCCGAGAGAGCGGGTGAGGTATTGAATAAGTAAACAAGGCATAGTGAGGAATAACCCTCAATGCCTAAGAGTAACCAGTTACCACTAACAACATTGTTATGTTAGTTAGGAATCGTGTTCGTGACTGGATGTAGATTCCTTGTGTAATATACATATATATTGTATTGCCATGATGCATGTTGTTTGATTATAATGAACTCCATGTATATCCGACCCAAAGTAGTTCGGCGTACCGCGGTTAGCACGCGGTATATGCGAAATTCATATTCAGCGTAAGCTGACCCCCTAGGGGGAACGTTTTTAGTGTGCAGGTACTTGAAGCTGACCACCGTTCGAGAGAGTAGGACGAGGACTGCTATGAAGCATGGGTAGTTAGATAGTAATTACTAATGCATTTGAAAGAGGTGTAAGTCCGAGTATGTTATCGGCATCCGTATATTGTAGACTCGGTATAGTAAAGAAAGAAGAATTGAGTATTGTGTTGTATGAAGTACTCGGTTGTTCCAGTCCATCAGACCGTTACTGTGTATGAGATAGGCCTGGTTAGCCTTATGGGTGGCTAATGGCGTTGTTTCACCCCTCGTTGTAAATAGAGTTCCGCTGCGTGAGTAAGAGTATTTGGTGACAATTTAATAGGTAATGACGAACTTAACGGTTGGGGTGTTACATACTTATATAACATAAACTTTTACAATCGATTTAATTTATATAACATATCTTGTTTGTGGCTTATAGGCCTTTTTGCCTTGAGCTCTGCTCATTATAGGCTATCCACACACATGTACTTCTTTGTACAACATTACATGGTTTGGACGCCATATTGGGCTCCATGACAAGGTCGTTGTATCACGTTTCCTTTCCTAGGATGCCCCTTAGGATTGTCAGTCCGTCTCTTGACAACTTATGTCTAAACTGGGTGTTAGTTTCAACCCTTGTGTTCAGTCACGTTATTTCGTTCAACTATCGTTCATGCGAACACCTTCAAGGATTGCTCTGGGTGTTGTTAAGTTATGCCTTTACATCTGGTTTGCACTTATTGGTATATCAGTTAGTCACGCCGTTTTGCGTTCTTGACTGGCTTATTATCTTCTTCCGTGAAGATCAACATTTCCTGGTAGTGTAGGAACTCATTCTGGGAGTTTCATCCCGTTCATTGCATATTAATGTGTCCACGTTAGGCATCTGCTTGCCATGTATAGGCTGGGTCATCGTGCCAGCTATCATGTTTTTCCCTGAGGATCCTTAAGACATATGCTATGTCTTTACATAACGGTTAATGCACTTCGCACCTCCTGACTCTTAAACATTCCTTGAAATGAATTCACTAATTCCTTTAGTCTCGTTAACTTGACTAGGTTCGTTTACTTCAACCATTTATGGTAATCCTTAGCTCTTGCTTGACTTTTACTACTGACCGTAGTATGGAGTCGACTACTTCCCGTGTTTCGGACTCTACTCGTATACATATGTGGGGCACCATACTGGTACATTGCTACTTACCCAACTAACCCATACGTAGGTCTGTCAGGCCCACAAGCTCCTATCGGAGTGCGATCGTCCCACATTACAGTTGGTACACTCGTAGTGTCCGTCACACGCCTAGGTGAAGTATTTTGTTGTCAACTCCCTTATATTGTCTTGTGACAATATGCATTCCCTGCTTCCCGAACTTAATCAAGGGAAGGTTTATCCACTGTTGTATCTTTATCAACTGCCCTTGGTTTTACTGGTTTCGCTTAGAAGAAGGTTAGAAAGAAGTATGGTTTGAAAGAAAATCGGTTTTGAAAGAAAGGAGTTTGAAAGAAAAATTTTCATGGTTTCACAACGTCTCCTTGCCTTAACCAAGTCTAGCTTCTTGCTGACTGGTGTACTTCGCATTATAGAGGTTAGGCTATCAAGCCCTTCCACGGTTATAATGATCACCGTTAACTTCGTGGTACTTTACTAAGTACTTCGTATTTGTTATTAATTTCCCGAACATCCCTGTTATAGCAGCACTTGCCATGGCAAGTGCGCCATGCTAACTGACTATCGGTTAAAACACATACCGGTTGTGGTATTGTTCTTTACCCGCACTGTCATCAGTGGCCTGTTGGCCCTTACTTGATCTTATAGTCTTGACAATTGACCCTCCGGGCGACTTCTCGCTATATTCACATGATAATCATTAACTAGGGTGTTTCCTATTCTTGGAGACCCCTTTTACTTAGTACTGTATCTTCTTCGTAGCCCGTTCCACGCATTTGTCGTGGTCACTGAGACTTGTCTCTTGGGGCACTACGTTGTAGTTCCTTCATTGGTTGGTATACCGTTGGCGACATTATTAAATAATTGTCGTCCTGTAGACATGTGTCTTGGGTTTCATTACTTCACTTCTTACCTGTTGCACAGTCGGGTGCGTTGCAATCTGGTTATTCTCGACTGCTCAGCATGTCGACCCAGGTTGCCGGAAATTCTATTCTTCTATACACAAGATTCTTCATTCTTCGCTATTAAATGCAGTTAACATTGTTCGGATGGAAACCGTCTCTGGGATTCCCAGTTTTCGGGATCTACCGTATGACAGGTTCTCCGTACCTTTAGAGGTATTAATAACAGCCAGATCGGGTATCCCGAGTATGAGAGGACTTCCATCTCTATGGCGTTGTTTCCCAAGTTATAAAACAGGGATTGTGGAGGGCGGGAAGGATATTGTAGGTTTCCAGTACACACTGGTAATACCTAACTAGCGTATCTCTCACGCTATCACTCAACCCTTAACCCAAAGTACTAAAATCCTAACTCGGTACTTCCGAAGCTCGGTAATTCAGTCATCTGATACCACTTTTTGTAACACCCCATCCAACATTAACACACTTAACAACAAACTACAGCGGAAAAACATACTTCATTACATTACTTACTCGTTGGTGTTACACGCCGTTAACCACCCACGTGGCTAACAAGGCTACTGCACATACATTGTATCGGTCTGATGGACTAGTTTCCCGAGCGACTACATATTACTATCCCTTTCCAATAACAACGAAAACATACACATACCTTCCAACTGTTCCGAGTATTCACAACTAATGCCGATAACATTTCGGTCTTACTACACCTACTGTACATATATAACTTAAATGATTACCCATGTACAAATGACTACCCCGTCCTACTCTCGAACGGCTTTCCAGCTCCTTGTACCTGAAATAGGAAAAAGAAGAGAGAGAAAAGGGTGGCCCCCCAAGGGCTCAGCACCTTTACTGGTATGGTAATCCCGCAGCCCGCATGCTACCGGGCCACGCATAACTAATTGTCGTCTTAGCATGCGGTTGATTATATTTGAATCATGCATGTAAACTATAAACACACAACACATAAACATTCCACCACAATGGCTCAAAAACCAGATAACACATCTACACTTAACAAATCACTCCTTGTTTTCCTTAACCTTAGAGTGTTTCTCCTCTAACGGAGCTACTTCCTTAATAGACGATACTTACCCATTAATCGGGTTATCCTTAAACGTCTCTTTATAAACTGGATTCATATCCATGATCCACATACATCACATAACAACACATTTCACGTTTCAATGTGCACATAACATAACATCGCAATGGGAATTGCAGTACAATAATAACACATAACATAACGGGAACAGTTCTCTTAGGAACCGACCCAAACATAGTTAATTCACTTGTGAGCCTAGAGAATGATGTCACCCTCATGATAAACTCGTTATACAACACTCATTACCCTCCTAATAGTCGGACAAGTAACTTAAGTTAAGATGGTTCTGATTTAGTGATCCGAACACCACCACAAAACACATGTTCCCCCTAAACTGATCAAAGTCAGAATAGCTAAGCTTTGGAGTAAGCTAATGGGAGATCGTAACCCGTGAGGGAAAACAAACCATAACAGAGAGGAGGTAAGGCTAAAAAGGATACCCACTCCCAAACAACGTGCGACCGGCCTAACCGGATTCCTCACCCCCGTTAGTACATATTTACTTGTAGATAAATAGTTAGAGCCCCACTATGGGACCTATCACATCCACACACCAAGAAGGTATTTCGACTGGGTTAAACACACGAGGGAGGTCCATACATTCACACACAATCATCACACACTTAACTCACGCATAGCCGTGGTTAGAACGTCCCATGGTTCGGGTCGTTAAATCCGAATACCGAACTCTCATGTGATCCTAGATTCAGTTAGCTAAGGTTTAACACTTTCGAGGTTAAATGGTATCGGAACTAGACACGCCACATATATGAATTACTGTAAACTCATTACATGTTTTATCTTACAACGTGGCAAACACACAGAAAAACACATTGGCATACAAGCCGGTGTAATCCGGTAGGACACAGGTTGCAAGAAAACCATACCTGTCACCGGGGTTTCACTCTAACGTGGCATCACATGTTCCTCATAACATCTTTGAACAACTGGTAACATTACATTCACTTTTATTAACATCGGGGTAACATGATTGTTTAAAGTCTAATGCTCAAACTTATCCCCGTTAACTAGTTAAATAACTTCACATTTTAACTTGTTTTACTTTTTCATTTAATACAACTTTTTTCCCCCACTAACTTGTCATTATAACTCACTTAACATGTCCTTAACAATCTTATAACATCATTACTTAATAATCCCAATCATCCTATAACCTTAAACAATGTTTTTGGCCGACCGACCTTACCGACCGACCTTACACAAGGTCGGTCCATTCCAGAACATATTACCGTAAACAATTCTACTCCGACTGACCTTGCAAGTTCGGTCCACAAGGTCGGTCTATTCCCGAGAGTTTTTCCCCTTTGAAAACTCAGGCCCGACCGATCTTGGCAAGTTCGGTCCCAAGTTCGGTCGATTCCAGGGACTCAATTCGTACCCAAAATACAAGCCCGACCGACCTTGCAAGTCCGGTCCCCAAGGTCGGTCCATTCCAGAAACTCTTTCCGGTGGTGTAAACTGAGCTCGACCGACCTTACAAGTCCGGTCCCTAAGGTCGGTAGGCTCCAAACCTTTGTTTCTACATTCCCATTTGACTCCAAACTTCACCTCATGTATCCTAGTATGTTCTAACCCCACTGGGCACTTCAAACACATCTTTAGCCATGTACTAAACTCCTTAAATCACACAGCAAAACCATCTTATCATTCCACAAGTTCCTTACAAAATTCCTAGCACTTGCAATGTTTTCTCCTTAGGATTTCTAAGTGGTGAGTCATGCCTATAACTCCACTAACCAAAATGTTACCTTACCACCATTACCACTACTCCAAGGGCATTATTTCACACTTACACCTCCCATACACAATCTCCTTTTATTTTCCACTTGTTCACACTTAGTCTTCACAAGGCATTATTTTTCCTTTGATCACCAAAACTTGCACAAAACTTAGTATTTCGTACAGCATAACTTGGTGTGTTTACAACACCCATTTGATTTCTAAATCCTCCAAGACTATGCCCAAGGCATCATAACACTTAAGAACACCATATTTTACTTGTTTCGCCATCTTAACACTTAACAAATCCTAATACCTTCTAGGTCATAAAATCCCATTAGAATACATAAACTCCTTTGTTTATCCACTTAATTTGGCCATAGCTTCTCTTGTATATTCTCACACCCAAACACTTAGGTTTTCACCATTTAACATCCAAGAACACTTAGATCCATCAAGAACTTTCTCACACACAAAACTTCACCAAATTTACACTACATCACAATATAGTGCATAATCAAATTGCTTGGCACTTAGGCCCCTAAATAACATGGCTCTTAGGCCCTTAAATTGTAATAACCATAAACACTGAATTTCCACATGTATATATTGCCTTTGACCTGCATATACACCCAACAATACATATGCCCTTAATAAACTCCTTGAGAGCATTTTTTTCTAGCTCATTTGCCATTGGCTCCTTAGGTATTTATTAAGCAAATCAAGCTCATTTTTCCCAGGCATTTAAACTACATTGAGATAGTTTGTTTACCTCTTTTCTTCAAGATTTTTACTTGAACACTGTTGTTCTTCCTTGTTTGGAAATCAGCAAGAGTACTTGGCTACTTGTCAATGTTCTAATCAATACACAAGTAAAACCAATGAGCATTCAAGCTTCATGCTTAAACTCATTTACAAACCCTAGGTTATATATATTGTCTTTACACATTAGGATAGTTGTTTTACCTTGGAATAAAAAGAGAGCTTGAATAAGTAACAAGAGAGGACTCCACCTTGTCCTTTGAAGATTGAAATGGAGCTATGAAAGATCAAAAGAACACACCATCAAAGGGAGATTCTCGGTTACACAAAAAACAAGAGGAAACATTGATTTTCTTTGGTTTTCCTTACCTTGAAACAAAGGAGAATGACAAGGCATGAAAATATAAGCTCAAGCTCCTTCAATGGTGAATCTCCATGGCACGAAATAGGAGCTTTGAATATTTGAAAAGATAGAAGTGTAGAGCTTGCTCCAACTAGAAGAATGTTGGTCTTGAAACTGAATTTGGACCATGGAGCTAGAAGTTACAAGCATTCAAAGATGGAGAGGGTATGGTTTGCTGTAGCAAACCGAGAATGGAGAAGAGAGGGAGGTTGGAGACGGTGGAAGTGAGTGGGAAAGGAAGAAATGAAATTGAGGTGTTGCTTTTACAAGATATTTACCTTATAAAGTAGCTTTCTTCTTTTTACTTATTTTTCCTCCCTTTCCTTAATTGATTTTTACATGTTGGTGACTCACCATAATAAAAACTGGCCCCCATCATCAACTTAGGGGTAGTTTGGTCTTTGTTGACCAATTAACTTACTTATATTGACTTATGTCATAAACTAGCATATTTTGTTACTATTCACAAAAACAAGGCACATAGTTGTGAAATTTTTGATTTCCCATTGATTTAGACTTCCTAATGTGATACTAAGTAGTACACATATTAATTATAGAGTAATGATGGACATTTAGCCACTTAAAACTCATTATAAGACAATTTTTAAAAAATGTGCTTTAAGACTCCTTAAAGCACATTTTGTATTTTAACTTGTTTTCAAGCTTGGTTTTCTTTAGTAATTGGTTTAATATGTTCATTAACATATTTATAAGGTATAGGTATGACCTTTAGGTCTTATACAAATTTATCCAAGCTTAGAGCACATTTTTGCCCATATTGACTTTAAGGTATTTATTTATGTTTTGTTTGGTTTAATTGTGTACCAAGGTTTCCTAAGGACTTATTTAGCCTTATTAAATCATAATTGAATATTATTTAGTCTTGGTAGGCTCTTTGGGTCCTAACCAAGTTCACTTCCAAGCTTAGAGCATGTTTTTGCTCAAACTGTGTCTTAGTGTTTTATTGTGTTTTTACTATGGTTTAAATTGTTCACTGATGTTTCTAAGGAACTTTTTAGCCTTTATATACCATAGTTTAACATTTAAACAACATATCACAGTTTGGGGTATTTCAATACCCATGGAGGTCAACTTTCTCCAATTGAGATTTTGAAAAGAGAGGAATGTAGGGCTTGGTGTGGGGGAGCAAGAATATGTAATTTTTTTTCTTGATTTGGAGCATAGAGCTAGCTTGTACAAGGGAGAGAAGATAAGGAAGCTATGGATGGGCTTGCAAAATCATTTCAGTACAGAGAGGGGAGGAAGAATGGATGGAGGAAAAGAATAAAGGAAAGAGATGAGGGAGGAGAGAGAGAGGGAAAGTAGCTTTTGTACTCTTTTATTTTTTTTTGCTTTTGTCACTAATAGCAATCAATCGGGGGGTGTTATACCCAAAATTTTACCCCCCGGAGGAGAGTCTCTAGCTGATGAAATACCCCTAAATTAATTTAGGGGATTTCTTTTATTAAAAATAAAATTATGATATGGAATAATGAATATTAAATTATTATATGGAGTTGTGAAATTTATTTAGTGGTTTTCTCCTATTTAACCCTAATTATTATACATTATTATATAGTATTATGAATTTAATAATAAGATTTATAAGTCAATAAATCTTGGGAAAATTATTAAACACTCCAAAAATATTATATAGATTTTAGGAAGGTTGGAACATTGTTTTGAAACAAAAAGTCAATATAAAATTCTAGAAACCTTAAAGCTTATTAAGCCTTGCTAGAGTTGACTTTTTGAGAATGGTCAAACCAGGCCATGAAACCTATACCAATAAATAGGTTATGAAAAACCATGAAGATCGATAAAAAGAACATCAAAAACGGATCATCCTAGCCAAAGTTATGCTAGATTGAAGTTTTAAATCAAAATTTTAAGAGATGCCACGTGTCACTCTGTAATGGGTCGCCCACACTTAGCCGATTTCTTCCCTGATTTTCGGAACCGATTTCCCTTACTTTGCCCTAACTTTAGACGGCTATAACTTTTACATCTCTCAATATTTTTCCATGCCGTCTTCACCATTCTCTTCTCCTACAATTCCTCTTTCCAACCATTACTCATACAAACCCTAAATCCTTCCGAGTCAACTGGAAAATCGAGCCAAAGTAGCCACCCTGCGAAACTGTTTCCAGAATTCCAGAATTCCCTTCGTTTTCAGGTAACTTGCGTCAATCATAACTTCTTCGTTAATCAACCAAAATTCAATTTCTTTAGCTCGTTGTAAAGATCTCTAATCCCTCTACATTTTTTGTGTTTATGCCCAAGTCTGATTCGTAACCAGTTGGGAGATATAGAGGTCTAAAGTTTCGGTTTCAACAGCACATAAAATAACACCGAAACAGAAAGGTAAACTCGTGTTTTGTAACTTCAATATCTTTCTATATGGTGCGAGTTAGGATTAGTTCTAGTTATCAATGTGTAGAGCTAAGTTTCATCTTTCTATTGAGCCAATTAACAAAGCCTAAATCGATTGTACAATAACTTATAGATCCTCGAAGTTGGCTTCACGAACTGATCGGAAGTTCGAGTTTTTCCAGAATCCGTTCTCGAATTCTCCTCCGATATTGCAATTCCGGAGTGTTTCCTCAAATTCTTCCGTTGTTGCTAATCTATACTTCATTGTCGACCAAACCCACGTGACAATTTGTTCAATTATGCATTATTTGAGAGGAATTGTGGAAATCGAATTCGTAAACCTCAAACTCGACCTAACTCGAACCAGAATCGTATTTCGTGTATACTGCATTATAATTGGGGAAACCGGTACCAATAGAACCGAATTTGATTACGAATCCATATAAATAAGAATCACTCGATTTCGTTCTGTAGATTAGGAGATATTCGTGAATTAGTACTCGCCCTGCTCACTGACTTCGCTGATGAACTCGCGATACAGGGGCCGTCCGATCTCGTTCTAAGAGATTGGACGGCCAAGATTAGATCTGGTGATTATAAGTTGTTTAAGTTTCTATAAAAAAATCAGTAAATAGCTCTAACTTGTTGATTTTAGTTAATGGCCTTCCCGAAGGTATTTTGACTTGAAAGTTTAACCATAGGTTCCTTATTTTATCTAGTTTATATTGATGTAAATTATTATGGTTTTGGAGTTTTTAAACATAAGTTATGATTTTTACAAGTTACGGGTTTTCTGGAATTATTCGGTTAAATAAGAAGATATTTTTATGAAATAAAAATTTTATAATATGTATAAAATGTTATAGTTACTGTATATTAAATTAGGAATTTTTGGGCAATGGTAAAAGGTTTTAAAAATTGTGTTTATGAGTTTTTCATAAGAATAACCTATAATATAAGGTTTTTAATGTAATCAAAATTAAAGTATGGTCTGTTAATTAACTTTTAAGCTGGGGAAAATAAAGGGAACTAAATTAACATTTTATAACAGTAAGTAATAAATGTTTTTGTATTAGCTTTTAAGAGAAATGAAATTATTACATATATGTATTTTTATTACTTACTTAGTAGGACTATATAAATAAGGAATTTAATTATCCAACATTTTATTTACTATATTATATGGGAGTTAATATTTTAAATGAACTAAGGAACAAATATATATATATTATTTTTACGCATTATAAAAAGGAATTAAGGAGTAACTTATAGTAAATCAAGGAACTAATTAAATTACCACTTATAATAACTAAACATTATAAGAACTAGAACCCTAAGATATGGTAAAAGAAATACTTTATGAAATATACTTAGAATACAGTTTAAGGTTGTATTAATAAGATAGTCTAAGTATGGTAAATTACATAGGGAATGTCTTAGTTAATTTCTAATACGGGTATACTTATATATTAAATAAATAAAGGAAACACATTATGTTATAAACCTTAAGTCGGTTGTGTTAAGCCTAGAAGTTATTGAACATTAATAAATAAAGTAAGATTTCCTAAAAATGTTATGGATAAACCTTAATACATAAGATATATATATATATATATATATATATAAATATACTGTATATAAGTACATTAATATAGTTTAGGGGAGTAATAATCCTTGTGATAATTATAATAAGTAGGTTATCTATATATTAAACCTTAGGTTTTAGTCAGTGAGTGATTAAATAATCACTATTAATTTAAGAGTTTTATTACACAACATAATTTAACACGTCTTGGGCTAACCTACTAAGCCCAAGTCTATGAACTCCAAAAGCCCACTTTAACAATCCAAAGAGGTTTGGGCCACTCTCAGGAATAAATTCTAAATCATTCCAAACTAAATGAGATGGGCCTAACAAAGGATTTAGTTAACAAGTCAAGCCCAAACCTTTGTAAAAGAATAATGGTAACCCTGAAACCATTAATCAGTAAGTGAAGAAGGCTGTTAAGTTTATAAGTCTCTTAACTAATCGACACTTGGAACGCCTTAATTATAGGTTACTATTGGGGAATCACTTATACGAGTTAGTTATTGTTCTTCACATACCAGGTACGATTTCTCGTACTCAGCTTGACGTGTTTGGACTTTATGGAATGTTTTGTACGATTTCTCGTACTCAGCTTGTTGTGTTTTGGACCTTATGGAATGTTTTGTACGATTTCTCGTACTCCGATATTTTTGCTGATTGACTTGTGGAATGTTTTGGGAAACGCTAACTGACTTAAAGAGGAATTTCTAAAAAAGAAATGGTTGTGAGACTAACTCAGCTTGTGTGACTAACTGAGCCTTGGATGTGAACTCACGTGGGTATTGGTTTCTTCTACTTGGTGTCCGTTAGACATTGACTGCTTAGGGTTTACGCTTCTGCACTCTGTAGGACTGAGTGTTTTGGTATTGCTCTGGGTAGTTGGTGGTCTAGTGGGAATTGGAAAAAAGGGTCAATCTTGGAAATCTTTCTTTCGACGTCCGCGCGTCTTCAATGGTAACAGTGAGGGGCTGTATATCCCCTGTCCCAAAAAGGGACGTGATAGACAGTGAGGGGCTGTATCCCCTGTCCTTAGTGGACGTGATAGACAGTGAGGGGTGTATATCCCCTGTCCTTAGTGGACGTGATTGGCGGTGGGGGCCATCTCTCCCAGTTAAATTATTTCACTCTGAGTTCTTGATTCTTGGATCTATTTCATCATTCCTAGTCCTTTGTGACTATCTGAGTTTTTCTACTCCTAACGGGAATTGGGTTAACTAAGGAAGTGGATGTCCACTAATTCATGGTGTGATTTTGTTCACTAACTTTATCTTTCAGTGATTAACTTTTGTTTTTATCTTGATATTTTGATTTGGTGAAATGTGAAATGCTTTATTCCACTGAGTGTTTTAAGTGTTTGTTTTCAAGTTATTATTTATTTAAGAATTGTATTTAAGTTGTTTTGGAGGATCGTACCAGTTCCATTCCAGGGAACTGACCCACCCCACTCGGGGGGGCTGCTTGGTTTTATCTTGCAGGTACGTGTTATCTTACAGGTGGCCACGAAGAGAAAGAGTGATTGGGATGGGATTAGGCTTGGAGAGTTTATATGTTTTATTACTGCTTATTTTTGTTAAAGTTTTCTCGTGGTTCAGGCCGTGACTTTTGTAATCATTAAGTTGTGTTTTGGTGAGGTTGGTACCGGGTGTTTGGAACCCGATGATCTGTACGCCTTTAGTATTTTTTCCGCTATAAATATGTTAAATAGGGGCGTTACAGAAATTGGTATCAGAGCGTAGTTACGCTCTGAACCCGAGAACAAGAGAGAGAAGAAAAGCCGAGTGAATATTAGATTATAGGTGCACTTAAAACTGGGGAACTGGGGTAGAATTGGGAAGTGAGAATTCCAGAAAAGGCGCGTGACCCTACCCCACTTACTACTTATGTTTTAATTCATGTACATACGAACCGTCCTTAGGACGTTATAAATGTTAATACATAAGTAGTTAGACTTTACGATACGACTTCTAAGTAACAACAACCGTCATACCAGCTAGATGTCTCGAAGAGGAGGAAGAGGAGGAGCTGGTCCCTCAGGAGGCTTTGGACCCGACGCTGTCACCCCGGAGGTCATAGCGCAGATAGTGACAGCTACATTGGCCCAGCAGCAGGCTCAGATCCCACAGCCACCACCACCACCACCGAATGGTCCCCGGGAGTTCAACTGGCTGAAGGCGGGTTAACGACCTTCGTCCTCCCATCTATGAAGGCCAGCCAGAACCAAGGACGTTGGAGAAGTATCATAGACGAGATGCAGAAGGCCTTCACCTCTCTGCATGTTCTAGTGAATCGTCAGGTGGACATAGCGGCCTACTTTCTTCAGGGACCCGCGCATCGATGGTGGCAGACTTGCTAGAGCCGAGCTGACGGCCCAGGCGAACTTTGACTTCCAGGCGTTTCTAGTGGCCTGAGAGCTAAATTTTATCCATCCTATCTACAGAAGAGGATGAGGAGTGAGTTCGAGCAGCTGAACAAGGGAGTCTTTCTGTTGCTGAGTACTACAATAAGTTCGTGGAACTACTTGCAGTTATTGGAGAGGGAGCTTACGCTCCGAGATATCTGGTGGACAAATTTCATACCGGCCTGAACTTCAAGATCATGACTATGATCGGTTCCACCAGAGGGATGACCCTACAGGTATGGAATGTGATTTAAAAATTTCTGGTACGCAAAGTTTTCCCACTAACACTCTTGCAACGACAGGAACTAGCTGATGATGCGAACGATTGTGAGACCACCATTGCCTATCAGGATTCTGTGCTAGGCAAGAGGAGGAATGACAATGGAGGAGGAAATGGAGAGGACCCCCTCAGACTCAGGAGGAGGGGAAAGTTTTTCAAGGGAGGAAACGAGAAAGCCATTGTCTCCTATCATGCTGCGCTGAGCCACTCCGCTCTCAGCATTTCAGGGGAGATAATAATAGAAACCCCAAAGTGGTTACATTTTATTATCAATTACTACTTTGAGACTGAAACAGGGAACCAACTTGCGAGAAATTCCTCTGCAAATGGTGCAAGAAGGACCACCCGGGCAAGTTGTAAGGGCAACCTGGTGGACTGCCACCACTGCTGTAGGAAGGGGCACAGATCGTTCGAGTGCTTCCTGAACCCGGATTCCAGGAACTATAAGCCACGCACCGGGAACCCTGTTATAGCCCCAGTTGCTACTATTACTGGAGGAGGTCGAGGTAACCAGGAGGTGCTGGACCATCTACCAGTCGCCCTGCCCAGAGTCATCCACAGAGGCCGGGATAGAACTATCCCCAGAGGCCGGGCAAGGCACCAGTCCTTAACATGGTGGACCGCGTCGAGGCAGCGAGTGATGACCCGAGTTCACCTGGTGAGGACTATTTTCCTCATGAAGAGGCTTAGACCCTTATTTATTTACATTCAGTCGTCTAGTTTTTCTTTTCATTGTCAATGTAAAAGGGATGAACTATAAACCCTTCATTTTGTTGCATTACGAACCTTTCAATTCCATTTGTGAACCATGACTTATTTATGTAATGGCAATTGTTCCTCAGCTTTCGATATTTGCTTTCCTATTTTGCCCTATACCACACCCAATATCCCTTTTGAAACCAAACCACACCCACCAGAGAAGTGTGAGGTCTTGAGACCCGGGATGATCTTACTACGAGAGTACCTGACCCCGGCAGTTCAGTATGCATTGATCCTCAATCAGGGAGTTAGGTGTGAAGGAAGGAAATTTTTCACACCCCTACCTTCAAGAATGGTTCGACCATGATGGTGAAGATCATGTGCCTAGGTAAGAAGTGGAACCACACCACCAAGACCTATGAAGAAGTGGAGGTGCCACCAATTCCGGAGGTACTGCAGACCATCGTTAGAGCTGCAGTTAAGGCAGCACAAGAATTGGAGGATGAGCCCGTCCCAGACCTAACCTCTGACGTCTGCATCATCAATTTTTATGGAAAAGAAGGTAAGCTAGGGTTGCATCAAGATAAGGATGAATCCCTAAAATCCATCACCAAGGAGTTCCAGTGGTTTCCATATCACTCGGAGACGACGCGGAGTTCCTATTTGGTGACCAGAAGAGGATGGACCTTTCCACCAAGATCCTCCTGAAGTCAGGTGATGTACTGATCTTTGGTGGGGCAGCTAGACTCATCTACCATGGAGTGAAGAGAATCAAGCCCAACACAGCCCCCACATCCGTTATTAACCAGACTCACCTGAAACCTGGCAGATTAAACCTGACCTTTAGACAGATCTAGCTATGTACTTTACAATTTCAGCCTTGTAATCATTAAACTGCTCATGAAGCTTTCAATAAAAATGGAAATTCTAAGAAATTATTTCTTCATGTAGGAGCTGGAAATTTAGAGGTCAGGCTGAATGTGTTGGACCAGGCTCAAGCAAAGAGCAATGGAACGGTCATCACAGTAAACCAATTAACCTTGAACAACTGCCTTGGAAAGAGTTACTAGAAACCTTAGAACTTAATTCACTCAATAATTGCAGGCACATTCCAAATTAATGGAGTGGAGGCCACCGTCCTGTTTGATTCTGGAGCCTCCCACTCCTTCATATCCCAAGCATTTCATACTAAGATAAATGCCCCCACAGAGGATATCCATGGTTGCTCCGTTTGTTTGCCATCCAAGAATTGATCAAATGCAGCAAACAGTGCAAGAATCTGAGCATGCACATCAAGGGAGCAGACTTTCTTCTCGACGCCATTGTCTTCCCTGGCATGGGATTTGACATGATTGTGGGCATGGACACGCTACAGCGGTACAGAGGTAGACTACACTGTGCAGAGCATCGTCTCCTCTTGAAGTCAGCCACAGGGATCACAGTATCATACCGAATGCAGCCTAAGCAGCCGACTGTGAAGGTTGTATCAGCATTATCCCTGATGAAGGAAGTGTCCAAGGGCGCTACTGCCTACTACTGTTATGCCCAGGATTTGAGGACGGATCCGAAGTTCAGGAGCGACGTTCCCATTGTGTCGGAGTACCCCGATGTTTTTCCAGAGGAGCTACCTGGACTACCACCGCTGAGAGAGGTTGAATTCAACATCGACCTCGTACCGGGCACGGGACCGATTGCTAAGGCCCCTACCGGATGGGCCCTGCAGAGATGGTCGAGTTGAAGAAGGCAGTTGCAGGAGCTACTGGATAAGGGTTTCATCAGACCCAGTGTCTCACCTTGGGGCGCTCCTGTGCTGTTCGTCAAGAAGAAGGACGGGAGCATGAGACTGTGTATAGATTACAGAGAGTTGAACAATGTCACGATCAAAAACAAGTACCCACTGCCCAGGATCGATGACTTGTTCGACCAGCTGAGGGGAGCAAGGGTGTTCTCTAAGATTGATCTGCGATCCGGATATCACCAGATAGCTGTAGCTGAGCCAGACATTGAGAAGACAGCCTTCCGGACCAGATACGGCCACTATGAGTTCACAGTGATGCCGTTTGGACTGACCAATGCACCGGCGAGATTTATGGACTTGATGCAGAGGGTCTTCCAAGCCCAGCTGGATAAGTCGGTAGTCGTATTTATTGATGACATTCTAGTCTTCTCCAAGAGCAAGGAGGAACATGAGCAGCATTTGAGGACAGTCTTGGAGACGCTGAGGGAGAAACAGTTATATGCCAAGTTCAGCAAGTGTGAATTTTGGCTGGACAAGGTGTCATTTCTTGGACACGTGATCTCAGCTGAGGGAGTTTCAGTAGACCCAGCTAAGGTCGAGGCAGTGAAGAGCTGGCATAGACCTCGCACCGTGACAGAGGTTAGGAGTTTCCTTGGGTTGGCTGCTACTATAGACGCTTTGTGAAGGACTTCTCCAGGCTAGCCAAGCCCTTGACCTCCTTGATGAAGAAGGACAGCCCTTTTGTATGGACAGAGGCTTGTGAGGTCTCCTTCAAGGCGCTGAAGGACGCCTTGACCACAGCTCCAGTATTGACTATCCCAGAGGGGAATGAGGGGTACGAGGTATATTGCGATGCTTCAGGCAGAGGAATTGGTGGAGTACTGATGCAGCATGGCCGAGTAGTAGCGTATGCTTCTAGACAGCTGAAGAAGCACGAGGAAAACTACCCCACCCACGACCTTGAGCTCCTCGCCATAGTCCTTCGCCTTGAAGATCTGGCGACATTACTTGTACGGAGCCACAGTCCGGATTATGACAGACCATAAGAGTCTGAAGTACATCTGGACCCAGAAGGAGCTCAAATTGAGACAGCGACGGTGGGTTGAGCTACTGGCCGATTATGACATCAACCTCCAGTACACAGAAGGGAAAGGAAATGTCGTGGCAGACGCTCTGAGCAGAAGAGCTTATTCACTTCTCGCCCTGTTAGAGACGACCACGATAGCTGAGGAGGTGTATGCAGCCCAGGACAGTGACGTTTACCTACAGGGCATCAGACAGAAGTTAGGCAGACGGGTTGACTGACGGTTTGAAGTACGACTATGAGCTGGACAGCGAGGGACACCTTCGAGTCAGAGGCAGACTCTGCGTTCCTCAGGATGCGACAGAGCTTCAGACCAGGATTCTTTCAGAGGCTCATTCCTCGACATTATCAGTACACCCTGGAGCCACCAAGATGTACAAGGACTTGAAGCAATTATTCTGGTGGAGCGGGATGAAGAGGGATGTAGCTGATTTTGTCTCTCGGTGCCTCACTTGTCAGAAAGTGAAGTTTGAGCATCGTCGACCAGGCGGCCAGATTCAGTCACTTCCAGTACCGTGCTGGAAGTTTGACGACATCAGCATGGATTTTGTGGTCGGTCTCCCTCCAGCTAGAGGTGGACTGAACGCCATTTGGGTTATAGTCGATAGGTTGACCAAGACAGCTAGGTTCATACCTATCAAGGACACATGGAAGGTGCCCAAACTGGCTGAGGTGTTTACCACAGAGCATATCCGGTACCATGGGGTACCGAAGACGATCGTCTCTGATCGTGACACTCGTTTCCTCAGTCGATATTGGCGTCAGGTACAGGAGGCATTTGGGACTCATCTACGACTTAGCACAGCTTTTCACCCGCAGACTGATGGGCAGACTGAGAGGACTATTCAGACATTGGAGGATATGTTGCGAGCAGTCGCTCTGGACTATCAGGGAGTTGGGTAGAGCGTCTACACCTGGTAGAGTTCTCCTACAATAACTCCTTACCACGCGTCTATCGGCATGGCACCATTCCAGGCTCTATATGGCAGGCCGTGCCGGACTCCCTTATCATGGAGTGACCCTGCTGAGGCGGTCTTGATTGGGCCTGAGTATATTCAGACACTGCAGGATGACGTTAGGGTTATTCAGCAGCACATGAGGGCAGCGCAGTCCAGACAGAAGTCTTATGGGGATCAGCGTACCAGAGAGCTCGAGTTTCAGTTGGGAGACATGGTCTTCTTACGAGTGTCCCCGATGAGAGGGATATTCAGATTCGGGATGAGGGGGAAGCTAAGCCCTAAGTATGTTGGCCCGTACAGGATTACGGAGCGAGTGGGCCCAGTTGCTTACAGACTCGAGCTACCAGCTGAGTTGGGGAAGGTACACGATGTGTTTCACGTATCTCAGTTGAAGAAGTATATGCCTGACCCTTCTCACGTACTGCAGCCAGAGAGGTTAGAGATTGAGCCTACACTGAGGTATGAGGAGACTCCTATACAGATCTTGGACACGAAGGTCCGAGAAACGAGGGGCAGATCAGTTAATTAGTGAAGGTTCTTTGGGACATCATGGGGTCGAGGAAGCTACTTGGGAGACCGAGGACTCCATGAGAGTTAAGTACCACATCTGTTTGCATGATACTCTGCTATCCTGAGATGATTCACGTTAGTGGCGGTACGAGGGTACCTTAGCTCTTTTAAGGGGGATATGCTGGCATACTCCTCCTTCGTTATCTCATCCGGATTATGCCTCGTTGCATTGTTGTTAGTAATGAGAGTGTATGTATGTACGTAGTTTTACGTTGTGGCACAGTACTTTGTCACGTTTGTTGTGTTGGGTTTTGTTTCAGTTTATTTTTGATTCACTTTGATTGATTTCGGTACTCTACTTAGAGTGGAATGTTGAAATGGAAATGGAATAAGGATGAATGTATGGAATTTCATTGAGGTTATTATTGTCTCAGCACACCCGAAGCGTGTGAGTGCCTATTAGATGATTGTTAAACTTCGAGGCGAAGTTTCTTTTAAGGGGGATATGCTGAAATACCCCTAAATTAATTTAAATTAATTTAGGGATTTCTTTTATTAAAAATTAAATTATGATATGGAATATGAATATTAAATTATTATATGGAATTGTGAAATTTATTTAGGGGTTTTCTCCTATTTAACCCTAATTATTATACATTATTATATAGTATTATGAATTTAATAATAAGATTTATAAGTCAATAAATCTTGGGAAAATTATTAAACACTCCAAATATATTATAAAGATTTTAGGAAGTGTTGGAACATTGTTTTGAAACATAAAAGTCAATATAAAATTCTAGAAACCTTAAAGCTTATTAAGCCTTGCTAGAGTTGACTTTTTGAGAATGGTCAAACCAGGCCATGAAACCTATACCAATAAATAGGTTATGAAAACCATGAAGATCGATAAAAAGAACGTCAAAAACGGATCATCCTAGCCAAAGTTATGCTAGATTGAAGTTTTAAATCAAAATTTTAAGAGATGCCACGTGTCACTCTGTAATGGGTCGCCCACACTTAGCCGATTTCTTCCTGATTTTCGGAACCGATTTCCCTTACTTTGCCCTAACTTTAGACGGCTATAACTTTTACATCTCTCAATATTTTTCCATGCCGTCTTCACCATTCTCTTCTCCTCTCCTACAATTCCTCTTTCCAACCATTACTCATACAAACCCTAAATCCTTCTGAGTCAACCGAAAATCGAGCCAAAGTAGCCACCTTGCGAAACTGTTTCCAGAATTCCAGATTCCCTTCGTTTTCAGGTAACTTGCGTCAATCATAACTTCTTCGTTAATCAACCAAATTCGATTTCTTTAGCTCGTTGTAAAGATCTCTAATCCCTCTACAATTTTTGTGTTTATGCCCAAGTCTGATTCGTAACCAGTTGGGAGATATAGAGGTCTAAAGTTTCGGTTTCAACAGCACATAAAATAACACCGAAACAGAAAGGTAAACTCGTGTTTTGTAACTTCAATATCTTTCTGTATGGTGCGAGTTAGGATTAGTTCTTGTTATCAATGTGTAGAGCTAATTTCATCTTTCTATGAGCCAATTACAAAGCCTAACTCGATCTGTACAATAACTTATAGATCCTCGAAGTTGGCTTCACGAACTGATCGGAAGTTCGAGTTTTTCCAGAATCCGTTCCGAATTCTCCTCCGATATTGCAATTCCGGTGAGTGTTCCTCAAATTCTCTCCGTGTTGCTAATCTATACTTCATGTCGACCTAACCCATGTGACAATTTAGTCAATTATGCATTATTTTGAGAGAATTGTGGAGAATCGAATTTCGTAAACCTCAAACTCGACCTAACTCGAACCCAGATCGAATTCGTGTATACTGCATTATAATTGGGGAAACCGTACCAATAGAACCGAAATTTGATTACGAATCCATAGAAACAAGAATCACTCGATTTCGTTCTGTAGATTAGGAGATATTCGTGATTTAGTACTCGACCTGCTCACTGACTTCGCTGATGAACTCGCGATACAGGGGCCGTCCGATCTCGTTCTAAGAGATTGGACGGCCGAGATTAAATCTGTTGATTATAAGTTGTTTAAGTTTTTAAAAAATCAGTAAATAGCTTTAACTTGTTGATTTTATTTAATATCTTCCCGAATGTATTTTGACTTGAAATTTTAACCATAGATTCCTTATTTATCTAGTTATATTGATGTAAATTATTATGGTTTTGGAGTTTTTAAACATAAGTTATGATTTTTACAAGTTACGGGTTTTCTGGAATTATTTGGCTAATTAAAAAGATATTTTTATGAAATAAAAATTTATAATATGTCTAAAATGTTATAGTTACTGTATATTAAATTTGGGAATTTTTGGGCAATGGTAAAGGTTTTAAAAATTGTGTTTATGAGTTTTTCATAAGAATAACCTATAATATAAGGTTTTTAATGTAATCAAAAATTAAAGTATGGTTTGTTAATTAACTTTTAAGCTGGGGAAAATAAAGGGAACTAAATTAACATTTTATAACAGTAAGTTTAAATGTTTTTGTATTAGCTTTTAAGAGAAATGAAATTATTTACATATATGTATTTTACTTACTTAAGTAGAACTTATATAAATTAAGGAATTTAATTATCCTACATTTTATTTACTATATTATATGGGAGTTAATATTTTAAATAAACTAAGGAACAAATATATAATATATTATTTTTTACGCATTTATAAAAAGGAATTAAGAAGTAACTTATAGTAAATCAAGGAACTAATTAAATTACCACTTATAATAACTAAACATTATAAGAGCTAGAACCCTAAGATATGGTAAAAGAAATACTTTATGAAATATACTTAGAATACAGTTTAAGGTTGTATTAATAAGATAGTTTAAATATGGTAAATTACATAGGGAATGTCTTAGTTATTTCTAATACGGGTATACTTATATATTAAATAAATAAAGGAACACATTATGTTATAAACCTTAAGTCGGTTGTGTTAAGCCTAGAAGTTATTGAACATTAATAAATACAGTAAATTTCCTAAAAATGTTATGGATAAACCTTAATACATAAATATATATATATATAAATATACATGTATATAAATACATTATATAGTTGAGGGAAGTAATAATCCTTGTGATAGTTATAATAAGTAGGTTTATATATATATATAAACCTTAGGTTTTAGTCAGTGAGTGATTAAATAATCACTATTAATTTAAGAGTTTTATTACACAACATAACTTAACACGTCTTGGGCTAACCCACTAAGCCCAAGTCTATGAACTCCAAAAGCCCACTTTAACAATCCAAAGAGAGTTTGGGCCACTCTCAGGAATAAATTCTAAATCATTCCAAACTAAACGAGATGGGCCTAACAAAGGATTTAGTTAACAAGTCAAGCCCAAACCTTTGTAAAAGAATAATGGTAACCCTGAACTATTAATCAGTAAGTGAAGAAGGCTGTTAAGTTTATAAGTCTCTTAACTAATCGACACTTGGAACGCCTTAATTATAGGTTACTATTGGGGAATCACTTATACGAGTTATTATTTTCTTCACATACCAGGTACGTTTCTCGTACTCAGCTTGACTGTTTGGACTTTGGAATGTTTTACGATTTCTCGTACTCAGCTTGTTGTGTTTTGGACCTTATGGATTTTGTACTTTCTCGTACTCCGATATTTTTGCTGATTGACTTGTGGAATGTTTTGGAAAACGCTAACTGACTTTAAGAGGAATTTCTAAAAAAGAAATGGTTGTGTGACTAACTCAGCTTGTGTGACTAACTGAGCCTTGGATGTGGAACTCACTTGGGTATTGGTTTCTTCTACTTGGTGTCCCGTTAGACATTGACTGCTTAGGGTTTACGCTTCTGCACTCTGTAGGACTGAGTGTTTTGGTATTGCTCTGGGTAGTTGGTGATCTAGTGGGAATTTGGAAAAGGTCAATCTTGGAATCTTTCTTTCGACGTGCGCGCGTCTTCAATGGTAACAGTGAGGGGCTGTATATCCCCTGTCCCAAAAAGGACGGTAGACAGTGAGGGGCTGTATATCCCCTGTCCTTAGTGGACATGATAGACAGTGAGGGCTGTATATCCCCTGTCCTTAGTGGACGTGATTGGCGGTGGGGGCCATCTCTCCCAGTTAAATTATTCCACTCTTGAGTTCTTGATTCTTGGATCTATTTCATCATTCCTAGTCCTTTGTGACTATCTGAGTTTTTCTACTCCTAACGGGAATTGGGTTTAACTAAGGAAATGGATGTCCACTAACACATGGTGTGATTTTGTTCACTAACTTTATCTTTCAGTTATTAACTTTTGTTTTTATCTTGATATTTTGATTTGGTGAATTGTGAAATGCTTTATTCCTCTGAGTGTTTTAAGTGTTTGTTTTCAAGTTATTATTTATTTAAGAATTGTATTTTAAGTTGTTTTTGGAGGATCGTACCAGTTCCATTCCAGGGAACTGACCCACCCCACTCGGGGTGGGCTGCTTGGTTTTATCTTGCAGGTACGTGTTATCTTACAGGTGGCCACGAAGAGAAGAGTGATTGGGATGGGATTAGGCTTGGAGAGTTTATATGTTTTATTACTGCTTATTTTTGTTAAGTTTTCTCGTGGTTCAGGCCGTGACTTTTGTAATCATTAAGTTGTGTTTTGGTGAGGTTTGGTACCGGGTGTTTGGAACCCGATGATCTGTACGCCTTTAGTATTTTATTTCCGCTATAAATATGTTAAATAGGGGCGTTACAGAAATTGGTATCAGAGCGTAGTTACGCTCTGAACCCGAGAAAACAAGCCGAGTGAAATACTTAGATTATAGGTGCACTTAAAACTGGGGAACTGGGGTAGAATTGGGAAGTGAGAATTCCAGAAAGGCGCGTGACCCTACCCCATACTTACTACTTATGTTTTAATTCATGTACATACGAACCGTCCTTAGGACGTTATAAATGTTAATACATAGATAGTTAGACTTTACGATACGCCTTCTGAGTAACAACAACCGTCATACCAGCTAGATGTCTCGAAGAGGAGGAGCTGGTCCCTCAGGAGGCTTTGGACCCGACGCTGTCACCCCGGAGGTCATAGCACAGATAGTGACAGCTGCATTGGCCCAGCAGCAGGCTCAGATCCCACAGCCACCACCACCACCACCGAATGGTCCCCGGAGTTCAACTGGCTGAAGGCGGTTAACGACCTTCGTCCTCCCATCTATGAAGGCCAGCCAGAACCAAGGACGTTGGAGAAGTATAGACGAGATGCAGAAGGCCTTCACCTCTCTGCATGTTCCAGTGAATCGTCAGGTGGACATAGCGGCCTACTTTCTTCAGGGACCCGCGCATCGATGGTGGCAGACTGCTAGAGCCGAGCTGACGGCCCAGGCGAACTTTGACTTCCAGGCATTTCTAGTGGCCCTGAGAGCTAAATTTTATCCATCCTATCTACAGAAGAGGATGAGGAGTGAGTTCGAGCAGCTGAAGCAAGGGAGTCTTTCTGTTGCTGAGTACTACAATAAGTTCGTGGAACTACTTGCTGTTATTGGAGAGGGAGCTTACGCTCCGAGATATCTGGTGGACAATTTCATACCGGCCTGAACTTCAAGATCATGACTATGATCGGTTCCACCAGAGGGATGACCCTACAGGTATGGAATGTGATTTAAAAATTTCTGGTACGCAAAGGTTTCCCCACTAACATCTTGCAACGACAGGAACTAGCTGATGATGCGAACGATTGTGAGACCACCATTGCCTATCAGGATTCTGTGCTAGGCAAGAGGAGGAATGACAATGGAGGAGGAAATGGGAGAGGACCCCCTCAGACTCAGAAAGGAGGGGAAAGTTTTTCAAGGGAGGAAACGAGAAAGCCATTGTCTCCTATCATGCTGATGCTGAGCCACTCCGCTCTCAGCCATTTCAGGGTGAGATAAATTAGAAACCCCAAAGTGGTTACATTTTGTATCAATTACTAACCTTGAGACTGAAACAGGAACCAACTTGCGAGAAAAGTCCTCTGCAAATGGTGCAAGAAGGACCACCCGGGCAAGGATTGTAGGGCAACCTGGTGGACTGCCACCACTGCGGTAGGAAGGGGCACAGATCGTTCGAGTGCTTCCTGAACCCGGATTCCAGGAACTATAAGCCACGCACCGGGACCCTGCTAGAGCCCCAGTTGCTACTACTACTGGAGGAGGTCGAGGTAGCACAGGAGGTGCTGGACCATCTACCAGTCGCCCTGCCCAGAGTCATCCACAGAGGCCGGGACAGAACTATCCCCAGAGGCCGGGCAAGGCACCAGTCCTTAACATGGTGGACCGCGTCGAGGCAGCGAGTGATGACCCGAGTTCACCTGGTGAGGACTATTTTCCTCATGAAGAGGCTTAGACCCTTATTTCTTTACATTCAGTCGTCTAGTTTTTCTTTTCATTGTCAATGTAAAAAGGGATGAACTATAAACCCTTCATTTTGTTTCGTTACGAACCTTTCAATTCCATTTTTGAACCATGACTTATTTATTTAATGGCAATTGTTCCTCAGCTTTCGATATTTGCTTTCCTATTTTGCCCTATACCACACCCAATATCCCTTTTGAAGCCAAACCACACCCACCAGAGAAGTGTGAGGTCTTGAGACCCGGGATGATCTTACTACGAGAGTACCTGACCCCGGCAGTCAGTATGCATTGATCCTCAAGATCAGGGAGTTAGGTGTGAAGGAAGGAAATTTTTACACCCCTACCTTCAAGAATGGTTCGACCATGAAGGTGAAGATCATGTGCCTAGGTAAGAAGTGGAACCACACCACCAAGACCTATGAAGAAGTGGAGGTGCCACCAATCCCGGAGGAACTGCAGACCATCGTTAGAGCTGCAGTTAAGGCAGCACAAGAATTGGAGGATGAGCCCGTCCCAGACCTAACCTCAGACGTCTGCATCATCAATTTTTATGGAAAAGGGTAAGCTAGGGTTGCATCAAGATAAGGATGAATCCCTAGAATCCATCACCAAAGGAGTTCCAGTGGTTTCCATATCACTTGGAGACGACGCGGAGTTCCTATTTGGTGACCAGAAGAGGATGGACCTTTCCACCAAGATCCTCCTGAAGTCAGGTGATGTACTGATCTTTGGTGGGGCAGCTAGACTCATCTACCATGGAGTGAAGAGAATCAAGCCCAACACAGCCCCCACATCCGTTATTAACCAGACTCACCTGAAACCTGGCAGATTAAACCTGACCTTTAGACAGATCTAGCTTGTACTTTACAATTTCAGCCTTGTAATCATTAAACTGCTCATGAAGCTTTCAATAAAATGGAAATTCTAAGAAATTATTTCTTCATGTAGGAGCTGGAATTTAGAGGTCAGGCTGAATGTGTTGGACCAGGCTCAAGCAAAGAGCAATGGAACGGTCATCACAGGTATACCAATTAACCTTGAACAACTGCCTTGGAAAGAGTTACTAGAAACCTTAGAACTTAATTCACTCAATAATTGCAGGCACATTCCAAATTAATGGAGTGGAGGCCACCGTCCTGTTTGATTCTGGAGCCTCCCACTCCTTCATATCCCAAGCATTTCATACTAAGATAAATGCCCCCACAGAGGATATCCATGGTTGCTCTCGTTTTGTTGCCATCCAAGAATTGATCAAATGCAGCAAACAGTGCAAGAATCTGAGCATGCACATCAAGGGAGCAGACTTCTTCTCGACGCCATTGTCTTCCCTGGCATGGGATTTGACATGATTGTGGGCATGGACACGCTACAGCGGTACAGAGGTAGACTACACTACACGTGCAGAGCATCGTCTCCTCTTGAAGTCAGCCACAGGGATCACAGTATCATACCGAATGCAGCCTAAGCAGCCGACTGTGAAGGTTGTATCATTATCCCTGATGAAGGAAGTGTCCAAGGGCGCTACTCTGCACTACTGTTATGCCCAGGATCTGAGGACGGATCCGAAGTTCAGGAGCGACGTTCCCATTGTGTCGGAGTACCCCGATGTTTTTCCAGAGGAGCTACCTGGACTACCACCGCTGAGAGAGGTTGAATTCAACATCGACCTCGTACCGGGCACGGGACCGATTGCTAAGGCCCCCTACCGGATGGGCCCTGCAGAGATGGTCGAGTTGAAGAAGCAGTTGCAGGAGCTACTGGATAAGGGTTTCATCAGACCCAGTGTCTCACCTTGGGGCGCTCCTGTGCTGTTCGTCAAGAAGAAGGACGGAGCATGAGACTGTGTATAGATTACAGAGAGTTGAACAATGTCACGATCAAAAACAAGTACCCACTGCCCAGGATCGATGACTTGTTCGACCAGCTGAGGGGAGCAAGGGTGTTCTCTAAGATTGATCTGCGATCCGGATATCACCAGATAGCTGTAGCTGAGCCAGACATTGAGAAGACAGCCTTCCGGACCAGATACGGCCACTATGAGTTCACAGTGATGCCGTTTGGACTGACCAATGCACCGGCGAGATTTATGGACTTGATGCAGAGGGTCTTCCAAGCCCAGCTGGATAAGTCGGTAGTCGTATTTATTGATGACATTCTAGTCTTCTCCAAGAGCAAGGAGGAACATGAGCAGCATTTGAGGACAGTCTTGGAGACGCTGAGGGAGAAACAGTTATATGCCAAGTTCAGCAAGTGTGAATTTTGGCTGGACAAGGTGTCATTTCTTGGACACGTGATCTCAGCTGAGGGAGTTTCAGTAGACCCAGCTAAGGTTGAGGCAGTGAAGAGCTGGCATAGACCTCGCACCGTGACAGAGGTTAGGAGTTTCCTTGGGTTGGCTGGCTACTATAGACGCTTTGTGAAGGACTTCTCCAGGCTAGCCAAGCCTTTGACCTCCTTGATGAAGAAGGACAGCCCTTTTGTATGGACAGAGGCTTGTGAGGTCTCCTTCAAGGCGCTGAAGGACGCCTTGACCACAGCTCCAGTATTGACTATCCCAGAGGGGAATGAGGGGTACGAGGTATATTGCGATGCTTCAGGCAGAGGAATTGGTGGAGTACTGATGCAGCATGGCCGAGTAGTAGCGTATGCTTCTAGACAGCTGAAGAAGCACGAGGAAAACTACCCCACCCACGACCTTGAGCTCCTCGCCATAGTCTTCGCCTTGAAGATCTGGCGACATTACTTGTACGAGCCACAGTCCGGATTATGACAGACCATAAGAGTCTGAAGTACATCTGGACCCAGAAGGAGCTCAATTTGAGACAGCGACGATGGGTTGAGCTACTGGCCGATTATGACATCAACCTCCAGTACACAGAAGGGAAGGAAATGTCGTGGCAGACGCTCTGAGCAGAAGAGCTTATTCACTTCTCGCCCTGTTAGAGACGACCACGATAGCTGAGGAGGTGTATGCAGCCCAGGACAGTGACGTTTACCTACAGGGCATCAGACAGAAGTTAGCAGACGGGTTGACTGACGGTTTGAAGTACGACTATGAGCTGGACAGCGAGGGACACCTTCGAGTCAGAGGCAGACTCTGCGTTCCTCAGGATGCGACAGAGCTTCAGACCAGGATTCTTTCAGAGGCTCATTCCTCGACATTATCAGTACACCCTGGAGCCACCAAGATGTACAAGGACTTGAAGCAATTATTCTGGTGGAGCGGGATGAAGAGGGATGTAGCTGATTTTGTCTCTCGTGCCTCACTTGTCAGAAAGTGAAGTTTGAGCATCGTCGACCAGGCGGCCAGATTCAGTCACTTCCAGTACCGTGCTGGAAGTTTGACGACATCAGCATGGATTTTGTGGTCGGTCTCCCTCCAGCTAGAGGTGGACTGAACGCCATTGGGTTATAGTCGATAGGTTGACCAAGACAGCTAGGTTCATACCTATCAAGGACACATGGAAGGTGCCCAAACTGGCTGAGGTGTTTACCACAGAGCATATCCGGTACCATGGGGTACCGAAGACGATCGTCTCTGATCGTGACACTCGTTTCCTCAGTCGATATTGGCGTCAGGTACAGGAGGCATTTGGGACTCAGCTACGACTTAGCACAGCTTTTCACCCGCAGACTGATGGGCAGACTGAGAGGACTATTCAGACATTGGAGGATATGTTGCGAGCAGTCGCTCTGGACTATCAGGGGAGTTGGGTAGAGCGTCTACACCTGGTAGAGTTCTCCTACAATAACTCTTACCACGCGTCTATCGGCATGGCACCATTCCAGGCTCTATATGGCAGGCCGTGCCGGACTCCCTTATCATGAGAGTGACCCTGCTGAGGCGGTCTTGTATTGGGCTGAGTATATTCAGACACTGCAAGGATGACGTTAGGGTTCGTTCAGCAGCACATATGGCAGCGCAGTCCGACATACGTCTTATGGGATCAGCTACCAGAGAGCTTCGAGTTCTCAGTTGGGAGACATGGTCTTCTTACGGTGTCCCCGCTGAGAGTGATATTCAGATTCGGGATGAGGGGGAAGCTATCCCTAAGTATGTTGGCCCGTACAGGATTAACGGAGCGAGTGGGCCCAGTTGCTTACAGACTCGAGCTACCAGCTGAGTTTGGAAGGTACACGATGTGTTTCACGTATCTTAGTTGAAGAAGTATATGCCTGACCCTTCTCACGTATTGCAGCCAGAGAGGTTAGAGATTGAGCCTACACTGAGGTATGAGGAGACTCCTATACAGATCTTGGACACGAAGTCCGAGAAACGAGGGGCAGATCAGTTAAGTTAGTGAAGGTTCTTTGGGACATCATGGGGTCGAGGAAGCTACTTGGGAGACCGAGGACTCCATGAGAGTTAAGTACCCCACATCTGTTTGCATGATACTCTGCTATCCTGAGATATTCACGTTAGTGGCGGTACGAGGGCTACCTTAGCTCTTTTAAGGGGGATATGCTGGCATACTCCTCCTTCGTTATCTCATCCGATTATGCCTCGTTGCATTGTTGTTTAGTAATGAGAGGTGTATGTATGTACGTATTTTTTACGTTGTGGCACAGTACTTTGTCACGTTTGTGTTGTGGGTTTTGTTTCAGTTTATATTTTGATTCACTTGATTTGATTTCGGTACTCTAGAGTGGAATGTTGAAATGGAAATGGAATAAAGGATGGAATGGTATGGAATTTCATTGAGGTTATTTATTGTCTCAGCACACCCGAAGCGGTGTGAGTGCCTATTAGTTGATTGTTAAACTTCGAGGCGAAGTTTCTTTTAAGGGGGATATGCTGAAATACCCCTAATTTAATTTAAATTAATTTAGGGGATTTCTTTTATTAAAAATTAAATTATGATATGGAATAATGAATATTAAATTATTATATGAGTTGTGAAATTTATTTAGGGGTTTTCTCCTATTTAACCCTAATTATTATACATTATTATATAGTTATTATTTATTTAATAAGATTTATAAGTCAATAATCTGGGAAAATTATTAAACCACTCCAAAATATTATAAAGATTTTAGGAAGTGTTGGAACATTGTTTTGAAACATAAAAGTCAATATAAAATTCTAGAAACCTTAAAGCTTAATTAAGCCTTGCTAGAGTTGACTTTTTGAGAATGGTCAAACTAGGCCATGAAACCTATACCATAAATAGGTTATGAAAAACCATGAAGATCGATAAAAAGAAGTCAAAAACGGATCATCCTAGCCAAAGTTATGCTAGATTGAAGTTTTAAATCAAAATTTTAAGAGATGCCCACGTGTCACTCTGTATGGGTCGCCCACACTTAGCCGATTTCTTGCCTGATTTTCGGAACCGATTTCCCTTACTTTGCCCTAACTTTAGACGGCTATAACTTTTACATCTCTCAATATTTTCCATGCCGTCTTCACCATTCTCTTCTCCTACATTCCTCTTTCCATCCATTACTCATACACAACCCTAAATCCTTCTGAGTCAACCGGAAATCGAGCCAAAGTAGCCACCTTGCGAAACTGTTTCCAGAATTCCAGAATTCCCTTCGTTTTCAGGTAACTTGCGTCAATCATAACTTCTTCGTTAATCAACCAAAATTCGATTTCTTTAGCTCGTTGTAAAGATCTCTAATCCCTCTACAATTTTTGTTGTTTTATGCCCAAGTCTGATTCGTAACCAGTTGGGAGATATAGAGGTCTAAAGTTTCGGTTTCAAACAGCACATAAATAACGCCGAAACAGAAAGGAAAACTCGTGTTTTTGTAACTTCAGTATCTTTCTGTATGGTGCGAGTTAGGATTAGTTCTAGTTATCAATGTGTAGAGCTAAGTTTCATCTTTCTATTGAGCCAATTAACAAAGCCTAAATCGATCTGTACAATAACTTATAGATCCTCGAAGTTGGCTTCACGAACTGATCGGAAGTTCGAGTTTTTCCAGAATCCGTTCTCGAATTCTCCTCCGATATTGTAATTCCGGTGAGTGTTTCCCTCAAATTCTTCCGTTGTTGCTAATCTATACTTCATTGTCGACCAAACCCACGTGACAATTTGTTCAATCATGCATTATTTTGAGAGGAATTGTGGAAATCGAATTCGTAAACCTCAAACTCGACCTAACTCGAACCCAGAATCGTATTTCGTGTATACTGCATTATAATTGGGAAACCGGTACCAATAGAACCGAAATTTGATTACGAATCCATATAAATAAGAATCACTCGATTTCGTTCTGTAGATTAGGAGATATTCGTGAATTAGTACTCGCCCTGCTCACTGACTTCGCTGATGAACTCGCGATACAGGGGCCATCCGATCTCGTTCTAAGAGATTGGACGGCCAAGATTAGATCTGGTGATTATAAGTTGTTTAAGTTTCAATAAAAAAATCAGTAAATAGCTCTAACTTGTTGATTTTAGTTAATGGCCTTCCAAAGGTATTTTGACTTGAAATGTTAACCATAGGTTCCTTATTTTATCTACTTTATATTGATGTAAATTATTATGGTTTTGGAGTTTTTAAACATAAGTTATGATTTTTACAAGTTACGGGTTTTCTGGAATTATTCGGTTAAATAAAGAAGATATTTTTATGAAATAAAAATTTTATAATATGTATAAAATGTTATAGTTACTGTATATTAAATTTGGGTATTTTTTGGGCAATGGTAAAAGGTTTTAAAAATTGTGTTTATGAGTTTTTCATAAGAATAACCTATAATATAAGGTTTTTAATGTAATCAAAAATTAAAGTATGGTCTGTTAATTAACTTTTAAGCTGGGGAAAATAAAGGGAACTAAATTAACATTTTATAACAGTAAGTTTATAAATGTTTTTGTATTAGCTTTTAAGAGAAATGAAATTATTTACATATATGTATTTTTACTTACTTAAGTAGGAACTTATATAAATTAAGGAATTTAATTATCCTACATTTTATTTACTATATTATATGGGAGTTAATATTTAAATGAACTAAGGAAAAATATATATAATATATTTTTACGCATTTATAAAAAGGAATTAAGGAGTAACTTATAGTAAATCAAGGAACTAATTAAATTACCACTTATAATAACTAAACATTATAAGAGCTAGAACCCTAAGATATGGTAAAAGAAATACTTTATGAAATATACTTAGAATACAGTTTAAGGTTGTATTAATAAGATAGTCTAAGTATGGTAAATTACATAGGGAATGTCTTAGTTAATTTCTAATACGGGTATACTTATATATTAAATAAATAAAGGAAACACATTATGTTATAAACCTTAAGTCGGTTGTGTTAAGCCTAGAAGTTATTGAACATTAATAAATACAGTAAGATTTCCTAAAAATGTTATGGATAAACCTTAATACATAAAGATATATATATATTACATATACATGTATAAGTACATTAATATAGTTGAGGGAGTAATAATCCTTGTGATAATTATAATAAGTAGGTTATCTGTTTATACTAAACCTTAGGTTTTAGTCAGTGAGTGATTAAATAGTCACTATTAATTTAAGAGTTTATTACACAACATAAATTTAACACGTCTTGGGCTAACCTACTAAGCCCAAGTCTATGAACTCCAAAAGCCCACTTTAACAATCCAAGAGAGTTTGGGCCACTCTCAGGAATAAATTCTAAATCATTCCAAACTAAACGAGATGGGCCTAACAAAGGATTTAGTTAACAAGTCAAGCCAAAACATTGTAAAGAATAATGGTAACCCTGAAACCATTAATCAGTAAGTGAAGAAGGCTGTTAATTTTATAAGTCTCTTAACTAATCGACACTTGGAACGCCTTAATTATAGGTACTATTGGGGAATCACTTATACGAGTTAGTTATTGTTCTTCACATACCAGGTACGATTTCTCGTACTCAGCTTGACGTGTTTTGGACTTTATGGAATGTTTTGTACGATTTCTCGTACTCAGCTTGTTGTGTTTTGGACCTTATGGAATGTTTTGTACGATTTCTCGTACTCCGATATTTTTGCTGATTGACTTGTGGAATGTTTTAGGAAACGCTAACTGACTTAAAGAGGAATTTCTAAAAAAGAAATGGTTGTGAGACTAACTCAGCTTATGTGACTAACTGAGCCTTGGATGTGGAACTCACGTGGGTATTGGTTTCTTCTACTTGGTGTCCCGTTAGACATTGACTGCTTAGGGTTTACACTTCTGCACTCTGTAGGACTGAGTGTTTTGGTATTGCTCTGGGTAGTTGGTGGTCTAGTTGGAATTTGGAAAAAAGGGTCAATCTTGGAAATTTTTCTTTCGACGTGCGCGCGTCTTCAATGGTAACAGTGAGGGGCTGTATATCCCCTGTCCCAAAAAGGGACGTGATAGACAGTGAGGGGTTGTATATCCCCTGTCCTTAGTGGACGTGATAGACAGTGAGGGGCTGTATATCCCCTGTCCTTAGTGGACGTGATTGGCGGTGGGGGCCATCTCTCCCAGTTAATTATTCCACTCTTGAGTTCTTGATTCTTGGATCTATTTCATCAATCCTAGTCCTTTGTGACTATCTGAGTTTTTCTACTCCTAACGGGAATTGGGTTTAACTAAGGAAGTGGATGTCCACTAATTCATGGTGTGATTTTGTTCACTAACTTTATCTTTCAGTGATTAACTTTGTGTTTTTATCTTGATATTTTGATTTGGTGAATTGTGAAATGCTTTATTCCTCTGAGTGTTTTAAGTGTTTGTTTTCAAGTTATTATTTATTTAAGAATTGTATTTTAAGTTGTTTTTGGAGGATCGTACCAGTTCCATTCCAGGGAACTGACCCACCCCACTCGGGGTGGGCTGCTTGGTTTTATCTTGCAGGTACGTGTTATCTTACAGGTGGCCATGAAGAGAAAGAGTGATTAGGATGGGATTAGGCTTGGAGAGTTTATATGTTTTATTACTGCTTATTTTTGTTAAAGTTTTCTCGTGGTTCAGGCCGTGACTTTTGTAATCATTAAGTTGTGTTTTGGTGAGGTTGGTACCGGGTGTTTGGAACCCGATGATCTGTACGCCTTTAGTATTTTATTTCCGCTATAAATATGTTAAATAGGGGCGTTACACTACTAATAGGCTAGTTTGGTCAAGTAGCAAGGGTTCCCAGTTCGACCGGCACATTTCAGAGTACTAGGGACAGCTTAGTCCTCTTCAGGGTCATTTTCGTAATTTTTCAAGGCTCCTAAGCCCCCTATGAGCTTTCTCTCTCTCCTCCAAAAAAGGGTCAAATCAATTCAAAATGCTTTAATATTTTAACCCATGATAGAGGATGACATTTTGGGCATAATGGCGTTGGCATTTTGATTTTTCGAATTTCCTATAATTTTCTAACAATTTCTGATTGAATCTGACGAGAAATTGAATTTTAAAATATTCCAATATCCAAAAAATTCGATTCCACTTTAGAAAAATCAGAAATATCATCCTTTATCCATGTTTAAATCTTCATAGTCAAATTCCTTTTGGAAGCCCTTAAGCTAAAACGTCAGTAAATCTCGATTTTTACTGGATTTTTCTATCTTTAAGGATGCCTATATAAGGAGCCTTATCCCTTGATCAAATCAGAACTCCAAGAACCCTAACACCTCAAGAAACTCATCCGTCACAACCTTTTCACGTTTTTACACATCTGAGCCCCAAAATTCCATCGGAATCTCACAAAATCATCACAAAAACACTTTTTCCAATTTCCACAACACCATCCATAATCAAATCTTCACCAAAATAGCACCAAAACGTGAAGAACATCACAATAACCAATAGTCAGAAGCTGGGTTCAAACTCAATCCAGAACCGAGATCAATAGAGCTCCCAAAGAATCCCAACGTGAAGAAGCACCTCAAATCCGAAGGTAAAATAGGTAGGAACATTAGTTTTCTAACTCCCCACAACCTTAATGACTTTCCATTAAAATTTGAGTTTGAACCGACTCTTTCCGGCTTCTGTATAGTTGTTCGTTTTTGTTTCTGCCCTTTAACTTGTTCGCTAAGTTTCGTCATTATCTTGACTTCAAACTGAAATATTTCAAATACTAACGTGTTGTATACCTTTCCGGCTACAAGTACATAAATTTTAAGCCAAAAAACACCGTCGGGAACTATCAAAAACCCATTGTCTGTGGGTGGTCCATGACCTCGGACGCATGGTCCGGGACCACAGAAGGGTTGTCCGTGACCACGGACACCCACTGACGGTGGTGGGATTTCTTATTTTTCAAGTTTTAGGGTTTTTAACAGTACATGTCCGGGCCCATGGACACCCTGTCCGTGGCCCCGGACTTTTCAAGTTTACGTTTTTATTTTAATTCTGTTTTCGTAATCATATAATCCAATTAGGGTCCGTGGTCTCAGACAATAGGTCCGTGGCTACGGACATAATTAAAATTCGACCTAATTCTGCCTCCAAAACCCTAGTTTAGGTAGTTTTAATTTCACTTTAATTTTCTGTCAAAAATGTTAAAAATACAAAAAATCAGAAGCGCGCACTTAGGTTAAAACGACTCGTAATAAGCCGTATTTAAACTAAGTAGCTGAAAAATGACTTATAGGGGTAATGAAAGTAATTGAGCCCTTAATTAAGTCGAATATCAAGCCCCCGAACCCGAACTTTCCTTTCCTAATGTACCCTAGGTTAATATTAGGTGGCGACTCTAATTAGGTTCCAGTGAGCTAATTTAGGTTTTAAATAATTTGTTATATGACATAGTTATTAATCTTAGGTTATAAGTGGACCTAGAACTCGACCAGATCCTAATCAGTCTAATCAACATAGGATAGGGTTCAAAAATCGAGGCTCACAAAATTGCGACTCTGCTGCGGACAAATTTTTAATATTAACTTGTTTAATTTTAAGATAGAGGCTTAACTTAACTCGAAAAATTGTTTATTTATGGCTTTATTACTTTGTTTGTTCACTTTCGTGAGCACTTTAACTTTCTACACCTTTGCATCATATGAGAGCAAGGGTCCACGCAAACCGATTTCACCCCGGGACCCGTTTGAGTGTTCCATGTCAGGGACTCACACCTTTTAGGTGTTGTGAATATGTGGGGGAAAAGAGAAGGGTGTCGTCTTACCACCCCCTTAATACCTAGGCTTTAGCCCCAAGCATTTTCCTGGCAATGTCCTTACCTAACCTTGTTTGGTCATTCAAAGACCCGACCGTAGACGCACACCTTCAGGTGATGTGAAAAAAGTGGGGAAGTCCAAAGAGAATAGCATGCAAGCCCTATTACTTTGTGGTGACCTGGGCCCATGCCCCAAGCACCTCTCCGGATCGATCCATAACCGGTTTGATTTAAACGTCTAGTGAGGACATGTTGAATTTGTGTGGGCCTTGTTTGCTTGTATGATCGGCCCACTACCCAACCTAAAGATTGATAGGAACTTCTCCTACATCAACCTAGCCCAACCCGAATTGGCAGCTCTATTTGTTTGCGCCCAGAGGCCCTGATTGGTTTAATGTGTGAGTCGTTCAGGCTTTTGCCCACAAGCCTAAACTTAGGTGATTTTTCTTCCGGCCCAATTTAAACTATCCAATTAGTTCTAGCCCAGGCCCATAAAACCTCCACCTGAACTTGAAATAACTCACAAGTTCTGAAAATAAAATCTTTTTCGGCTTAGCAACCATCTTCTCTGACCCAAAGAAAGTTAGACCTATTTGTGATTTAGGGACCATTCCAGCCCATGTGCTTTAATTTAGGCCCAAACACATTCTGGCCCAAGGGCTCATTCTAGTCTAGGTAGACTTCTTATCCAGGCCCTAGCCCAAAACCCTAGATCTAGGTGTCACCTCTCAGGCCCAATCAAAGCCATCTATTTAGATTTCAGTCCAAATTTTAATTCACAGTCTGAAAAATACTCCAGCCCAAACACCTCATTTTCTGGGTATCTTGGCTCACTTGCTTTCAGTCTAAGCCTGTTCCGGTCTTCAATCTACCTTGTGAAGCGTCATTCTCATCCCTGTATCATTCATCCTACTTCCTTTTGTCAGCCAATGATGGACACTTTGAAAACAGGCAAGCCCGATTCCAGATATGGCAGATTGAGGAAATCCGATCAACACGGATGCCCAGTTGGCCGCCTGTGCAGCAAAGGTGTAAGGTCTTGGAGTCCATTGTCGAGGAATTGATGAGTAAGGCTAATCTCCAGGAGACAAATCAGCACACTCTGGAAAAGCTTGCAGGTGAAGATCTTAACCGTAGTTACATCCAGATTGACTCCGTTGGGGCCCAAGTGGGGAAGGATGTTCCGGACAACCAACTAGCTGCAGAGGTTGAAAGGGTTCTTAAAAGGATCGAGCACATAGAGAAAGCCAACAAACCATCTGGCTTCGATTATTTCTCCATGGCGTCATATCCAGAAGTTGATCTTCCCCAAAGCTGAAGCTGTCCACACTCGCTTTGTTCAAGGGTTCCCCGGATCCACAAATTCATTTGGCTATGTTGCACCGGGAAATGTCCATCCTGGGGCTCAATGACATGCAAAAAGCTAAAGTTTTCGCACGCTATCTAGATGAGACTCTCAACGTTGGTATCTCACTCAGAAGATGAATACCAAGACCTACGAGGAGGTTTGTGAAGCTTTGCTAAATCATTTCGATTATGCTAAGAATCTCGAGGTCACCAGAATCGATCTTGCAGGCACTCGACAGAAAGACGGTGAGTCCATGTCTGACTTCATCAAGCGTTCGAGGAAAAAGGCTACTGCCATGCCTACTAAAATTGACCAGCAAGAGCAAATCCACATGATAATTGAGAACATGCGAAAACAACACAACCATGAGCTAAAATTTATGTACTTTCCGAGTTTGGACATGTTGATAGGACAAGTCGGCATTCTAGAGGAAAGGATTCATAATGAAGGGCTGGAGCTCGTGTGCTCAAGAAACTCAGGCAGTGGCTCCAAATTTTCTAAGCCAAGACCAGAAAAGGCTTATTTTTAGACGGTAGCTCATGCTCAAAGCAGTTTCCTAGAAGTGAATGTGGCTCAACGACCTGGAGCTCCGCATCAAAACTTTAGGACGGTACCCTTACCACACCGAGACTCATCGCAAAGGGAATTCACCAACATTGGTCGAACACCAAGTCAGGTATTTGAAGAGATTCAGAGAACAAACTTGCTACAGCCCTTGGCCCCTCGGCCTGGAACCACTCATTTGGGGAGGCATCTTTATCAATTCTACCACTACCATCAGTTGCCTGGCCATAATGCTAACAACTGTCAAGCATTGAGGCACAAGATTCAAGGCCTTCTCGAGCAAGGAGTCCAATTTTTTTAAGTATGCAGATCGTTTTTTTAGGTGATTCATCATTGACTATGTTTTCTTGCATCTTCAAATTTTCTTAGTAGCTTATTTTCTTACTTAGTTTTCACTCTCCTCGGATTGTAATTTTTACGTTTCTTTCATGATTCATTAAAAAATCATTGTTCCATTTTCTCAATTTCTGTACAAACCATTTTTCATTCATTCATTCATTGAAAAAAACAACAAAAATTTTTTCAAGGAAAGGGATCATGGAGTAATCATTTCCCGACTATGGAACAGAACGATTTATCTCTTATTTCTAAAAGTTGAACATGCCACGCTAAACACCACAGCTCTTGTAACACCCCTACCGTTAATACTGTCATTACTGTCCAATCTCCTCGTGCTTTCAGATTCACGCAGCGGATACATACTTACATACGGTGGGTGATACAATGTCGTTAGTCACCCACGTGACTAACACAGCTACTTCTACTACATACAACATCGGTCTGATGGACCGGAATCGCGATTACTACACATCTACAATACATACCCCATTTACCAATAAATACTTCAATGTTCCATTCAACACTTTGCTCCTTTACAATACCATACACTACAAGGTACATAACCGAGTTTACTAAATTCCTTATACAAATACAATACCTCTTTCAATACCTTACATACTCACTATGAGTCTACATCTACCCATTCCTCACATCTGCATACTTACAATGCATAAGGTGTACCCCCTTGGTACACTACTACTTCAAGACTACGAGTTCAACACTATTTCCTACAATCTACATATCACCGGTCACTTATTGCGACCATCTGCTTCGGGTACCTGCACCCTAAAAACATTCCCCCTAGGGGGTCAGCTTTCACTGCATATGATAACCGCATACCCGCGTACTAGTGAGGGTACGCCGACCACTTGGTCGAATACATGCATTCATTTTATGCATACACTTGCATACATGCTTTCGTACATAATATTACAATACTTTACAAGACATACATACATACACCATACACAATACAACAAGGAAGACAATTCATTACTTACTTCTTACTTACCTTCCATACGGGCTACACATACATGGTACTTTACGCATTATACATACACAATACACAATAAATACTTGTTAGCTTCATTGGTCCACCCGGGTTAATCGGGTGGAGATTACTCTTTTACTCGTTACACCATACTTACGCATACATACTCATACTTTACTTACTTACTTACTCAAGTCAAGTCGTCGGGACCTCCGGCCCGGGGACTACTCTGTCCCACCACCGGGATTTACTTGGTTCACCAATCCAGGATGCTACCCATTTAAGGGATTTGGGCCGTGGACCAGTTTAAGAACGAGGAATCGGATCCAACCTCTTGTGTCTCCTCATCCTCACGCGTGGCCGAAGCTATATCGGACTTCTACTCATTCCAATTTACTTAGTACTTTTGTTAGGAGTTAGGTGGTTAGGAATTAGTAGAAGTCATTCACTCAAGCCACATACACAAATACATTGCTCAATACACATTCATACGAAATACAACACAATACTTAAGTACAATACAAGATTCGAATACACTTCATCATCATTCATATATTTCATGAATCATACAAACTATTGTTCAAGACAAATATCGAGAACAACGTAAACAATCACAAGTAAGTGCAATATAGTCCGATTCATGCGTTTATCTTATTAAGTGATCAAGTAAGCACACAAATCGGGGTAACCAGATTAGGATACAGGGCATGAATTAATCATACCTTTCACCGTTGATTTACTTATCGGGTGTTCCCTTGCTTCTTAGCCCATACTTGTTCCTCGAGTCCTAGTCTCGAACCAATGACTACATGCAAAATGGTTCAATTAATACTAAGCACTACAATACATTCATAGCAACTACTTCCGTACTTACCCCGTTATCCCATTACTTGGTTTAACTTAACGTTCTCATACTTTCAACTTTCTTAACTAATCCCTCATACTTATTTCCACTTATGTATTTACTTCCTCACCATTAGTGTTACCTTAATGGTGTATTACTTAGGTCCCATATATATGTACATATCCATGCATATATACATACATATGGTTGTTACATTATTATTGTTTTTTTTTGTAAGTTAGGGCTGACCGACCCACCGACCGACCCAAACCCTAGGTCGGTCCATCCCAGTAAGTTTCAGTCCCGTTGTCCAAGCTCCGACCGACCCACTGACCGACCCAACCTCTGGGTCAGTCGAAGTTAGAAACTTCGACAACCGGAATTCAAGCCCGACTGACCCACGTCCGACTCACGGCTCTTGGGTCGGTCCGTTCCAGACTGTTAACTTCTCGTAACTTAAGCCCCGACCGACCCACCGACCGATCCAGCCTCTGGGTCGGTCGGTAGCAGAATGTTGCTACAGACCCTGTTTTTCTTTTCTTTTCTTACCCATTTCTTCCTCAATCTTCCTACATGTAATCCCACATGTTTTAGCACCCTTTAGGCTTCATAATACATCAATTCATCTACCAATCCCATTCCTAAATCCTTTAATCAACTTACACAATTTCCTCACTTCTTTTCCAACAAATGTAACAGTTTTTGTTTTACTCATGGTACATATTTCTAAACTCAACTCTACCATTCGATACTCCCTCTACCGATGCCTCTCCTAGAACCCTAAATACATTTCCAAGCAAATTCAATATCTATACCCAAGTCCAACATCCATTTCACTACATCTTGCACACTAATTTTTCCTAGTTTCCATAATGCATTTGATACCCCTTTGCTACAGATTTTACACCCTTTCATTCTCATACCACAACTACCATTCCATGGTTACTAAATACCTCTACTAAACCCAATACACACCTTGGTTCTCCCATTCAGCAAGTCATCCCTACATGTACATTTTCTACCAAAATTTTTCCATAGTTCACCTACTTTTCTTACTTCTCCCACATACACATTTTCTAATCAAATTCATTCCTAAACTAGCCACACCCTTACAGGGGTCCTACCAGCAATGAAAGCAATATAAATCCATCTCAATACATCAATACTCCATCAATCATCAATACCAATACTCATACACAATATACTTGGCTCTAAGGCCTACAATTTACTTACTAGTTCCCAAGTACTCAAAACTTCATAAACTTCAATACTAATACAATAGTTTAGGTTCTTTTATTTGTTTACCCATTCCCATTACTCTAACGTAATATAATTTAACATTAGGAAGGAGCTCTTACCTTGAGCTTATATCTCCTTCATTTCTTTTCCCATTCCCTTCTTCCTCTCTTTTGCACCAAAATCGGCTACATGGGGAATGGAGTTGGCAAGCTCCATTCCCATCACCCAAACACACAAAACATGTATAATTAACATACTAACCCTTAAATTAATGCTAGTTCATAGTAAGGTTTAGAACACTAATTTTTAGGGTTTACCTTTGGAGTGTTTTAGGAGGGGTTTTAGCCCTTGGTTCAAGAAGGTGAATCCACCACCATTGCAAGGTTGAGTTGATGCTCAAAAGAGAGAGAGAAAATAAGGCATTACAAAGGGTAAAATCTGTTATGAAAGGAGATGGTGAAAACATGATTTTTTCATATAGATTTTTACCTTAATGGAGAGAGGGGACTCCAAGCTACACATTGATGCTATTTTCTTCACCAATGGGGTATACCCACGAAAATAAAAGTCCTCATTTTTGGATTTTGAAAAGAGAGAAGTGTAGAGGAGGATGAGGGGAGTAAGAATATGTAATTATTTTTACATTTGGAGCTCACATGGAGGTAGAGCATGGAGAAGAAGAGAGAGCTTCCATTGTTGTAGTGGGGAGCTCAAAATCGCAGCAAGGAGGGAGGAGGAAGAGAGGGAGACCGATGGGGAAGAAAGAAATGGGAGAGAGAGAAGAAAAGTGAGGAAAGAGAGTGTTCTTTTTACTTTTTGTATTCTTTTCTTTCTTCTTTCTTTTCTTCTTTCGTTCTTTATTTATTTCTTGTGTGTGAGAGGGAAGGGGGATCGGCTGATACACAGCCCTTTGTGGGTTTTAAAATTTTATTTACAATAGTGGACACACTAGTTTGGTTTATTTATGCTTTTACCCCACAACTTCCCGTTTTTGACAGTTTTTACTATTTTCTATTTTTTGGTTTTATTGGCTCTAGACCTTCACTAATGTTTATTAATGACTATTTGGTTGACCAGGATTGTTACGACTCTATTTGACCCGCTTAAAGATGCGTTTTCCCGGTTTCCTCGAAAAATGCGCTTTAAGGTTCGTTTGTGTTTATAATCTGTTTTAAGGATCCGTTTTCTTCGGGACTTGTTCCCTCATGATTATTTAGGTCTTATTAAGTCTTTAGAATCCTTATAATACACTAACCGAGGTCTCATACCTCCTATGTTTATTTAACGCTTATTTAGCGTTTTTCGCTTTTTAAGCGTTTCTTTTTCTTTGGATTTATTTTTCCTTACCAATATTACTTAAGCATTATGAGGCTCTTAAATACCTATTAGGAAAATTTTAATCGCCATATTTAAGTTCGGGGAATTTCAATCTACCCCCCTTAAGAACTTTGTCCTCAAAGTTGTTCAAGGTTATAGGTTTACGATGCTTACTCATTCTTACATGTCTAATACCAAAGCCATACATTCCTCCTCCTTACAATTCCCAATTTCATTACTCAAGGTTCTACATTCCATACCATACCAATATACCATAATTACGATGCTTACTCATTCTTACATGTCTAATACCAAAGCCATACATTCCTCCTCCTTACAATTCCCAATTTCATTACTCAAGGTTCTACATTCCATACCATACCAATATACCATAATTACTCAAATCTCAAATCCGCATCACATCCAACCATCCGTTTTACTCTACAGGGTTTATACATACATACAGTGCAAAGCTATCCCTAAAGCAATGCAATACACATTACAATCCCGCAGGCACTCAGGTCCTCTCGACACAGGACTCCTCTATGTCCCGCTGCCCTTGGAATAACACAACATGCTACACTACCACCTTCTCCGATATAAGCTTCTAACCATATCTTCATTCTCAGTCTAAGGAAAATCCTTCCCAACAGCTAATTAGAAATCCTTCTAAAGCATACAACTCCAAATTCCAATTTATATTCATTACATCTATCTTATGCGTGATTCTTGTGACCACTTAAGGGGAGCTTCAAGAATCATTCGACCCTGATGCGATCAGCATCGGTGTTGAACTATCTTTCCACCCCAATTTGTGTTCGATTTCCCTTGATCTGATCAGGATCAAGTTCGACTTCCCACATCAGTTTCAAACAAACAAATACTTTAATTATTTTCATTTTCTCATCTTTTTTACCCCTTTCTAGTCGTGATACGAATTCATACATCTCCAAAGGATGGAATCAGTCCATCAATCATCCGCACTTTACTTCCAAATGCTTTACTCCACGGTTTAATACCCAAATGCTCATTTCATCAACCTTCACTACTTCCATCCATTACTCTCCATCATTTCAATTATTCTAACTAGGGATTACCGTACTTGTGAAATTTAGTTGTCCTCAATTCACTTCCAATAATTTACCTAGGTATACACTACACCTAGACTTCATTCATCTACTACTCTCATTCATTTCATACTACTTCTTCAAAGGTTACGATACTTGTGGAGCTCCGTCCACTACTCATTACTTTTCTTTATTGACGAATACTCGTACTTGGTGTTACAAGGTAGTATATCCTCCTTGGTATTTCATCTCTTCATGCCTCACTACCACGATTTTCGATATGAAGAATACTTATGTTTATTTAACATAGTACCAATCATCAAATCATTTCTCATTTATGCTATACCACTATAATTATGTGTTTTATTTATAAAATTCACATTATGCGGTTTTCGCTCTACCCCCCTTAAAAGGATTACGCCCACGTAATCTACCATATGTTATTATTATTAACATTGGTTTACTCGATTTGGGCAATCTGAAGCGTTTAGCTTCACTACGGTATACTATACAATATGCTCTGGTCAAAGGGTCTTAACCATACCAATGGTTTAGTCTTTGTACCAAGGATTTCTATATGAGTTTATTAACTCATCATTAATTCGGTTCTAGCCTATTAGGCTCCAAGGCATTATAGCCTTCTGTTATGCTTACTAGGTATATTATCTCCTAGCTAGGGCCCACTAGCTTCTGCTGCGTGACCCTGATAATCTTAGTACTTTATTGCTCTTGGTTATTCCAAATGTGCTACTCATCACCTCTTTATCCCTTCGTTGTGGGAATAAGGTGTACTAACAGTGTGGTATTATTTACCGCTGTTTGAACTCAATGAGTTTAAGATTTATAACCAGCTCTCTGGCAATCTATTATGTATACTACTTGTACTCCCGTGATTATTCACTAAGCTCCTCCGACTTATTATCGGGCGAGGTTAAGTCACCACTTAACTGTAGTGCTTCCTCCGTTATCAATAGCTTCCGGATTACACCAGTTCTTCTGGTTCAGTACAAGTGTTCTTTACTTGTATGACCTTGCATTGATATGTGTCGGTCCTAGTGACTTTCTGAAGTCTCTTTTCACCTTTTTATTCCATCGGAATTCACATTTGTGAGTGTCAGTGTGTTTCACACTCTTCGTGCTTCTTTGACCTTAGGCCGCACGGTTTGTTGCTTAGCTTGCTTAACTAGCTTGTGCCACGTTCATTGGTGAAAAGAAGGGTTACTGCCATTTACATTTTCTATATCCCTCTCCATCCCACTAGATCATTTGATGTACAAGTGCAATACCAAAACACTCAGTCGTACAGAGTGTAGAGGTGTAAACGCTTGACAGTAAGTCACTTATGTGATAGGAAAGAATATTTCTGCCTGTCATCTCATACTTATACTCCTGTCATTATCTGCTACTTCCTCGTAGCGGTCGCTTGTTGCGCACCGTATTCTTACTCATTGTACAACATTGTTTTTACTGTTTCTGTAACTGTGGTAGTTCCTCTTTACTTATTGCCATTGTCATTGGCACCATTTCCTTATGGTGTGATTATACTAGGAGGTTCCTAGTTCATATATATGACGGTTGTCGTAGCATACCACAATACTATTCTCTTCCCATTGCGGGGATGTTTTATTTCCGTCTAGGTTTCATGTGTAGGTTAGCTTACCTCACATTCTATCCTCATTTATGATGCAATTTACCAAGTATCTTGGTTGACCAAGGATGAAATAATTCATCGGGTCATAAGCTCTCTTGAGCGTTGATCATTCGTGGTGTTCAATGTGTATTCACATTGATTGTTTTTGACAATTTCTGTCTCCCAGTGCTGAGCATTGGTTATAGGCTCTAGCTGTGAAGTTTTACCTTTGTATGTACATCACCGGGACATCCCCAGAACTTCAAGGGTTTTCTGGTCCCGTTCTCTCATTAGTAAATGAGTTTTGGTTGAGAGGCTTGTTGCCACTCATAGGTCTCATGACAAGATTTACCAAGTCGGTGTTCACACAATGGTTGATCACGTATGTGGTTGCATATGGAGTATACTTACTCCTTCGAGCTTCGATGCTCTCAAGCGATGTGCTTCTTCAGTCCATAGCCTCTTGTAGGCGTGGTGGTTTGGAAGTCTTACTTTCTTATTTGATTGTCTCTTGGCAATAACTCTATGCGCAAGGTTTGTTGTTGTAGATGGAAGCCTTTTCTAAGGGTTCACATCTTCACCGCATTGGTGATCTTTGGTTAACAAGAGGTGTCTTCGCTCGGGTTTCCCGTAGGGTCCTAGTGTGGACTAGGCCAATGTTGGCATTTATCACAGTTCTTATGCCTCTGTGCTATCATTTCTCCAGAAGGCATGAAGGGCAATTAAAACTTAGTCAACTGTATGTTAGACTGATGCTCTAGTGACAGTGACACTGAGGTAACCATTACTCCAAGCCGCTCATCATGTGGAGCTTTAATTGGGTTGTTCAGTTGACAGTCTGTTTGTCGTATGAAGCAATATCTTTTGCAAGTCTTGTTATCAAATGGTGTGGGTTATGCAACCGTTCAAGTTTACATAACGTAGTTTGTACGTGGCTTCCAAGCCTTATTGCTGCAAGCTATGCTCTTTGCAAGCTGCTTGTACATATTTCCACTCCTTGTATACCCCATAGTTGGAGGTATCGCTGGGCTCCATGGTAAGTCGTGACATCACGCTTCCGTTCATAGGAGGCCGTTTAGGCAATCTGGTGCTAATCAGTGCCTTTTAGTAATTTAGGGCATTTCCTGATAAGTGAAATCCCTTCGGTGTCCTAACCGAGTGTTCGTGCTAGCTTTCATGCTATTATCATGACACTTGTGTTCGACTGTTGTTAATTTAGACACCCTTCAAGGACTGCTCCTGGTGCTGTTAGTTATGCCGTTACATCCGGCTAATATTTGTGATATGATGTATCTACTATACCACCTTGTGGTATCGTAGTTTAAGTTATACCTTTTAGGGTTATAACGTCTCCCGTTCTTGGGTAGACTGTTTATACCTTCTTCGAGTGCCTAAGACTAGGTTTAATATCCTCTCCAACGATGAATTATACTTCATGGTAATCTTGTGATTACTCTTGGGAACTCTGTCCCGTTTGTTAAGCATCGTTGCGTCCATATTAGGCATTTGTTATACTGTGTTTAGGCTGGGTATCCCTTCCAGCTGTCATGTATTTGATTGAAGTCTTTGAGACATATCCAATGTCTATACTTACTAGTCTGTGCTCCTTGCACTTCCTAATCCTCATTCCTTACCCTCAGATGGATTTTCTGAGTTCTTTTATACTTATTACCCAACTGAGTTCCTTCTCCTTGATCGCCTAAGGTGTCCCACTGTTTCGCTTTGAAATTACTTATGGTCCGTAGAACGAAGTTGACTACTTCCCGTGTGTCGTTCACTACATGTATACATACGTGGGGTACCATGTTGATACGTTACCACTTACCCAACTATATGTCAGGCCCGCAAGCTCCTTCGGAGTACGGTTGTCCCACATCCCGTAATTGGGTACACTCGTAGTGTTCGTCACACGCATAGGTGAAGTATTCTATTGTCAACTCCTCTTGTATCATTTCATGATACTCACCGTAATTCTGTTGGTTTGGTTCTAAAATCCAAGGTTAAAAGAAAGATTGTGGTTTTGAAAGAAAATATTGGGTTTTAAAATTATGGTTCGGCGTTAAAAAGTCTGTCATGGCATAGCCATGTTTGAGGTCTTGACCAAGCCTAGCTTCCCGCTGACTGGTATGTTCTAATTACAGTTGTCGAGCCGTTAGGCCTTTCCAAGGTTCCATTCCTTCAGTTTCAGGATTTGTGATCTTGTAATTGCTTCATCGTAGTCATGGTACATTGCTAGTAACCTGTGGTGTGTTAGAGTTCCTTTACATATTTCTGTCCTTACTGCACTTGCCGTGGCAAGTGCGTGGTACTGATGGTTTTTGGGTAATCCTATACCAGTCTTGGTATGGTTTCCGCTTGTATGTGATAGTCTTGTTGACTGTTCCCTTGATCTTATTGATTTATGATTGGGATACTCGATCCTTTGGGTGGCTTCCCAGTGAACTGGACATGGCTGTCGTAGATTTGGGTACCTCTCCAATCCTTGGAGATTCCCTTTGATTTGGTTTAGTGTTATTCCTTGTTGCTCATTCCCACACATTTATTGTGGTTATTGAGCCTTAGCTTGTTTAGACACTACTCTTGTAGTCCTATCGGGTTATATCCCATGGATGTTCTTGTAGCTATGTAAGCGATGTCGGCCTGGCATTGCAACCTTTAGGCGTTGTAATTTGGGGTTAATCACTCCTGACTATGTCCTTAGTCAGCTAGCATACCGTTGGTGGTATTATTTAAAGATTACTACTGCCCCGCAGACTCGTGTCTCAGGTTTCATTACTACTCCTCTTCCATTTCGTCGCACGGTTAGTGCTTCCTTCCTGCTGCTGGTTGACTAGCTAGGTTTCGCGACTGCTGCAGACTGTATATTGTGAGTGGTTAGAACTGGTGTAATTTAAACAAAATGAAAAGAAATTACTAACTCAAATATCCGTCGGGCTGCAAATAAAACCCGGTCGCAGTAGTATAGTAAGACAGAAGCGGCTGGGGTCAAACCGTGGGACTTATAGTGAAATAATATAGTACCTAAGCTTGTCACAAAAGGGGGAAGATAATTGACTCGTTTTTGTAAGTAAAACAACAGATAAAATTAACTGAGTGGAAAACAAATTAAATGGGACTCCGGGTTCAGGTTTATATAATCTGATTAATTATGCTATCTCTACCGTTTTATTATAATAGTTTGGCAAAATTCCTGTTATTATCTTAAGGACTAAATCATAGACTCAAAAGGACTCGTTTACCAGAAAATGCTCGGTCTAATCTAGACTCGAGCAAAACACATGTAAACGGAATTAAGTGCGAGGAATTATATTTGCATCTGAAAATACTAACTTATTAAAACATAATAAGCTTTCTCCAGATTTACGGCTTAATTAACGTGTCTATTTATCACTGGTCTGATCAAAATAGACTTTGTAAAGCATTTTAATAAATTCATGAAATTTATTAAAAAGGCAAGAGATAAACTTTAATCGTAACAAACTGTATTTATTTTAACCGGTAGAAATATAGATTACATAACTAAACAAACTATAATTAAACCTTCCCCTGGAGTAAATCCTCCTTAGCCTGACATATTAACTGGTAATATGTCAGTCAGAGGTTGGACGTAATATTAATGCGGTGTTGCAGAGGTGTGAATGATGAATGGAGAAATGAAGAGAACGAAGAGTGGAAAGTGTACGTAGGAATTTGTATGTGGAATGAGTGTTTTGGAGTGTTGAGTTCTGGGCATCGACGTGTGTTTTTGGTTGAAGGTGCAGTGTGTTTATATAGAAGAAAGGAAGAGGAAGAAGACAGGTTGGAGAGGAAATAGAGCTGGAGACAGACGCGTGAGGGATTTAAGGTAGGCGCCTGATATGGTTTATGGAGTAGATGGATATGTCTGCAGCTTCCGCAAAGGAAGAAGCAAGTCGGCGAAGAAAACCAGTCGACAGTTTCTGGATCTGGGTTTCCTGTCCGTGCTTTTTTCCACAGACTCATTTATCTCTTGTCCGTCCATTTTTCGACGGACATATTTATTTCTTGCTTCTGTCCGCCCCTTGTCCATCCCTTGTCCGTCCATAATTCCACGGACTCATTTATGTCCTTGCTTCTGTCCGTCCATTTTTCCACGGACTGGGCTTCAAATTGGCGCGTCCGGACCAGCGTCCGGATCACCATGGTTCGGACAGCTCTAGTGTGTCCGCCCTTTTCTCTGCGGACGTACCACAGACGCATCTTGTCCGTTCTTTTATCATCGGACGGAGCACGGACGTCAAATTGCATTGTGCGGACCATCATGGTTCGGACAGGTAGAGGTTTCGGACAGTGGTTCGTACGAAATTGTTTTGCTCCTAAAATATTCGTTTCAGCTCCGTTTTAAGATCCGTCTGCGCCTATGCGTTCGTCTCTCTCGTCTACTTTGCTTCTAGCTTGGTTTTCCTCATGTTTAACCAATAAATTTGTGACAATACCAATAAAACATAAACCAGAGGAAAACTAAGCATAGTGGAGAAATGACCAAGAAAAGTGCTAATATAATATATGAAATACACCTATAAAACATGCTCATTTGGACACTTATCACACCCCCACACTTACCTTTTGCTTGTCCTCAAGCAAAACCATTTACCCAAGCAAGTAGGGAATGCTCAATACTAACAATATTATTATGAAGGGTAGGATAAGGAGGTGAACAATACATGATCTTTAAACTTTTCGAGGAGTGTGATCCACCAACTACAGGTGGCACAGGTGTACTCAGGGTAAAAATAAAATTAGAGTTTCGGGGTATGATCCGGAGTACTTCAATGCTTCTTAGTTAAGGTGACTTTGACAACTTTTACCAAGGCCAACTTCTCTCAAGAATGGGCATTGAGGAGAAAACAAAAGGAAAAATAGATTTATGCATTTGTTTCACTTTTGCATAAGAGATGAGAAGATAATATGTAGGCATCAAGCCTTTGTATTTAAGAACACTCAACTCTCTTTGTTGGTTACCAATGGTGTCTCGCAAGTCCCTTGCTTATTTTTTTTTTTTTACAGAGAAGCACCCCTTAGCAATCCCTGAGAAAGAAGACAGAAAGAACCCCTGAGCAATAAAAATCCAACCATTGCAGATCATTTGGTCACACCGCATAGAAAATGCTCCTCAAAAGCAATCAAAATTTTAAAATTTTTGTACCATTTATCCCACAATTCATAACAGTATTTATTCATAAAGAGAACAACCCACATCAGTAGGGTCCATAATTTAAATTTTTGGACTAACGCAAGATAAGCGGAGAGATTAAACATTTTAGCACAAAATTTCACCGAAAAGGGCTCTCCCCCACACTTAAGCTCAAGCAATGCCCTCATTGCATAGATAAAATTAAATTAACAGGGCATAGCAAAAGGGAATATGAAGTATCAGTAGGGAAAGAGTGTACTCCCCAAAGTTCGCAGAGTGTGTCGCGCTCCCCCACACTTGTGTGTAGCTGTAGAATTACATGAGATTTACCTGTAAAGAATATTCTACACAGCCAGAAGAACTCAAGTAAAACCCGCATTTTATTATAACATATAAAAGGGAATATAGTACAAAAGAGAAAACAAAATAAAATAAAATAAAAGGCAAAGTGTAGATAGTGGGTTGCCTCCCACCAAGCTGCACAGGTTTAACGTCTCTAGCTAGACGCATGTTCTTCATTTTCCCGGATCAAAGATGAAAGTTGAAATTGACGTTAACGGGAAAAAGAAATAGCTGACAATCAAGATTGAACCACCTGGAACAAAACAAAATATTACCTCAACAATTAAATTAAGAAAATATTTTCTCCATAAAACCTGTTTTCTTAGGAGATATCCCCGGCAACGGCGCCATTTTGCAGACTGTATATTGTGAGTGGTTAGAACTGGTGTAATTTAAACCAATAAAAAGAAATTAATAACTCAAATATCCGTCGAGCTGCAAATAAAACCCGGTCGCAGTAGTATAGTAAGACAGAAGCGGCCGGGGTCAAATTGTGGGACTTATAGTGAAATAATATAGTACCTAAGCTTGTCACAAAAGGGGGAAGATAATTGACTCGTTTTTTTAAGTAAAACAACAGATAAAATTAACTGAGTGGAAAACAATTAAATGGGACTCCGGGTTCTGGTTTATATAATCTGATTAATTATGCTATCTCTACCGGTTTATTATAATAGTTTGGCAAAATTCCTGTTATTATCTTAAGGACTAAATCATAGACTCAAAAGGACTCGTTTACCAGAAAATGCTCGGTCTAATCTAGACTCGAGCAAAACACATGTAAACGGAATTAAGTGCGAGGAATTATATTTGCATCTGAAAATACTAACTTATTAAATCATAATAAGCTTTCTCCAGATTTACGGCTTAATTAACCTGTCTATTTATCACTGGTCTGATCAAAATAGACTTTGTAAAGCATTTTAATAAATTCATGAAATTTATTAAAAAGGCAAGAGATAAACTTTAATCGTAACAAACTATTTATTTTAACCGGTAGAAATATAGATTACATAACTAAACAAACTATAATTAAACCTTCCCTCGGAGTAAATCCTCCATAGCCTGACATATTAACTGGTAATATGTCAGTCAGAGGTTGGACGTAATATTAATGCGGTGTTGCAGAGGTGTGGATGATGAATGGAGAAATGAAGAGAACGAAGAGTGGAAAGTGTACGTAGGAATTTGTATGTGGAATGAGTGTTTTGGAGTGTTGAGTTCTGGGGATTGACGTGTGTTTTTGGTTGAAGTGCAGTGTGTTTATATAGAAGAAAGGAAGAGGAAGAAGACAGGTTGGAGAGGAGACAGAGCTGAAGACAGACGCGTTAGGGATTTAAGGTAGGCGCCTGATATGGTTTATGGAGTAGATGGATATGTCTGCAGCTGCCGCAAAGGAAGAAGCAAGTCGGCGAAGAAAACCAGTCAACAGTTTCTGGAACTGGGTTTCCTGTCCGTGCTTTTTTCCACGGACTCATTTATCTCTTGTCCGTCCATTTTTCCACGGACATATTTATTTCTTGCTTCTGTCCGCCCCTTGTCCGTCCCTTGTCCGTCCGTAATTCCATAGACTCATTTATGTCCTTGCTTCTGTCCGTCCATTTTTCCACAGACTGGGCTTCAAATTGGCGCGTCCGGACCAGCGTCCGGATCACCATGGTTCGGACAGCTCTATTGTGTCCGCCCTTTTCTCTGCGGACGTACCGCAGACGCATCTTGTCCGTTCTTTTATCATCGGACGGAGCACGGACGTCAAATTGCATTGTCCAGACCACTGTCCGGACCATCATGGTTCGGACAGGTAGAGGTTTCGGACAGTGGTTCGTACGAAATTGTTTTGCGCCTAAAATATTCGTTTCAGCTCCGTTTTAAGATCCGTCTGCGCCTATGCGTTCGTCTCTTCGTCTACTTTGCTCCTAGTTTGGTTTTCCTCATGTTTAACCAATAAATTTATGAGAATACCAATAAAACATAAACAAGAGGAAAACTAAGCAAAGTGGAGAAATGAGCAAGAAAAGTGCTAATATAATATATGAAATACACCTATAAAACTTGCTCATTTGGACACTTATCAACTGCTAAGCACGTCGCCTGCAGACGTTATAATCTGAGTGGTTAAACTGGTGTAAAATTAAGAAAAGAAATTAAAACTCAAAATAAACGTCGGGCTGCAAACAAATCCCGGTCGTAGTAGTATAGCGAATTGTAAGCGACCGGATGTCGAACCGTGGGACTAATATACATATAATAGTACCTAAGCGTGTCACAAAAAGGGGGGAGGATTAATTGACTTGTATAAGAATAAAAAGGACAGATAAAATAAACTAAGTTAACAGATAAATTAAATGGAACTCTGGGTCAGGTTATTAAAATCTGCATAATTAAGCTATCTCTACTAGTTTAATAATTTGGCAAGGTTCCTATTATTTTCTTAAGGTCCGATGAAAACTCAAAAGAACTCGTTTACCTGTAATGCAAGGTCCGATGAAAACTCAAGCAAAATGCCTGTAAACGGCAGAGGAGTATTGAGGAATTACATTTGCAACTGAGTACTAACTTAAACGATGAAAATAAGTTTCCCCAATTTTACGGCTTAATTAACCCATCTGCTTTAACCGATGAAATTAAAAAAGACTTAGTAATGCAATTTAATAAATTCATGAGATTTATTAAATAGGCGAGATAACCTTTAAAACGTAACAAACTGTATATAAATAAACCAGTAAACATATTGCATAATTAATACAAACACATAATAACCATTCCCAGAGTATACGTAACTAGCCTAACATATTAAATAGAAAACAGAAACAAGAGTAATAGAAATCATCTGTAATCACTCCAGCTCGCTCTTCTATTTTGTATACGTGGGACTAGAGGTGAATATGGTGGAAAGTGAAATAAAAATGGAGAAGACGGGAGGAGAGAATGAGATGAACGTGTGATGTGTGGTGAAGTGGTACGGTGATGGATTGTATGGGTGGTGGTTGTGTTTCTTGAGGAGAAGGCTCGTGTGTTTATATAGAGGAAGCGAAGAAGAGAAAATGAAGATAGGCAGACACGTGAGCAAGTTTATTGAGGCGGTGGATAGGATAAAGTTTGATTGCAGCTCATTGATTGCTCATTTATTGCTCGCTTCATTGATTGCAGGGGACAAAGCGTGTGCAGAGTAGATGGATAAGGCAGTGGACGAGTTGCAGAAGTCGGCGAAGGCAAGTTGCAGACGGCGCGCGAGGAGAAAACTGTTCGCGTCTATATTTTTACAAGCGTCCGCTCAGCAACCTCATGCATGTCTGCCTATTTATGAGGCGGTCCTGCTTGTGTCCTCTGCTTTACGTCCGCCCTGGAGATCGCCTTGTGTCCGCCTGGTATATAGGAGTTGCAACTCCTTATGTCCGCCCATGGTACCGCCTGCCAGACCGCCCAAACAACAGGCGGTTGCCCCTGTCGTTGCCTTTCACTCACGTCCGCCTGCTTATTAGGTGGTTGCAGGGGCGGACACACCTCTGTTGTGTGCTCCATACGTGACTCTCTTCTACCGGCTCTAGATTCTTCGTTTGGACCCCGTTTTCTGAGCCGTTTGTATCTATGTGTTCGTCTATTCGTCTACTTTACTTCCAGCTTGGTTTTCCTCATGTTAAACCAATAATTATGTGAGATAAACAATAAAACATAAACTAGAGGAAAACTAACCGAAGTGGAGAAATGAGCAAGAAAAGTGCTAATATTATATATGAAATACACCTATAAAACATGCTCATTTGGACACTTATCACACCCCCCACTTATCTTTTTGCTTGTCCTCAAGCAAAATCACGTACCCAAGTAAGTAGGGAATGCTCAATACTAACAAATATTATTATGAAGGGTAGGAAAAACATGATCTTTAAACTTATTGAGGAGTGTGAAAAATCAACTCTGCTGGTGGCATAGGTGTGCTCAGGGTAAAAACAAAATATAGAGTTCCGGGGTATGATCTAAGGTACTTCAATGTTTCTTTTAGGTGACTGAGAACTTTAACCATGGCCAACTTCTCTCAAGAATGGGCATTGAGGAGAAAACAAAAGGAAAAATAGATTCATGCATTTGTTTCACTTTTGCATAAGGGATGAGAAAATGTAGGCATAACGCCTTTGTATTTAAGAATACTCAACTCTCTTTATTGGTTACCAATGGTGTCTCGCAAGTCCCTTATTATTTTTCTTTCTCTTTTTTTTTAACAGAAAAGCACCCCTTAGCAATCCCTAAGAGAGAAGACAGAAAGAAACCCTGAGCAATAAAATCCAACCATTTGTAGATTATTTGGTCACACCGCATATAAAATGCTCCTCAAAAGTAATCAAAATTTTAAAATTTGTACCATTTATCCTACAATTCATAATAGTATTTATTCTTAAAGAGAACAACCTACATAAAAGGGTCCATAATATTTGAATTGGACAAACGCATGATAAGGAGAGAGATTAAACATTTAAGCACAAAATGTCACCGAAAAGGCACACTTCACCCACTTAAATTGAACCATGTCCTCATTGTTCACCAGAAAACAAGGGAAGGTTTCAGAAGACCTTTTCGGTAAGTAGATAAAATAGAGATATCACAAAGATCACAAATAAACATTTAAGCACATAAACGCTCCTCTGCAATTTTTATTTAAATAAAAGCAAATTAAAGAAACTGGTACTCCCCTGATATTATTTTTGCTTGTCGTTAAAGTAGTTCCCCACACTTGAGCTTCAGCCTCAAGTAGCGTAGCTTGGTTGCAGTGTAGAAATGAAGGTGCACCTGCATAAGACACCAGAAGCAACAAAACTACAAACGGAGTTAAAAGTTAGCAAAAATAAAATTTAAAGAGAACCTGAAAATGAAAAAGAGCAAAAAAAAAACAAAATAAAATAAAAGTACACCCGGGTTGCCTCCCAGGAAGCTGCCCTTCTTTAACGTCTTTGGCTAGACGCCTGCTTTGTTATCCTGGATCAAAACAAAACGTTACCTCGGCATATAAAATAAGAAAATTAATACTCCACAAAATCTGATGTTTGAGGAGGTATTGCCGGGAACGTAGTTCTAACAGAAGACCCGGTGGTGATGATTTTCTTCCTTTTCTTCCTCATTGGAGGATGTAAACATCCTTCTCTTGTAGGTGAGGCTCGTAGAAAGAACGCTGTTTGATATCATCTTCAGAGAAAGTTAATTCTTTGAAGGTGATAGTGGCGTTTTGTTTGGATATCTTGGCGGGAGGTGATGGCAATTCCTTCTCTTTATTTTCGAGGATGTAAGTATCCTCATTGTCTGGGTAAATTATAGAGAAGGAGGGAAAATAACGGTAGTTGATTTGAGAGGGAGGGGACTCCATGATTGGCTCGTCTGTAGTGGGGTGTTCTACCTCTTGAACTGTTTCGCTCTTTGGTTGCTGCTGTTGTTGAGCGATTCTCTCCAGGTAGTCTGGTTGATCTTCTAACCAGAGTTGCTCTTGAAATATGAGACAATCCTCATAATCATGAGCTCCCCCACATATGGAGCAATATAAATCCTGCCAATATTCGAGCGCTTCTTCCATTTGCCACGTACAGATTTTTTTTTTGTGTGTTTTTCTGTATACAAAACGAAACTAATAAAACAGATTAGAAATAAACAGGTTAGAAACAAACATAAAAAATATACAAACAAATATATTAGATAATAATATAAACAACAAACAAAAAATAATATAGACAAAATATTCTAATATAACAAGTGAATAATCCGGGGCTTAGGGACTAGAATAAACTAGTCCCCGGCAACGGCGCCATTTAGCAGACGTTATAATCTGAGTGGTTAAACTGGTGTAAAATTAAAAGAAAAGAAATTAAAACTCAAAAAAAACGTCGGGCTGCAAACAAATCCCGGTCGTAGTAGTATAGCGAATTGTAAGCGACCGGATGTCGAACCGTGGGACTAATATACATATAATAGTACCTAAGCGTGTCACAAAAAGGGGGAGGATTAATTAACTTGTATAAGAATAAAAAGGACAGATAAAATAAACTAAGTTAACAGATAAATTAAATGGAACTCTGGGTCAGGTTATTAAAATCTGCATAATTAAGCTATCTCTACTAGTTTAATAATTTGGCAAGGTTCCTATTATCTTCTTAAGGTCCGATGAAAACTCAAAAAAACTCGTTTACCTGTAATGCAAGGTCCGATGAAAACTCAAGCAAAATGCCTGTAAACGGCAGAGGAGTATTGAGGAATTACATTTGCAACTGAGTACTAACTTAAACGATGAAAATAAGTTTCCCCCAATTTTACGGCTTAATTAACCCATCTGCTTTAACCGATGAAATTAAAAACAGACTTAGTAATGCAATTTAATAAATTCATGAGATTTATTAAATAGGCGAGATAACCTTAAAACGTAACAAACTGTATATAAATAAACCAGTAAACATATTGCATATTTAATACAAACACATAATAACCATTCCCAGAGTATACGTAACTAGCCTAACATATTAAATAGAAAAACAGAAACAAGAGTAATAGAAATCATCTGTAATCACTCCAGCTCGCTCTGCTATTTTGTATACGTGGGACTAGAGGTGAATATGGTGGAAAGTGAAATAAAAATTGAGAAGACGGGAGGAGAGAAATGAGATGAACGTGTGATGTGTGGTGAAGTGGTACGGTGATGGATTGTATGGGTGCTGGTTGTGTTTCTTGAGGAGAAGGCTCGTGTGTTTATATAGAGGAAGCGAAGAGAGAAAAATGAAGATAGGCAGACGCGTGAGCAAGTTGATTGAGGCGGTGGATAGGATAACGTTTGATTGCAGCTCATTGATTGCTCATTTATTGCTCGCTTCATTGATTGCAGGGGACAAAGCGTGTGCAGAGTAGATGGATAAGGCAGTGGACGAGTTGCAGAAGTCGGCGAAGGCAAGTTGCAGACGGCGCGCGAGGAAGAAAACTGTTCGCGTCTATATTTTTACAAGCGTCCGCTCAGCAACCTCATGCATGTCCGCCTATTTATGAGGCGGTCCTGCTTGTGTCCTCTGCTTTACGTCCGCCCTGGAGATCGCCTTGTGTCCGCCTGGTATATAGGCGGTTGCAACTCCTTATGTCCGCCCATGGTACCGCCTGCCAGACCGCCCAAACAACAGGCGGTTGCCCCCTGTCGTTGCCTTTCACTCACGTCCGCCTGCTTATTAGGTGGTTGCAGGGGCGGACACACCTCTGTTGTGTGCTCCATACGTGACTCTCTTCTATCGGCTCTAGATTCTTCGTTTGGACCCCGTTTTCTGAGCCGTTTGTATCTATGTGTTCTCCGGTTTGATCTAGTTTCGTCTATTCGTCTACTTTACTTCCAGCTTGGTTTTCCTCATGTAAACCAATAATTATGTGAGATAAACAATAAAACATAAACTAGAGGAAAACTAACCGAAGTGGAGAAATGAGCAAGAAAAGTGCTAATATTATATATGAAATACACCTATAAAACATGCTCATTTGGACACTTATCACACCCCCACACTTATCTTTTTGCTTGTCCTCAAGCAAAATCACGTACCAAGTAAGTAGGGAATGCTCAATACTAACAAATATTATTATGAAGGGTAGGAAAACATGATCTTTAAACTTATTGAGGAGTGTGAAAAATCAACTGCTGGTGGCATAGGTGTGCTCAGGGTAAAAAACAAAATATAGAGTTCCGGGGTATGATCTAAGGTACTTCAATGTTTCTTTTAGGTGACTGAGAACTTTAACCATGGCCAACTTCTCTCAAGAATGGGCATTGAGGAGAAAACAAAAGGAAAAATAGATTCATGCATTTGTTTCACTTTTGCATAAGGGATGAGAAAATGTAGGCATAACGCCTTTGTATTTAAGAACACTCAACTCTCTTTATTGGTTACCAATGGTGTCCGCAAGTCCCTTATATTTTTTTCTTTCTCTTTTTTAACAGAAAAAGCACCCCTTAGCAATCCCTAAGAGAGAAGACAGAAAAGAAACCCTGAGCAATAAAATCCAACCATTTGCAGATTATTTGGTCACACCGCATATAAAATGCTCCTCAAAAGTAATCAAAATTTTAAAATTTGTACCATTTATCCTACAATTCATAATAGTATTTATTCTTAAAGAGAACAAACCTACATAAAAGGGTCCATAATATTTGAATTGGACAAACGCATGATAAGGAGAGAGATTAAACATTTAAGCACAAAATGTCACCGAAAAGGCACACTTCACCACACTAAATTGAACCATGTCCTCATTGTTCACCAGAAAAAACAAGGGAAGGTTTCAGAAGACCTTTTCGGTAAGTAGATAAAATAGAGATATCACAAAGATCACAAATAAACATTTAAGCACATAAACGCTCCTCTGCAATTTTTATTTAAATAAAAGCAAATTAAAGAAACTGGTACTCCCCTGATATTATTTTTGCTTGTCGTTAAAGTAGTTCCCCCACACTTGAGCTTCAGCCTCAAGTAGCGTAGCTTGGTTGCAGTGTAGAAATGAAGGTGCACCTGCATAAGACACCAGAAGCAACAAAACTACAAACGGAGTTAAAAGTTAGCAAAAATAAAATTTAAAGAGAACCTGAAAATGAAAAAGAGCAAAAAAAAAAGCAAAATAAAATAAAAGTACACCCGGGTTGCCCCCAGGAAGCTGCCCTTCTTTAACGTCTTTGGCTAGACGCCTGCTTTGTTATCCTGGATCAAAACAAAACGTTACCTCGCATATAAAATAAGAAAATTAATACTCCACAAAATCTATGTTTGAGATGTGGAGGTATTGCCGGGAACGTAGTTCTAACAGAAGACCCGGTGGTGATGACTTTTCTTCCTCAAATTGGAGGATGTAAACATCCTTCTCTTGTAGGTGAGGCGTAGTAGAAAGAACGCTGTTTGATATCATCTTCAGAGAAAGTTAATTCTTTGAAGGTGATAGTGGCGTTTTGTTTGGATATCTTGGCGGGAGGTGATGGCAATTCCTTCTCTTATATTTCGAGGATGTAAGTATCCTCATTGTCTGGGTAAATTATAGAGAAGGAGGGAAAATAACGGTAGTTGATTTGAGAGGGAGGGGACTCCATGATTGGCTCGTCTGTAGTGGGGTGTTCTACCTCTTGAACTGTTTCGCTCTTTGGTGCTGCTGTTGTTGAGCGATTCTCTCCAGGTAGTCTGGTTGATCTTCTAACCAGAGTTGCTCTTGAAATATGAGACAATCCTCATAATCATGAGCTCCCCACATATGGAGCAATATAAATCCTGCCAATATTCGAGCGCTTCTTCCATTTGCCACGTACAGATTTTTTTTTTTGTGTTTTTCTGTATACAAAACGAAACTAATAAAACAGATTAGAAATAAACAGGTTAGAAACAAACATAAAAAAATAATACAAAACAATATATATTAGATAAATAATATAAACAACAAACAAAAAAAATAATATAGACAAAATATTCAATATAACAAGTGAATAATCCGGGGCTTAGGGACTAGAATAAACTAGTCCCCGGCAACGGCGCCATTTAGCAGACGTTTAATCTGAGTGGTTAAACTGGTAAAATTAAAAAAAAAGAAAAGAAATTAAAACTCAAAATAAACGTCGGGCTGCAAACAATCCCGGTCGTAGTGTATATAGCGAATTGTAAGCGACCGGATGTCGAACCGTGGGACTAATATACATATAATAGTACCTAAGCGTGTCACAAAAGGGGGGAGGATTAATTGACTTGTATAAGAATAAAAAGGACAGATAAAATAAACTAAGTTAACAGATAAATTAATGGAACTCTGGGTCAGGTTATTAAAATCTGCATAATTAGCTATCTCTACTAGTTTAATAATTTGGCAAGGTTCCTATTATTTTCTTAAGGTCCGATGAAACTCAAAAGAACTCGTTTACCTGTAATGCAAGGTCCGATGAAAACTCAAGCAAAATGCCTGTAAACGGCAGAGGAGTATTGAGGAATACATTTGCAATGAGTACTAACTTAAACGATGAAAATAAGTTTCCCCCAATTTTACGGCTTAATTAACCCATCTGCTTTAACCGATGAAATTAAAAACTGACTTAGTAATGCAATTTAATAAATTCATGAGATTTATTAAATAGGCGAGATAACCTTTAAAACGTAACAAACTGTATATAAATAAACCAGTAAACATAATGCATAATTAATACAAACACATAATAACCATTCCCAGAGTATACGTAACTAGCCTAACATATTAAATAGAAAAACAGAAACAAGAGTAATAGAAATCATCTGTAATCACTCCAGCTCGCTCTGCTATTTTGTATACGTGGGACTAGAGGTGAATATGGTGGAAAGTGAAATAAAAATGAGAAGACGGGAGGAGAGAAATGAGATGAACGTGTGATGTGTGGTGAACTGGTACGGTGATGGATTGTATGGGTGGTGGTTGTGTTTCTTCAGGAGAAGGCTCGTGTGTTTATATAGAGGAAGCGAAGAAGAGAAAATGAAGATAGGCAGACGCGTGAGCAAGTTGATTGAGGCGGTGGATAGGATAACGTTTGATTGCAGCTCATTGATTGCTCATTATTGCTCGCTTCATTGATTGCAGGGGACAAAGCGTGTGCAGAGTAGATGGATAAGGCAGTGGACGAGTTGCAGAAGTCGGCGAAGGCAAGTTGCAGAAGGCGCGCGAGGAAGAAAAACTGTTCGTGTCTATATTTTTACAAGCGTCCGCTCAGCAACCTAATGCATGTCCACTCAAGTTGCCCCTTGTCGTTTGCCTTCTTTCACTCACGTCCGCCTGCTTATTAGGTGGTTGCAGGCGGACACACCTCTGTTGTGTGCTCCATACGGGATCTCTTCTACCGGCTCTAGATTCTTCGTTTGGACCCGTTTTCTGAGCCGTTTGTATCTATGTGTTTGTCTATTCGTCTACTTTACTTCCAGCTTGGTTTTCCTCATGTTAAACCAAAAATTATGTGAGATAAACAATAAAACATAAACTAGAGGAAAACTAACCGAAGTGGAGAAATGAGCAAGAAAAGTGCTAATATTATATATGAAATACACCTATAAAACATGCTCATTTGGACACTTATCATCGCCCATGCTGTTGTAAGTTGCGGCCTCCTTGTGATTGGAGCGCTCATCCTACCGCTATTAAGTGCGGGTATTGTTGTTCAATCGGGATCCATCTCCGGGACTTCCAGTTCTTGGAATCTACCATATATGTCGGTTCTTGTTTACTGTGTGATTGCTTCACCACTGCCAGACGGGTATTCCCGAGTATGAGAGGACTTTCCTTCTCTCTGACGTCCTTCCCAAGTTATACAATGGGGTTCGCGGCGGGTAGGACTGGTATTGTAGGCATCCGGTACTCACCGGTGGTTCCTACCTAGCATATCTCTAATGCTAACACTCAGCCCTTAGCCTAAGCTTCTAATCCTAACTCGGTATTTCCTAAACTCGGTATTTCCAGTCATCAGAGCGATACTTCGCTCTGATACCACTTTGTAACACCCCTACCGTTAATACTGTCATTACTATCCAATCTCTCGTGCTTTCAGATTCACGCAGCGGATACATACTTACATACGGTGGGTGATACAATGCCGTAGTCACCCACGTGACTAACACAGCTACTTCTACTACATACAGCATCGGTCTGATGGACCGGAATCCCGAGTTTACTAAATGCCGTTACTACACATCTACAATACATACCCCATTTACCAATAAATACTACATGTTCCATTCAACACTTTGGTCCTTTACAATACATACATTACAAGGTACATAACCGAGTTTACTAAATCCTTATACAAATACAATACCTCTTTCAATACCTTACATACTCACTATGAGTCTACATCTACCCATTCCTCACATCTGCATACTTACAATGCATAAGGTGTACCCCTTGGTACACTACTACTTCAAGACTACGAGTTCAACACTGTTTCCTACAATCTACATATCACCGGTCTCTTATTGCGACCATCTGCTTCGGGTACCTGCACACTAAAAACGTTCCCCCTAGGGGGTCAGCTTTCGCTGCATATGATAACCGCATACCCCGTGTACTAGTGAGGGTACGCCGACCACTGGTCGAATACATGCAATTCATTTTATGCATACATACATGCATACATACTTTCGTACATAATATTACAATACTTTACAAGACATACATACATACACACAGTACCATACACACAGGAAGACAATACAAGTCAACCAAATTCTAACCTTCTTCTGGGCTACACATACACGATACATACATGATACTTACACAATACATACATACTCATACTTTACTTACTTACTTACTCAAGTCAAGTCGTCGGGACCTCCGGCCCGGGGACTACTCTGTCCCACCACCGGGATTTTCTTGGTTCACTAATCTAGGATGCTACCCATTTAAGGTATTTGGGCCGTGGACCAGTTAAGAACCAGAATCGGATCCAACCTCTTGTGTCTCCTCATCCTCATGCGTGGCCGAAGCTATATCGGACTTCTACTCATTCCAATTTACTTAGTACTTTGTTAGGAGTTAGGTGGTTAGGAATTAGTAGAAGTCATTCACTCAAGCACCACATACACAAATACATTGCTCAATACACATTCATACAAAATACACATAATAACTTCACATAACGGGAACGGGTCTCTTTAGGAACCGTACCGAACATAATTAGTCAACTTGGAGAGCCTAGAGAATGATGTCAAACTCATGTTAAGCTCGTTACATAACTTGTTACCGTTCTGTTGAATGAACAAATAACTTAACCCCAAGGTGCGTCGGATATAGTGATCCAAGCATACCATACATTAAATTCCCCCTAGTTCAAACGTGAGTCAGATAAATAGCCTTGGTTAAGCTTGAGGGTGATTGTAGACCAAGAAGGAAAACAAACATTACATACAGAGAGTGTCGAACCTGATACAGATATCGATCCCTGTACTTACACGCGTAGCCAGAACGACCGGACTCCTCATTCCCGGTTAACACTTGTTAGAAGTCCCATTGTTGGAACTTAATACTTTAGATCACAAGTAGGTGTTTAGGTCCAGTAAGACACACAAGGGAGATGAGATACACTTTATCAGCACAACCACAACTAGCTCATACATAGTAGTCGTAGTTAGAACGTTCCTTAAGTTGAAATGTTAAAACCGAGTACCGCTCTCTTACGTATCCTAATTTAGTTGACTAACGAGTTAGCACGTACTGGAGGTTAACGGTACCGGTACACTCACGTTACATTAATAAAAATGACTGTAAACTCATTTCATGATTTAAGTCTTACAAAGTCATAAACATACAGAAAAACGAACAACACACAAGCCGGTGTAAACCGGTAGCAAACAGACTGCAAGGAAACCATACCTTGGTCCTTGCTGCGTACGAGTTCCACCGAAAGTAGTTCCAATACATGATTAATAATGTCGGTTAATTAACTTTTTTAACTTCCGATATGCTAAGCATTTTACATGATTGCAAGACATGTTTTTATGCTTAAACTTACACTTGATTATCTTCATTATACCCACTAGGAATTACTACCTAAGCCACATCTCTTTTCTACATTTTTTTTACAAGTATAGGCCGACCGACCTTCCGACCGACCCAACCTGGGTCAGTCCGTTCCAGTAACAATTCCGGGTTTGAAAATTCTACTCTGACCGACCTTGACAGGGTCGGTCCCAAGGTCGGTTCATTCCAGAAACATTTTGGTTCTTTATTTTTAGCCCGACCGACCCAACTCCCTGGGTCGGTCGATTCCAGAAACATTTCCCATTGCCTTATTACAGTCCGACCGACCCAGTCAGGGTCGGTCCCATGGGTCGGTCGACTGTAGAACTTTCCCAAAACTTTGTCTAACTTTCTCTAAACTTTTCCTCTAGCCTTCCAATGTTTTAAACATCATTTGGCACACTTAAACCTTCATATAACATCCATCAAACTCATTTTCTAACTCACTTCTAACTCCTCAAAACACTTACTCATTTCCTTACAAAATTTCTAACACTTGTAATGTTTTCCTTAAGTTTCTAAGTGGTAGTTTTATACCTATTGCATCTACTAACCAAAGTGTTCTCCACAACATAATAACTACTCCAAAAGCATTATTTTGCATCCCTATCATCCCTTTTTCATGAACTTCCCTAGTCTTCCTCATAAGTTCATTCTTACCCTTTACAATACATTATTTTCCCCTTGTTTTCCAAAACTTGCACAAGTCTTAAATACACTCCCACCATGACTTTGGGGTATCCTAAGTCACCCATATAATCTCTAAACTTCCTTGAAAAATGACTAAGTCATTAACACTTATAAACACTTGAATTCCCCTTTCTTTCACCAAATCAACCCATAATACTTCCTAGTACAACCTAGATCACCAACCTCATTACAACACCTAAAACTTCTTGTTCCCTACTCAAATTTTGACATAGCTTAGCTAGCACTTTCTTACACCAAAAACAAAGTTTTTACACCTTTAAACACTCAAGAACATTTATCCACACAAGAATGCTCTTTACACACAACTAAACCTTATACTACACTACATCACAAGATAGTGCATAATTTAAATTGCTCGACACTTAGGCCCTTAAATAACATGGCTCTTAGGCCCTTAAATTGTATAAATCTTAAATACTGAATTTCCCACATAATAATTGCCTTTAACCTACAAATACAAACAACATCACATATGCCCTTTAATAACCTCCTTGAGGATAGTTTTCTAGCTCATTTACCATTGTAATTCACCTTGATATTCTTAAACTATCTCCTTTTTCTCATTTGCTCCTTAGTCAAAAGTTCACAAGTATAGTCATTGTTCTTTCTCCTAGGTTTTATAACCCCTTTTTCCCAATGTAAACTCTACACTAAGCTCATCACATATCTAAATCCCATTCCCTTAAACAATAAAACACCTTAAGGTAAGTAATTTACCTTATTCTTTCACAAGCTCACAAACTTTCCTCCTTAGGTTTTTTCCTTGATCAATCTCGGTCACCACTTAAACTCTCCTTGCCAATGTTCTAACCAATATCCAATGACTCCAATGAGTACTAGATAATACATTAACCCTAAGGAACAAACCTAGGTTGAAAATGTGCTTTAAGGTATTAAGGTGATTGTTTTACCTTGGTTTCTCAAGACAAGCTTGGATATGAAGCAAGAAGGACCTCCTCTATCCTTTGGAGAGTAGAAAACAAGCTAGAACAAGGCATTAAAATGAAGCCTCATGAGCATGTATTTTTGGTCATGAAGAAAAGTGATGGAAACCTAGATTTTCTTACACTTTCTTTACCTTAGAGAATGGAGAAGCCAATGGAGTCTCCAAGCTTGAGTTTCCTCCTCTAATGGTGGTTTGGCTTGGCACCAAAATGGAGCTCTTGAAGTTTTGAAAAGATAGAAAGAAAGACCTTGAGCTAACTAAGAAGAATATGTAATTTGTTTTGGTTTTGGAGCTAAAATGAGCAAGATGTGTGCAAAGGAAGTTGAAGCTTGCATTGGGATGCTCTTCACGTCAATGGAGAAGGGAGAGAGCAACTCAAAACCGGTGGGAACAAGAGAGAATGAAGAGGTGAGGAGAGAGGTATGTAAAGTGAGATATTTATGTATAAAGTAAATAGTAGTTTTTACTTTATCTTATAATTTCCTTTCTTATTTGCTCATGTGGTGAATCATCACCTTAAAAATCTGCCACCCCCTTTAATTAAGCTAGTCATGGTCTTGTTTGACCAACTAAATAAACTAAATTGACTTACTTTGACTAATGTCTTAAACTAGCACTATTTAGTTACTATTCACTAACCAAGGCACATATTTATGAAAATTTTTGATTTCCCATTGATTTAGACTTCCTAATGTGATACTAATTAGTACACATGTTAATTAAAGAGTAATGATGGACATTTAGCCACTCAAAAACCATTTACAAGACAATTTTTCAAAAATGTGCTTTAAGACTCCTTAAAGCACATTTTGTGTTTTAACTTGTTTTCAAGCTTGGTTTTCTTTGTTAATTGATTTAAAATGACCATTAGGATATTACTAAGGTCTTAGAACAATATTTGGGTACTCACCCAAGTCTCTCCAATCTTAGAGCACGTTTTCGCTTAAACTGCTCTTTTGGTGTTTCCTTATATTTTCTTTGATTAGGAATGTTTCTAAGGCATTATTTAGCCTCCTTATAACTTAGTTTATCATTTAGACACCATATCTAAGTTTGGGGTATTTCAATCTACCCCCCTTAAAAGAACTTTGTCCCCAAAGTTCACATATATGCTTAACCATTCACGGTACTCAATTCCCTTAATCTTAACACCACATCTTATATTCACATTCACACATCTCAAGACTCGAAGGTCAATCTCAAATACAGTACATAAGTATTATACATAACTCAAACTTAACACCAACGTGTAGCAACTTACACAAATTCACATCTTAAACAACCAAACAAACGACAACAAGTTCGTTTCCTAACTCAAAAGCGAGGAAGCTCTACCCCCCTTAAAAAGGGGTACGCCCCGTACCCTATACAGACGATCTAGTCAGTAAACAAAGAAGGGTACTTCGCCCTCATCTTATCCTCCAATTCCCACGTGGCCTCTTCGACATCCTGGTTAGACCAGAGAACCTTCACCAGTCGCACTGACTTGTGGCGAGTGTCCCTAGTCTTACTGTCCAAGATTCTCTGAGGAGTCTCCACGGATCTCATACTCGGTTCTAAAGTCAACCTCTCTAACACATGGAGGGGTGGTGCATGTACTTCTTTAGCTGTGAGACATGGAAAACATCAGGCACTTTACCCAGTTCAGCGGGTAAATTCAACCTGTAAGCAACCGGGCCCACCCGCTCCGTAATCTCATACAGACCAACAAACTTCGGGCTTAATTTGCCCTTCTGCCCAATCCTGAATACACCCTTCATCGGTGAAACTCGCAGAAATACCTGGTCGCCCACCGTGAACTCCAGGTCCCGTCGTCGAACATCAGCATACGACTTTTGCCTATCTTGAGCAGCTTTCATGTTCTCCCTGACTTGCTGAACTTCAGCCTTAACTTGCTCTAAGTACTCTGGTCCTATAATGACCGTCTCACTCGACTCATCCCAGCAGAGCGGTGTACGACATGGTCTACCGTACAACGCTTGAAAAGGTGCCATCTTGATCGAAGCGTGATAGCTGTTGTTGTATGAAAACTCGATCAGATGTAGTCTGTCAATCCAACTGCCCTGGAAGTCTAAGGCACATGCCCTCAGCATGTCCTCGAGTGTCTGAATCGTACGCTCAGTCTGACCATCTGTCTGAGGATGGAACGCGGTACTCAGCTTGAGTTCTGTACCCAATGCTTCTCTGGTAGCTTTCCAGTACCTCGAAAGGAATCTGGTATCTCTATCTGACACTATGGTCTTCGGTATCCCGTGATGTCTCATGATTTCTTTCTCAAACAACTCAGCTAATTTGGTCACCTTCCAAGTATCCTTCATCGGTATGAATCGGGCTACTTTGGTAAGGCGATCCACCACCACCCATATCATGTTGAGACCTCCCCTAGCAGGTGGGAGTCCAACTACAAAGTCCATGGAGATATCATGGAACTTCCACTCCGAACTGGCATCGACTGTACCATTCCGCCCGGTCGTCGGTGCTCGAATTTTACCTTCTGGCATGTGAGACACCTCAAGACGAACTCGGTAACATCTGTCTTCATCCCCGACCACCAGAAGTATCTCTTCATGTCTTTATACATTTTAGAGGCTCCCGGATGGATGGAAACTGAAGAACAGTGTGATTCCCTAAGTATACGGTCTTTCAGATCCGTGTTGCCCTGTGGTATACATAACCGGCCCTTAAGTCTGATCAGATCATCGTCGTGAAGTCTAAAGTCATATTTCTGACTCTCAAAGGTACCATCTGTCAGCTTCTGTCTGACCTCTCTCATGTACTCATCTGTCCTCTGAGCCTCTCGCACCTCATCAACCAAGCTGGAGAAAGAGACTAGCGAATGGAGTGAGTGCTCGACGGCTCAGGGCGTCTGCTACAACATTGGCCTTTCCCTCTTTGTATTGGAGGTCAATGTCATAGTCTTTCAAGAACTCTAACCATCTCCTATGTATGAGATTCAACTCCTTCTGAGTAAATATGTATCTTAAGCTCTTATGATCGGTGTAGATCGTCACACTAACCCGTATAAGTAGTGGCGCCATATCTTCAAAGCGAAGACTACAACTCCCAGCTCCAAATCATGTGTGGGGTAGTTCTCCTCATGTTTCTTCAACTGGCGTGAGGCATATGCCACCACCTTGCCATGTTGCATGAGCACGCAACCCAGCCCTCTGCCGGATGCATCACAATAAACCTCAAAGCCCTCTGTACCGTCTGGAATGGTCAGAACCGGTGCAGTGGTCAGTGAGTCCTTCAAACTCTGAAATGATTTCTCACAGTCGATCGTCCACAAGAACGGTGCATCTTTCTTCATCAGACTGGTCATCAGCTTCACGACCTTGCTGAAATCCCTAACAAACCTCCTGTAGTAACCTGCCAGACCGAGAAAGCTCTGGATGTCGGTAACAGTCTTCGGCCTTGGCCAGTACGTACGACATCAATCTTTGCTGGATCCACTGAGATCCCAGCATCCGAGATGACATGACCTAGGAAAGAGACCTGGTCAAGCCAAAACTCACATTTGGAGAACTTAGCATATAGCTGGTTCTCCCCCAATATTTCCAATACTCTCCTCAGATGTTCCTCATGTTCAGCCTTAGATTTCGAGTATATCAAAATATCATCAATAAACACCACAACCGACTTGTCCAGCTGCTCCCGGAACAAGCGGTTCATCAGATCCATAAACTTCGCCGGTGCGTTCGACAAACCGAACGGCATCACTGTAAACTCATAGTGGCCGTATCGTGTCCGGAATTCCGTCTTCTCAATGTCTCCCTCCTTAATGGCTATCTGATGATACCCCGATCTGAGATCAATCTTGGAGAACACAGATGCTCCCTACAACTGAATGAACAGATCGTCAATACGGGGGAGTGGGTACTTATTCTTCACTGTTACTGCATTCAGCTCTCTGTAGTCGATGCAGAGGCGGAGACTACCATCCTTCTTCTTCACGAAGAGGACTGGCGCTCCCCATGGTGACACACTTGGTCTTATAAATCCCTTATCTAACAAATCTTTCAACAGTTCTTTCAATTCATTCATCTCTGCCGGAGCCATGCGGTATGGTGCCTTGGCTATTGGTCCGGTACCAGGTAGCAGCTCGATGGTGAACTCTACCTCCCAAGTGGGTGGCATGCCTGGCAGTTCCCGTGGAAATAGGTCAGGGAACTCCGACACTACCGGTAAGTCAGGGTCGAACTCGGGATCTCTCTCTATGTCCTGTACATACCAGAGGTACACTTCTTCTTTTCTCCTCAATTCCTTATACATTGCCAAGGCGGTGATGATCTTAGTCGAAGGCTCTCTGGGCCTCTGGCGTATATGATATTGTTACCCCAGACGGACTCCTGAGCAGCAATCTAATGCTCGGCGCAGAGGATACATCCCTTGTGCCGCTCCAACCAGTTCATCCCGAAGATAACATCAAATCCTAGCTCACTGAAGTCAATAAAACTGACTGGAAAGTCTTCCCCCTTAATTCTGACAATGGCTCCTCGGTAGTAGCGAGTACAACGAACCTTCTCCTTAGACGGGAGCGTAACCGTGAAGTCGGGTAGTTCATCAGCGTCTAGCCCCAACCTGCTCGCGAAATGATGCCGAGACAAAGGTATGCGAGGCCCCTGAGTCGAAGAGAACTGATGCCTGATCCCCATTAATCGGAAAGGTGCCGGTGAGGATAGTACCCGCTGGCGTCGGCCCTGTGCCTCTGTAAGTATGCTTAGCGCACCTTCCCTACCGAGTCCATAACCTAATTGTGTTCACAAGCTTCATGATTATTGGATGATAACAAGAGTCGTAACAATTTATGAACAACACTGTTATTTTTATTCATAACCATCCTGTTTACAACATGTGCTTCAATCTTACCTCTCGTTCCTCATCTCATTCTAACATTACATGACTAATATTGTCTAAGGTTAGGTTAATCTCCCAGGTCTCATATGCGTCGCATTAATTACTGCTGACGTTGTTTGTATTCAGCTTGATTCTCTTAATCCCATGGTATAACATCCTTGATTTTCTTCCATAATTAATACTCTCCTGACTTAAGTACCAAACTTATTTATTCGCACGGTCCGCACGCTTCTGCTCGCCGTACAAAAACTCGGCATCATCCCCCAATGGACCAAGACAACGGGTATCCCTCTTTCGAGAGACGCCGTTTCTCGTCCTTGTCCTGGTGTAGTCCAAGTCGCCTATCCTTCTCGTAGAAGTTTACAATGCAAATGTCTGCCTGAATGTCTGGAATCGTTCATAGTGATACCTAAATCATTATAAGTCATTTAAGCACCTTAATCTCACCCTTTTTTCATCAGACAACCTCTAGAACTTCCTAGTACTATTACTTCCTTAGTCATGAAATCTCCTTAGAACACCTTAACACTTAAGTTCTTCACTAAATTTTGCCATGGGTTCTCTAGTATATAGTTACATCCAAACACTTGGTTTTTCACCAACCAACAACCAAGATCACTCAAATTCTCATCACAACACCTTAACACACAATTTACACAAAACTACACCACAACATCATATAGTGTATAAACTTAAAATGCTTGGCACTTAGGCCCTTAAATGACAATAATCTTAACCACTGAATTTCCACATATATTTGCCTTTAACCTGCGAATACACACAACAAGGCTCCCATTGAAATAAAATGCTTCTTGTAATTCACCTTGATATTCTTAAACTATCTCTTTTTTTCTCATTGCTCCTTAGTTAAAAGTTCACAAGTATAGTCATTGTTCTTTCTCTCCTAGGTTTTATAACCCCTTTTTCCCAATGTAAACTCTACACTAAGCTCATCACATATCTAAATCCATTCCCTTAAACATAAAACACCTTAAGGTAAGTAATTTACCTTATTCTTTCACAGCTCACAAACTTTCCTCCTTAGGTTTTTCCTTGCTCAATCTCAGTCACCACTTAACTCTCCTTGCAAATGTTCTAACCAATATCCAATGACTCCATGAGTACTAGATAATACATTAACCCTAAGGAACAAACCCTAGGTTGAAAATGTGCTTTAAGGTATTAAGGTGATTGTTTTACCTTGGTTTCTCAAGACAAGCATGGATATGAAGCAAGAAGGACCTCCAATATCCTTTGGAGAGTAAAAACAAGCTAGAACAAGGCATTAAATGAAGCCTCATGAGCATGTATTTTCGGTCATGAAGAAAAGTGATGGAAACCTAGATTTTCTTACACTTTCTTTACCTTAAGAGAATGGAGAAGCCAATGGAGTCTCCAAGCTTGAGTTTCCTCCTCTAATGGTGGTTTGGATTGGCACCAAAATGGATCTCTTGAAGTTTTGAAAAGATAGAAAGAAAGACCTTGAGCTAACTAAGAAGAATATGTAATTTTTTTGGTTTTGAGCTAAAATGAGCAAGATGTGTGCAAAGGAAGTTGAAGCTAGCATGGGGCTGCTCTTCACGTCAATGGAGAAGGGAGAGAGCAACTCAAAACCGGTGGAACAAGAGAGAATGAAGAGTGAGGAGAGAGGTAAGTAAGTGAGATATTTATGTATAAAGTAAATAGTAGTTTTTACTTTATCTTATAATTTCCTTTCTTATTTGCTCATGTGGTGAATCATCACCTTAAAAATCAGCCACCCCCTTTAATTAAGCTAGTCATGGTCTTGTTTGACCAACTAAATAAACTAAATTGACTTACTTTGACTAATGTCTTAAACTAGCACTATTTAGTACTATTCACTAACTAAGGCACATATTTGTGAAATTTTTGATTTCCCATTGATTTAGACTTCCTAATGTGATACTAATTAGTACACATGTTAATTAAAGAGTAATGATGACATTTAGCCACTCAAAACCCATTTACAAGACAATTTTTCAAAATGTGCTTTAAGACTCCTTAAAGCACATTTTGTGTTTTAACTTGTTTTCAAGCTTGGTTTTCTTTGTTAATTGATTTAAAATGACCATTAGGATATTACTAAGGTCTTAGAACAATATTTGGGTACTCACCCAAGTCTCTCCAATCTTAGAGCACGTTTTCGCTTAAACTGCTCTTTTGGTGTTTCCTTATATTTTCATTGATTAGGAATGTTTCTAAGGCATTATTTAGCCTCCTTATAACTTAGTTTATCATTTAGACACCATATCTAAGTTTGGGGTATTTCACAACAGGACCATGGAGGGATATTTTAGGTATGTAGAGCCAAAGGGGTGACCAAAGATGCACCTTATGTCTTCTCTCAGAATCATATTCCTTGTCTTGAATCGTCTAGCTGCTTCGTGTTGAAATTGTTTTCGAGCTTCTGGACATGGACTTTTGAAGTCGTCCTTTACACCATTTCTCCTCTTTTTGTCATTCGGATTTCCTCGAGGCATTTCGGGTTTACCTCTTTGTTTTATCCTTTCCTGACTTTGCCTTCGGGGTTCTTGTGTTTCCCGGTTTTGGGCTTTGAGAGCTGTTTTGATGTGAGCTCTTTAGATCCTGTGTCACTCTGGGACCAATTACGGATCACTTCGTCATGCTGATAGTGGTGTTGCTTCTTTAGACTGATGAAACGTTATCTGAGAGTCTGACTCTTCGCTTCCTTTGGTCACCGGGTCGGACATTCATCATTGGCTAGGTTATTTTATGGAGTTCATAATATCGAAAAGGGATATATGAAAGGCTCAGCGGGGGTGCCTAGGGTTTAATGTCAGGGTTCACAAGCTTTTGGCTATATGGTGTTGTACCTTGGTGCTTCGTCATTCCTGATAGTTGTGTATCCGCTCTTTGTTACTTTTCGCAGGTCTAAGAGTAGATTTACAAATTATTTCCTTCGGTCGGAGTTATGCCGTTTACCTCACCTTTGAATGTGGACTCACTGGAGTCGTGTAAAAATGACACACTAATTTGCTCATGGTTTTTCCACTTTTAGACACTTTCGCGAGGTTTTCACTCGGAAACTCGTTCTCACATTTTAAAAAAGATAAAAGATGATGAACTTAAACTTAGATTGCCCCTAGTATTAATCCAGGGTTTATGACGACAATTTGAGAAATGTGGACTTCGAACCGCTATGTGGTTTGTTTGGATGCTTAGGGGTGAGCTGAAATACCCCGAACTTAAATATGGCAATTAAAATTTTCCTAATAGTATTTAAGAGCCTCATAATGCTTAAGTAATTTTGGTAAGGAAAAATAAATCCAAAGAAACAAGAAACGCTTAAAAGCGAAAAACACTAAATAAGCGTTAAATAACCATAGGAGGTATGAGACCTTGGTAAGTGTATTATAAGGATTCTAAAGGCTTAATAAGACCTAAGTAATCATGAGGGAACAAGTCCCGAAGAAAACGGATCCTTAAAACGGATTATAAACACAAACGAACCTTAAAGCGCGTTTTTCGAGGAAACCGGGAAAATGCGTCTTTAAGCGGGTCAAATAACTCGTAACAATTCTGGTCAACAAATAGTCATTAATAACATTAGTGAAGGTCTAGAGCCAATAAAACCAATAAAACGAGAAAATAGTAAAAACTGTCAAAAACGGGAAGTTGTGGGGTAAAAGCATAAATAAACCAAACTAGTGTGTCCACTATTGTAAATAAAAATTTTAAAACCCACAAGGGCTGTGTATCAGCCGATCCCCCTTCCCTCTCACACACAAGAAATAAATAAAGAAAGAAAGAAGAAAAGAAAGAAGAAAGAAAAAATAATACAAAAAGTAAAAGAACACTCTCTTTCCTCACTTTTCTTCTCTCTCTCCTCCCATTTCTTTCTTCCCCATCGGACTCCCTCTCTTCCTCCTCCCTCCTTGCTGCGATTTTGAGCTCCCCACTACAACAATGGAAGCTCTCTCTTCTTCTTCATGCTCTACCTCCATGTGAGCTCCAAATGTAAAAATAATTACATATTCTTACTCCCCTCATCCTCCTCTACACTTCTCTCTTTTCAAAATCCAAAAAATGAGGAAGTTTATTTTCGTGGGTATACCCCATTGGTGAAGAAAATAGCATCAATGTGTAGCTTGGAGTCCCCTCTCTCCATTAAGGTAAAAATCTACATGAAAAACTCATGTTTTCACTATCTCCTTTCATAACCGATTTTACCCTTTGTAATGCCTTGTTTTCTCTCTCTCTCTTTTGAGCATCAACTCAACCTTGCAATGGTGGTGGATTCCCCTTCTTGAACCAAGGGCTAAAACCCCTCCTAAAACACTCCAAAGGTAAACCCTAAAAATTAGTGTTCTAAACCTTACTATGAACTAGCATTAATTTAAGGTTAGTATGTTAATTATACATGTTTTGTGTGTTTTGGGTGATGGGAATGGAGCTTGGAAATTCCATTCCCCATGTAGCCGATTTTGGTGCAAAAGAGAGGAAGAAGGGAATGGGAAAAGAAATGAAGGAGAGATAAGCTCAAGGTAAGAGCTCCTTCCTAATGTTAAATTCTATTGCGTTAGAGTAATGGGAATGGGTAAACAAATAAAAGAACCTAAACTATTGTATTAGTATTGAAGTTTTGAGTACTTGGGAACTAGTAAGTAAATTGTAGGCCTTAGAGCCAAGTATATTGTGTATGAGTATTGGTATTGATGATTGATGGAGTATTGATGTATTGAGATGGATTTATATTGCTTTCATTGCTGGTAGGACCCTTGTAAGGGTGTGGCTAGTTTAGGAATGAATTTGATGAGAAAATGTGTATGTGGGGAAGTAAGAAAAGTAGGTGAACTATGGCAAAATTTTGGTAGAAAATGTACATGTAGGGATGACTTGGTGAATGGGAGAACCAAGGTGTGTATTGGGTTTAGTAAGAGGTATTTAGTAACCATGGAATGGTAGTTGTGGTATGAGAATGAAGGGTGTAAAATTTGTAGCAAAGGGGTATCAAATGCATTATGGAAACTAGGAAAAATTAGTGTGCAAGATGTAGTGAAATGGATGTTGGACTTGGGTATAGATATTGAATTTGCTTGGAAATGTATTTAGGGTGCTAGGAGAGGCATCGGTAGAGGGAGTATCGAATGGTAGAGTTGAGTTTAAAAATCTATAGCATGAGTAAAACAAAAACTGTTACATTTGTTGGAAAAGAAGTGAGGAAATTGTGTAAGTTGATTGAAGGATTTAGGAATGGGATTGGTAGATGAATTGATGTATTAGGAAGCCTAATGGGTGCTAAAACATATGAGATTACATGTAGGAAGATTGAGGAAGAATGGGTAAGAAAAGAAAATAAAAACAGGGTCTGTAGCAACATTTTGCTACCGACCGACCCAAAGGCTGGATCGGTCGGTGGGTCGGTCGGGGCTTAAGTAGTGAGAAGTAAACATTCTGGAACGGACCGACCCAGGAGCCGTGAGTCGGTCGTGGGTCGGTCGGGCTTGAATTCCCAATTGTCAAAGTTTCTGACTTCGATCGACCCAGAGGTTGGGTCGGTCGGTGGGTCGGTCAGAGCTTGGACAACGGGACTGAAACTTACTGGGATGGACCGACCCAGGGTTTGGGTCGGTCGGCCCTAACTTACAAAAAAAAAAATAATAATGTAACAACCATATATATGTATATATGTATGGATATGTACATATATATGGGACCTAAGTAATACACCATTAAGGTAACACTAATGGTGAGGAAGTAAATACATAAGTGGAAATAAGTATGAGGATTAGTTAAGAAAGTTGAAAGTATGAGAACGTTAAGTTAAACCAAGTAATGGGATAACGGGGTAAGTACGGGAGTAGTTGCTATGAATGTATTGTAGTGCTTAGTATTAATTGAACCATTTGGCATGTAGTCATTGGTTCGAGACTAGGACTTGAGGACAAGTATGGGCTAAGAAGCAAGGGAACACCCGATAAGTAAATCAACGGTGAAAGGTATGATTTCTTCATGCCCTGTATCCTAATCTGGTTACCCCGATTTGTGTGCTTACTTGATCACTTAATAAGATAAACGCATGAATCGGACTATATTGCACTTACTTGTGCTTGTTTACGTTGTTCTCGATATTTGTCTTGAACAATAGTTTGTATAATTCATGAAATATATGAATGATGATGAAGTGTATTCGAATCTTGTATTGTACTTAAGTATTTATTGATGTTTGTGATGCAATTCTTATTGCTATGTATGTAAATTGTATGTTAAAATCAATGCCATGTTATCATGACAATTGGTTGCGTGCATCCCGGTAGCCGACGGGCTACACGTTAGCCATGGGTTGCTGAGCCCCTTTGGGGCACCATATTTTATTTTGCAGGATGAGGATCGAGGAAGCGAAGTGGCTCTAGATTCCTAGGTGTTATGAAATACTTTTGGTAGTTTGGATGTTGGACCCGGGATACGTCTGTGCTCCTGTGGTGATATATTTTGGGATGACAGTTATACAGTCATGGTTGTAAATATTGATACTCGGTATAGTTCGTGAAATACCCCGTAATTAAAAATAGTGGTTAATTAGGCTAATAAATAATTTAGAAGCTTAATTAAGTGTAAATAATCATGAGGGAACAAATCCCGAAGAAAACAGATCCTTAAAAAGGATTAAAAACGTTAACGAACGTAAAGCACTTTTTTCGAGGAAACCGGGAAAACGTGCCTTTAAGCGGGTCAATAGACTCGTAACAATTTTGGTCAACTAAATAATCATTATAAAAATTAGTGATGCTTTAGAACCAATAAAATCAATAAAACGAGAAATTAGTAAAAACTGTCAAAAACGGGAGTTGTGGGTAGAAACATAAATAACCAAAACTTATGTGTCCACTTTTAAAATAAAAGTAAAGTTGTGTGTGTGTGTTGGTGCCAGCCGGCCCCTATCCCTCTCTCTCACACACTCACTCACCCCCCCTTATTTACAAAACAACAAAAATATAAAGTAAAACACTCACCTACTTTACTACCTCCTCACTCTCACACTCTCTCTCCTATCCCCTCATTCTCTTCTCACGTACACAGACCCCCACTCCCTCACTCTCTCAATTTCTCCTTCCTTCTCCAACCGGACAGCCATGGAAGCTTGAGCTCCCTCACAAAATACTCCCTTCTCCTCTTCTCTTGTTTACTCCCTTAAACCTTCTCCAAAGTTGTAAAAACTACACCATTGTCTTCCTCTCATCAAGGGAACAATTCCCTCTTTTCAAAATCCGAAAAGGACAACTTTCATCTCCATGGGTATGGAGCATTTGGAGCTTCAAGACCACCACTAGAACCACCTTCTTCTCCTTGTTCATTTGAGGTAAAAATCTTCTTGAAATCTCACCTCTTTCTAGCCTTTATGGGCAAAACGAATTTAGACTAAACCCCTTGTTGGTTCTCTTGTGCTATAGCCGATTTTGGCATTCTTGAAGGAGTTAGAATCTTGTTCTTGAGCCACTCCAAACACTACTTACACCCTTGGAAGGTAATATGTTTTCTAAACCCTAAAACTTACATTAAAAGCTTGAAGAATGGTTAAGGGTCAATGCATTAAAATGGTGTATACATATGTGGGCTGTAGAGTTAGAATTTGAATTGCAAACCGGTGAGAAGAGGAAGGAAAGAGAGAAGGAAGAAGCAAGAAGAAGAAAGAAAACTAGAAGGAGAAACAAGGTAAGAATGCACACTTGTGTAGTCTTGTATGTACTTATGTAACAGATTTTAAAAGAGTAAAATTTGTATTGTAAAATGGTAATGAACAATAATGTAATGTAGAAGAAGAATTGAATTGTATTGTAGCTTTGAAAACAATTAAAAACTATCACAAACTAGTTTGGGATTGGGATGTTGAGTGCAGGAAATTAATGTGTTGAATGGGTAGTATTTGTGTGGAAGAACTTGGTATATTGATGTTGTGTATAAGCAGGTGAGATAAGTGATAAAGTGAGTGAAAACAATGTGGTGAGAATGTAGAAATATAGGGGAGGTTATGTCAAAATTTACCTAGGATTAGGACACTTAATGAACTAGGAACTAGGTGACTAATATGTGTTTGTAACAGATTTTGATGGAGATAGTTAGAGGGTAAATTGGGAGAAGCTAATGTATTGTAAAGCATTAGAAGTGTTAGGAATGACATTTGGAGAGGGAGTTGAAGAAGGGGAGTGTAAGTGTCAAAATCTGTAGCAAGAGGTAATAAGGGAAGAAACAATGTGAGTGTGGAAATGAAAACTTAAGAAAATAGGTGAGTGAATTAGTATAAGAGGGTGTAATAGATTAGCAAAGGATTTAAACATGTTTAGGTGACTGATTAGGTACTAAATTATGTGAGATTAAGTGTAGAAACAATGGGGGATTAATTTGACAAAGTTGGGAATGTAACAGATTTTGAAAATGCAAAACTTGCTGAACTTGTAGCAGGGTCCGGGACTTAAGTCTTGGATTAAGTCCCGGACCGGTAGGATAAAAAGGGCCAGAGTTTCAGGAAGGTGGTGGTCCGGGACTTAGGTCCCATACAAGGACCCGGACCACCCCTGTAAAAGACCCCGAGAGTTTTGCAATGTTACGATCCGGGACTTACTTCTTGTAAGAACCCAGACCATAGTGTGAAAATAGGCCGAGACTTTCCAACCATTTGGGTCCGGAACTTGACCCTGTACAAGGTCCCGGACCATACCATTAAATGTAGCCGAGAGTTGGGCCATGAGTTGGTCCGGGACTTAAGACCTGGACAAGGTCCCGGACCAACCAAAACTTGTAAAAATAAGTTTATAAAATGGGTATTAGATAAGGAAGTGAATGGTAATGATAGTATAAGATAATTAGGGCTTAATTAAGGATGTTTAAAGGTAATTAAGAGTGTAAACAGTTTTAAGACTAAGGAAGAATAAGTAAACCATATGTAAGTATAAGAATTGTAAAGGTATAGTAAGTATGAGTTAGGAAACGTAAGAGTAATCGAGTTAAGTTAATCATAGATAGATTAATCATTCGATTGTATGTATATCATAGGATTTGATTTGTGAGCACCGGAGGAAAGTTGGGATACAAGTATGACGGTGAACGGTATGAATTCCTCATGCCCCGTATGCTATCTTAGTTACTCTGATTTGTGTGTTGTGTGCTAATTGATCACCAAATAAATAAAAAATGCACGAATCGGAGTTATCATGTTTACTTGTGAATATGTAGGGTTGTATTGTAACACCCCAACCGTTAATCTTGTCATTACCTCTTAAACTGTCACTAGATGCTCTTACTCACGCAGCGGAACTCTAATTACAACGAGGGGTGAAACAACGCTGTTAGCCACCCATATGGCTAACCAGGCCTATCTTACATACCGTAACGGTCTGATGAACTGGAACAACCGAGTACACATTACAGATACTTACTCAAATCATTTATTTACTATACCGAGTCTACAATATATGGATGTCGACAACATATTCGGTCTTACACCTCTTTCAATACATAAGTAATTAAATCTAACTACCCATGCAACCCCCGACCCCGTCCAACTCTCGAACGGTAACATCTTCGTGTACTTGAAAAATAAAAACGTTGCCCCTAGGGGCTCACCTTAACGCTGCATATGAAATTCGCATACCCCGAGCGCTAACCAGGGTACGCCGACTACTTTGTCGGATATACATGGAGTTCATTTTAGTCAAACAACATGCATCATAGCAATACAATATATATGTATATTACATCAAGGATCTACTTCCAATCACGGAACACAATTCCTAACTAACATAACAAGGTTGTTAGTTGTATCAGTTTACTCTTAGGCCTTGAGGGTTATACCTCACTAGTCCTTGTTTACGTATTCAATATCTCACCCGCTCTCTCAGGTTACTTATTCATATACACACCCATTCTCTTGGGCTACTCGTACTATACTCACCCATTCTCTCGGGTTACTTATACTCATTATCTCACCCACACTCTTGGGTTATTTATACTCAAGCTCTTGTAGATTCTCGAGACACTACAGGTCTCCTACGTCACGCTTGTTACTCTTATACATACTTAGGCCAAAACTCATGGCTCTCAAGCATAGTCTTACTTCCCCGGTTTCGACCCTACTCTGGTCTAGCATGGTGGGAAGGTTCAACTAGCTCACGGAACTCTCTCTCTTAGTTCCTAACTCTTTTACATAGGTCCGACTACTCTCGGACTGCTCTCATTCCCATACACTCCTCTCTCGGAGCTATAATATTATGATGTGTTTTAGTCTAGAAGCATCACTCTCGATGTTTCTAATGACTTTGGGAACAATTCACAAGTTCGGTTAATCTTAGGTTTTAAGAGTTACCCATATGTTTCATTTACTCATACTTTCGGTTATTTTCTTATACCGGGTAAAATCCTCATATAGGAGGTCGACCATGTCTCAAGGGAGCTACTAATCCCTTAGGTCTCTTTTACCTTCTTTACTAGTTCACATCTTCGAACTATCTTTAATCCTCTTGAAGGAGGTTCACTTATCTTTCCACTCTCATTTGTTTCGTGGATTGTGTCATTATGGTTTACTAACCGTTATCGGGTAATTACTCAACCCGCACATCTCCACTTCTAGAGCGTTCATATGTTTGCGTTTTCGTTATACTTTAACGGATAGTTTGTGTGTTTGCACGTTTTCTTTATCATAAGCATCGACCCGATCTATGGGTCTCTAGCCAAACGTTACTCACTATGAGTCGGTCTTTACTCTATGTTAGACCACACCGGCATACAAGTATGTTAGCTCATTCAACATACAACACGACATACATAATCAAACAAGGGATTATTTTCATGCTTTAGTCTTGATTAAGCCGGCACACAAACACACAAATCAACGTAACTCGGTTAGCACGCGGAGTATGAGAAAATCATACCTTTCACCGGGGTTTTTACTTTTACCGTGTCATCTCACCATGCTCGGGTCAATCATTACTGTTTCAATACTAAATATCATACGGTACATAATTAAATGCTATTCCCGTACTTACCCCTTATCCCGTTATCTCGATTTTACTTTTATTAATTTGAGTTCTTACTTCACACTCACTTATAACACTTTCTTACACTTCCTAGGGCCTTAATTTGTCACCAAACAAGGCCTTAACATCTTATAACATCATTAACATTCAAACCCCCATCATTAGAAACCTTTAAAACACTTTCTGTAGGATTCTGGGGGTAGTCCGGGACTTGGTCCATACCCCAAGTCCCGGACCAATTCACTAGCTAACTCTCGGCCAATTTGATGGTGGTCCAGGACCTTGTCCCCATCTTAAGTCCCGGACCAAGGTGGGCATTGAACTCTCGGTATGAAAATAGGGGTGGTCTGGGACTTTGTCCATGGACTAGGTCCCGGACCCTGCTACAGATTTTACAGGTTTGGCATTTCCAAATCTGTTACAACTCCATTCTTCCACCATTTGATTACCCAATCTTTCCCACTTATAAGCCACATGTTTTAGCATCTAATTTCCCATCTAAATCACCTTAATCCATGCTCTAAAACTCTTCAAATCATAGGTTCAACCCTACTCAAATTCTACTCAAATTCACATTTTTCATTCTCATTTGCACTAATGCACACTTGTGCATTTTCTAACTCCTCTTGGGACTTTGCATTTTGTTCTCACTTAATTTGACCATTCCAAAATTCCAAGATTATGCACACCTCATACCAAGTTCCAAGACTCACTGTAATACCCCGAATTTTTGTAGCCAAATGGAAACCATAGTTCCTTAGATTATTAGAGATCATTAGGAAGCCTTAGTGGTCGGAATCAACCAAGAAACCCTGGAGAAACCCTAATTCAGAAAGTTCCGAAAACACTGAAATTTTGGTAGTTATTTGGAGTTCAGAACCCCGGTCACTGTGGTCAAACCTAGGTCACCTTTGGTCGACTTCGGTCACCATTGGACATTGGTCAAACCTTGGTCAATGGTCAACTTGACCATGATGATGCATGAATGCTGTATGACAGTGATGATGTCAGTGATGATACAGTGATGTCTGCATGACATTGATGATGTACGCGTCCAGGTCAAGATGATATTTACACTGGTCCAATTGGTACAACGGCGTTTGGCATGTCACACATAGGTTAAATCAAAACATGTGCCTGTTGAAGGTGTTGGTTTGTCATGTTGATGATTAGTTACACATGCATATCAGCACACTTGGCAGATGGGAAGAAAATTCTAACGATGAGACGGCTTCATTAATGGGGGCGGGCCCACATGGATGGTGGAGATCAATCCAAGCAAAATATCTCGATCCGACGGCTGTAAGTGAAGACATCTTCTATTTTGTCTTATATTCTTATTACCCATGCCACTTGTCTCCTTCATTTAATGTGGCCGGTTACACATGGAGGGCTGAGATTTAATCTAGACAATTGCACTAATCTAAGGGCTTAGGAAGAGATAAGGTTATCTTAGTAATCATTAGCTTATTTTTTACAAATTTAAGCCATTTACAAGTCATGTTCGGCCAAGAAAAGTAGGAAGGGTCACGAATTATCTCTTCATTCTCTTCCTCACTCTCACGCCATTATAACACCATAGAAGCTCATAGAACTCAACACCCAGCATTAGAGAAGAGAATTCAAGCTAGAAATCAAGGAAAAACAAGATTTCAAGGAGGGAGAAGAAGCTACTGACCTTGGGCGAATTGGTTGGTGGAAGAAATTGATTCAATTCGCTAAAGAACTTGTAAGGTCGTGGCTAGAATGGCAAGGAGATTCCAGGTAACACTTATGCTCACCATTTCTTTCTTTAAACCCTGATTTTGAGCTTTAACTCTTGTTGATGGTAACTTCCGAACCCAGCTTCTCTTGAGTTTAAATTTTGACAGTGTTCTTAGATAGTTATTACTAGACGAAGATCAAAAATTCAGGCGAAAATACCTTTGGGAAGTAGGATAATTTCTAGGAAACTTTTAGGAAGGAAAATGTGTTTTAAGACTCCATGAGTGATTTCGATGGGATTTCATTGAGTTTGATGTGTTATTCTACCTATATTAACTCATAATAATTTATTATAGGTGGTGGGAACTCATGGTTAGACATAAAAATGCTAGGTTAAGGTGGGAGGGCTTAAATGGTGCTTTAAGCCTTGAGACTTAGTTAAATAGGTTTACGAATTCATCTTGCCTTGAAATTTGAGGGTATTCTTATATTTCGAATTTAGATCCATGGTCAAAAGTTTAGGTCGAAACTCATTTGGGAAGTCATTCGAATTATTAGGAAGTGATTTGGGTTAAAGGTGTGCTTTAAGCTTGTATAAGTGTGATTGTGTGTTGGTTATTGGATTTAATTGTTTATCTGGTCATTATAGTGCTATTATGACGTGTGGTTGAACTTTTAAGAGATGGTGAAGTGTAAAACATATAAGGAAGACCTGTAAGGTGATATGTGTGCTAAGACTTGGAAAGAAGGAAAATTGTGTTTAAGTGTGGTTTCAGGTGTTTTGTTGCTTGGTTCACCCTTGAAAGGGTTTGGAATGATTTTGGTGACTACTCTTGGTGTGGACTGCTTGTTGATCTGTGATTTATAAGTGAATGCTTGATTTTGATTAAGTGGTTTGTTGTACTTTAATATGTGATTAAGCTTGCCCTTTGGTAACCTTTGGTTGGTGGTTATTTTGAGCTATTTTATGATTTGTGGATGATCTTTATATGTTGGAAAGGTTGATATTGCTTATGGTGGTGGAAGTATGAATTTGGAAATATATTTCAAAACTGTTGAGTTATGGTTAGCTCCTTCAATTTGTCGAGCCATGGTTGGCCATTCACTGAATTTTCGCTCCTACCAATGTATTGGAGCTAAGCCATCATGATCTACTCTATGGGCTAATGATTCATAGGGGGTGTGCACACTTAAGGACATGGGGTGGGGTGGTGGAATTATATTGTCCAAGGGGCGGAGAGCCTAGTAGCTCCTTTGTCTAAAGACCGGTGTGTGGTTTGCGTACTTGGTGAATTATTTGTCCAAGGGGCCGAGAGCCTAGTTTTAGCTCTTTGTCGAAAGGCCGGTGTGCCTCGATATTGGTGTTCAATGTTAGTAATTGAGATAATAACTGTTGAGAAGTTTGTTATGTGGTTTCCAAAATACACAATGACCTACTGTTGTGTTCGGTGAATTTACTGTGGTTATATGAGTTAGATAGGTGGATTGAGAAGCCGTGTCCCGCTGGTGGAAAGTGTTATGTGTTTTCCAAAATATTATTGGATTTACTGTCTCTTTTGAGATTGCTGGTATTGTGTGAATCATTGGTGGACAGGTGGTTTTGTGTTAAAGGTAAAATGTCTCAATGAAGGTAAGTGTGTTGTGAACTTATGTTGGTGGTTGGTAACATGGTTGTTGTTTGTGTTGATTGTGTGCCTTTATGTATGCTAAAAGGTTTTTCAAAGAGAGTGAATTTTACAGGGTGTGATATTTGTTACTCAGCTTTGCTGACGTTTTCTGGTTTGTGCCCTGTGGCCCCTTTGTGTGATTGCTTGCTGGCCACAGGTTTGTTGCAGGTGAAGTTGATGATTTGTGGTGATATTGCTCTTGAGCTTGGGACATGGGAACGCGCCACCAAAATAGAATTTTATTTTGTAAGTGGTAAACTCCTTGAGCATGTTTCCGGAGTTAGATTGTAGGTGGATTAGCCTTAGCATCCACACTAGTTGGGATGGGTGTGGCGGTAGCACTCCGGTTTGGCTTAGTTGTTATTTAGTCTTTCCGCTGTAAAATATTGTAGAAAGTTTGTACAAGTCAAAAAAAATTAGGGTGTAAAAACCGGGGTGTTACAGTTTGGTATCAGAGCAGGTTTGGTCTTTAGGGAGCTTTGGCTGAGTTAAGATTAAATCTGGGCTTAAAAACTTGACAAGCCGGGGGATGGGAATGTGTTTGTTGCTTTTACCTATTTGTTTGATTGTTTGGAATTAGTTGTGATCGCAGATAAAATTGGGGCTATACTAGGATAATACTGGAACTTGCTAATAGTGCAAATTGCTTGAATCTGACGTGGAAGTTGACCTTGATCCTGGTCAGATCAAGGGAAACTGAAAACAAATTGAGGTGGAAGGATAGTTCAACACTGGCACTGACCGTGGTAGGGTTGGAGGATCCTGAAGCTTCCTGCAAGTGATCACGAAAAATTAGATCAGAGTAGCGCAGTGGAAGCGTGGTTGGTGTAAGATGTGTGTATAGTGATGAGTGATGAAATAATTGACATGGTTATTGTGTTAATATGCTTTATGTCATGAGGTATTGTGTGTTGGTTCATGTTTTAATGAAGTGGATTACATAAGGAGAACATAAAGTTCGGGATTTTGTGGTTGGATACTTTGAAAATAAATAGTTTTGACACCATGTATGAGGTGTTGATATAATTATTGATATGATTAATATGATGTTACTCAGTATTTGGGAATTGACTTGTGTGCTTATGTGCTTGTGTGCTATGGTTATATGACATTTATTTATGGCTATTTAATGCTTGGTGGTATTACCTTGTCGTCAAAATTTTGTATAAGTTTTTTGGTATTTGGTGATGATGGTAAACTTTGGGTAAGCTAAGCTTCGGGGACGAAGCTTTTGTTTAACGGGGGGAGAATGTAATACCCCAATTTTTGTAGCCCTAATGGAAACCATAGTTCCTTAGGAGTTATTAGAGATCATTAGGAAGCCTTAGTGGTCGGGAATCACTAAGAAACCCTGGAGAAACCCTAACTCAGAAAGTTCCGAAAAACACTACTAAATTTCGGTAAGTTATTTGGAGTTCAAGAAGCCCCGTCAACTGTGGTCAAACCTAGGTCAACTTTGGTCTGACTTCGGTCAAACATTGGACATTGGTCAAACCTTGGTCAATGGTCAACTTTGACCATGATGATCAGTGATGATGCAGTAGTGATCAGTGATGATGCAGTGATGATGTCGGCATGACATGATGATTGATGTAAGCGTCGAGGTGTCAAGAGATGATTAGTTTACATGGTCCAATCAAGAGAAGACATGTGTCACCTTCATTAATGGGGGGCGGCCACACATGGATGGTGGAGATCAATCCAAGCAAAATATCTACGATCTGATGGCTGTAAGTGAAGACATCATTCTATTTTGTCTTATATTCTTTATTACCCATGCCACTTGTCTCCTTCATTTAATGTGGCCGGTTACACATGGAGGGCTGAGATTTAATATAGAAATTGCACTAATCTAAGGGCTTAGGAAGAGATAAGGTTATCTTAGTAATCATTAGCTTATATTTTTACAAATTTAAGCCATTTACAGTCATGTTCGGCCAAGATAAGTAGGAAGGGTCACGAATTATCTCTTCATTCTCTTCCTCACTCTCACGCCATTATAACACCATAGAAGCTCATAGAACTCAACACCCAGCATTAGAGAAGAGAATTCAAGCTAGAAATCAAGGAAAAACAAGATTTCAAGAGGGAGAAGAAGCTACTGACCTTGGGCGAATTGGTTGGTGGAAGAAATTGATTCAATTAGCTAAAGAACTTGTAAGGTCGTGGCTAGAATGGCAAGGAGATTCCAGGTAACACTTATGCTCACCATTTCTTTCTTTAAACCCTGATTTTGAGCTTTAACTCTTGTTGATGGTAACTTCCGAACCCCAGCTTCTCTTGAGTTTAAATTTTGACAGTGTTCTTAGATAGTTATTACTAGACTAAGATCAAAAATTCAGGCGAAAATACCTTTTGGAAGTAGGATAATTTCTAGGAAACGTTTAGGAAGGAAAAAATGTGTTTTAAGACTCCATGAGTGATTTCGATGGGATTTCATTGAGTTTGATGTGTTATTCTACCTATAGTAACTCATAATAATTGATTATAGGTGGTGGGAACTCGTGGTTAGACATAAAAATGCTAGGTTAAGGTGGGAGGGCTTAAATGGTGCTTTAAGCCTTGAGACTTAGTTAAATAGGTTTACGAATTCATCTTGCCTTGAAATTTTGAGGGTATTCTTATATTTCGAATTTAGATCCATGGTCAAAATTTTAGGTCGAAACTCATTTGGGAAGTCATTCGAATTATTAGGAAGTGATTTGGGTTAAAGGTGTGCTTTAAGCTTGTATAAGTGTGATTGTGTGTTGGTTATTGGATTTAATTGTTTATCTGGTCATTATAGTGCGATTATGACGTGTGGTTGAACTTTTAAGAGATGGTGAAGTGTAAAACATATAAGGAAGACCTGTAAGGTGATATGTGTGCTAAGACTTGGAAAGAAGGAAATTGTGTTTAAGTGTGGTTTCAGGGTGTTTTGTTGCTTGGTTCACCCTTGAAAGGATTTGGAATGATTTTGGTGACTACTCTTGGTGTGGACTGCTTGTTGATCTGTGATTTATAAGTGAATGCTTGATTTTGATTAAGTGGTTTGTTTGTACTTTAATATGTGATTAAGCTTGCCCTTTGGTAACCTTTGGTTGGTGGTTATTTTGAGCTATTTTATAGATTGTGGATGATCTTTATATGTTGGAAAGGTTGATATTGCTTATGGTGGTGGAAGTATTAATTTGGAAATATATATTCAAAACTGTTGAGCTATGGTTAGCTCCTTCAATTTGTCGAGCCATGGTTGGCCATTCACTGAATTTTTGCTCCTACCAATGTATTGGAGCTAAGCCATCATGATCTACTCTATGGGCTGATGATTCATTGGGGGTGTGCACACTTAAGGACATGGGGAGGTGGTGGAATTATTTGTCCAGGGGCCGAGAGCCTAGTAGCTCTTGGTCGAAAGACCGGTGTGCCCGCGGATTGGTGGAATTATTTGTCCAAGGGGCCGAGAGCCTAGTAGCTCTTTGTCAAAAGGCCGGTGTGCCCGAGGATTGGTGGAATGTTAATAATTGAGATACAAACTGTTGGAAATTGTTATGTGGTTTCCAAAATACAAATGACCTTGTTTTGTGGTGAATTTACTGTGGTTATATGAGTTATGAATGGTGGATTTGAGATGTGTATGCTGGTGGAAAGTGTTATGTGGTTTCCAAAATATTATTGGATTTATGTCTCTGGTGAGATTGCTGGTATTGTGATATCATTATGAACAGGTGGTTTGTGTTAAGGTAAAATGTCTCAAGGAAGGTAAGTGTGTTGTGAACTTGTGTTTGTGGTTGATAACATGGTTGTTTGTGTTGATGTGTGCCTTTATGCTGCTAAAAAGGTTTTTCAAGAGAGTGAATTTTACAGGGTGTGATATTTGTTACTCAGCTTTGCTGATGTTTTCTGGTTTGTGCCCTGTGGCCCCTTTGTGTGATTGCTTGCTGGCCACAGGTTTGTTGCAGGTGAAGTTGATTCTTTGTGTGATATTGCTCTTGAGCTTGGGACAAGGGAACGCGCCGACAAAAAAGGAATTTTATTTATTTGTAAGTGGTAAACTCCTTGGAGCATGTTCCGGGAGTTAGATTGTAGGTGGATTAGCCTTAGCATCCACACTAGTTGGTATGGGTGTGGCGGTAGCACTCCGGTTTGGCTTAGTTGTTATTTAGTCTTCCACTGTAAAATATTGTAGAAAGTTGTACAAGTCAAAAAAAAAATTAGGGTGTAAAAACCGGGGTGTTACACTCACCCTTAAAGCCTTAAATCTTCTTTGTTTTCCAAAACTCGTAAGGCACTAGACCACTCTTTTGCTACAGATTTTAGTATCAATTTCCTCCCTTTAAACTAGCATTCCCAAGGTGGTTTACTAACCCAACTCAACCTCCATACATACCTAGCCACTCCTAGGTTATTCTCCACTCAAACAACACTTAATCCACTTAGATTTCTACACAAATTTTGCCATAACTTGGCTACTTTCCTAACCTTGTCCAAAACTCATCCCTTCACATATTTCATCCTAAAACTAGCCAAACCCACAAGGGTTCTACCAGCACACATAAAAACACAAAACTCATCCATGCTCTAAATGCAACACAATGCATAAACCATAAAGTGCATAGCTCATATATCAAACACTATTTCACAATGTTTCCTCACTTGTATTATTTCTATACAAGTACATTATTATCACCACTCTCCTCATCTCAACAAATCACATTCCAATATACATTTGGGTTCATTCATTCTTTTATTTCCCCTTCCCAATTCTAGAAACACTAAATTAGGCTCTAAGGTAGTTATTTACCTCTTGTTCACAAGCCTCTCTTTTTTTCACTCCACTTCTTCCTCTTCTCTTTTCTCTTGCTTGGAAATCGGCCAAAGGCCATGGGATTGCCCATCTCCAAATCAACATTCAAGGCAAGAAATGAGTTCAAGTAGAAACACTTAAGCTCATTAATTAGAAATGCATAAACCTCTAAATGGGTGATTACCTTAAAACCCTAAGATGGGGTTTTTGGTCAAGAATCAAAGAGTAACTCCCTCCAAGCTTTTAGGGATTGAAACAATGCTCATAAAAGAGAATAAACAAGGCTCCATTAGAGACCAAAATCGGCCAAGGTATAAGATGGAGAAAACAACTTTTTCATGGATATTTTTACCTTGTTAGAAGGAGGAAGCTTCAAGCTTCAAGATTATGTGCTTTTCTCCTCAAATGGGCAACACCCACGAAAATGAAAACTCATCATTTTCAAGTTTTGAAAAGAGAGAATGATAGAGGGTGATGAGAGGATCACAAATATGTGATTATTTTTGAGTTTTTAGCTTGGGTGTAGCTAGGGCATGGAGGAGAAGGTGGGGAAGCCATGTTTGGAGCTTCCATGTCGTTCAACACAGAGAGGGAGGAAGGGAATCGGTGGAAGAGGAAATAGAGGAAGAAGAAAGGAGAATGGAGGAGAGAGAGGGAGGAAAAAGCTTTTAACTTTTACTTTTTGCTTTTCCCTCTCTTTTCTTTTTCTTTCTTTCGTTCTTTATTGTGTGTGAGTGTGTGAGAGGCCATTAAAACCGGCCCCGTACATAAAAAAACTGGAGCATTTTTCGGTTTCTGACAGAAAACGCTCGTTATTTTACCCAGTTTTGCACTATTCACCAATCGGGCCCGTTTTTGGATTTTTCTCGTTTCTTTATTTTTAATGGTTATTAAGCTTCCATTAATACTTAATTATAGTTATATAGTCAACCATAATTTTTACGGGTCCGTTTGACCACTTAAAGTCATGTTTTCGGGTTTTCTCGAAAAACGTGCTTTTAAACTCCTTTAGCGTTTTAATCCATTATTTGGATCTGTTTTTCTTCGAGAATCACTCCCGTATACTAATTAGGCCTAACTAAGCCTTAGGAATCCATCTCGGACCCTAACGAGATCATATATCTCTTATACTTATTTAATGCGCGTTTTAGCGTTTTTCGCGTTTTATGCATTTTCTCTTTTCTTTTGGTTTTATTTCCTTTACCAATACTCTTTAGGCACCATTAGGCCTTTAAAAATCCTATTAGAGTAATTTAATCACGATTTTTAGATCCGGGGTATTAAAATCTACCCCCCTAGGAACTTTGTCCTCAAAGTTGGTGAATCTAGATGGTTACTCTCATGGGCATACTATGCCAAGGTTATAATACATGTATAACCTTTCAGACTCCACAAGTCAGTCTCATTTCACACTACGCATACCACACATATATCACAGCATGTATAGCAATCAAAAATACTCTTTGTATTCTCTCCGTGGATCGGTCCGAAGACAAGAAGGCTCCACAGTCCTCGATCCATATTGAGTAATACACTGCCAATCCCTCAGGTACCGATCACGTTGAACACTTACTCTTTCTGGTTCACGGCCGTTTCATGACAAATGGGCACTTACTCTCTCTGGCCCACGGTCCCTTCGGTTCTGATCAAAACGTTACACATATACATATCCTCAGGCACTCTGGTTGACTCACTCAACACAGGAACGTCTCAGGGTACTCTCCCCGTCCCGCTGCCTTTGGAAAAATCACACATTGTCACCGCCCCAACCGGTCACTTAGGACAGCCGCACAACGGTGCAATGGTTTCAAAACTAATACACGCCCACCGTTCTACCGGTCATCAAGACTTAAGGCTCAGCCATCGGCGGGTGATAGTGGTTTCAAAACCAGTTTTTGTTTCCATCTTCATACTTGAAGAAAATCCTTTTCGAATTCTATTTGAAAATTCTTTTTAAAACATCACACAACTCCAAATCAAATTTATGGTAGCTGTATCTTTTCTTAGTGTGATTACTTGTGACCACTTATAGGGAGCTTCAAGAATCATCCAACCCTGACGTGATCAGCATCAGTGTTGAACTATCCTTCCGCCCCAATTTGTGTTCTGCTTCCCTTGATCGCTAGCAGACCAAGTTCCACCTCCTACGTCAGTTTCAAATAATCAGATAGTCAAACATTTTCGTTTTCTATCTTTTACTCTTTCTAGTCATATTCATAAACAATTCGTTTTAACTTATTTTTTTTTTCATGGAACTTAAGTCATCCATTATTCTCTATTTGTTTCACTTACCTTGCCTAGGCATTACATACTTATGGCCTCATTAGTCAGATTGTTACTCAATTTAAACATACCACATACAACTCCAAAGGATGGAACTCACTCCATCAATCATTCTCAAACAAACTCACCTAGGGATCTCACTCCCTACAAGGTTACACATCGGTTTCATATCGATTCATACTCATTATGTCTCATGTCTAATCTCACTAGACATATACTATAGGGATTCTCATTCCCCAAGAGTCTCTCTACTCCTCTTTTCATAAATATTTATACTCGTTACTTGCATCTCTCATGCACATTAATCATAATTACACCATGAATGGGTACATATGTTTATGTAACATAAGTTCCAATCATCAAAACAATTTCTTTTGTGCTATGCACATGGTAGTTTACGCACCTATACGTAAAACATACTCTAAGTGGTTTCTCGCCCTACCCCCCTTAAAAGGGGTTACGCCCGCGTAATCGACCATATGTTACCTCTGAACATTGGTTCACTAATTTGAGTATCACGAAGTATTTTAACTTCAATGCGGTTAATTAACTCATAACCGGGTTCAGTTCTTGCCTCTAAGGCTTCAAGGCATTTATGATAAGCTATTACTACTCGCATTCGCCAGGTATTCTTAACATTTGAATTACGGGCCACTAGCTGCTGTTGCGTGACTTGATATCTAGAGCTTAACTCGCCCTAGGATTCTTAATGTATTACTTACTCCTTTTAATCCCTTTTTGTCTTGGGAATAAGGGTTTCTTAATCGTCGCTTGGTATCTCTTACCGTATGCGAACTCGATGAGTTATAGATTTTCTCTCCAATTCTCTGGAAATCTATTTCTTATAACATTGTATACCTTCGTGATTATTCACTTACTTTCCCGACTTATTATCGGTTGAGGTCAAGCTACTACTCGGTATCTAGTGCTTCCTCGTTTGATAGTTGCTTTTGAATTATGTTTGCTTACTTGTTTCTGTACAAGAATTCTTCTTTGATGCCACCCTGCATTACCATGCATCGGTCCTGGGACCTGTGGGTTATGGCCCACGTTCTTTGTGCATCTTTGGCCAACAGCCGCATGATTATTTCTGTAGATTCTCACTCGGTAGGCTTCGTTGACATTTCTCAATTCCTGACTCTCCCACTCGATCATTACCGCCAAGTGCAATACCAAAACACTCAGTCATACAGAGTGCAGAAGCGTAAACCCTTGACAGTAAATCTCTCATGAGATAGGAATGAATATGTCTTATGTACCTTATTTTATCATCAGCTTCATATCATTATCTGACCGTACTCTCACTATGGTCGCTTACTGCGTACCATGTCCTTACTCATTACAGCATCCGCTTACACAATGGCATCCACTACTAGTTTAGCTTCCGCTCATGCACTCTCGCCATTTTGCTATGGCTTGCCATTCACTTGGCTCAATGAAATACGCTACTCTTTTGAATTCTTTTATGCTTCTTGCGCATTGTTTACTCTACAATTCATATTGCACACATACAGTGTCTACTACTCATCCTTTTACTCTCTCGGTTTCCTTCCACCGCTATCAAAGCCTTTCCACATATTATTTGTGTTCATATACTCCTTTGCAATATACACATGCTTAGGTTTCACTACACCGCTTTAGCGGTTTCGCATTACATTCTTATGTGCTAGCCCTTCTCTGGAGGATTCACGCAATTGCCACTCCATAGGCCCCACAATAACAAGTGGTACCCCCACTCTAAAGTAGTGGTTCATTCTCCACTGGTTCTTCTCATGCCTTTATACATAGGTTCACAATGTTTAAATCTATAATTTGTAGTTAGTTTTACCGGCTTTCAAGCCACCTCGCCTCGAGCCATGCTCTGTGCGGCTGTTTAAAAAGTTTCTGCTCCTCCGTACACCATTAAATGATTTGGAGGTATTGCTGGGCTCTTTGACATAGCTGTCTCATCACACTTCCGTACCTGGAAGGCCCTTTAAGTATCTTGGTATTATTTCATGCCCTCTGGCAATTTTGGGTATCCCGTGTTACGTGGGATCCCTTCGGGTTCTACCCGAGTGTTCGCTTTACACTTGTGTTCTCAACACGATATCTCGTTCAACTACTATTGATTTCTGTACCCTTTATGGATTGCTCATGGGTGTTACTGAGTTGCGCCAATACTTCTGGCTCGAACTCGTGGGTATGTCTAGTTGCGACTTCGCCTTGCGGCTATGTATAACTCGAACTATCCCGTTTAGGGTTGTAATGCCTCCCATTCTTGGGTAGACCATTAATTCTTTTTCCTTTAACTTCTTGGTCAGGTCGTTATTCTCCTCAGTGAGGTATGTTGTGGTATTCGTATCCCATTTATCAAACATTAAATGATCATTTAAGGCATTCATCTTATTGCTTACACTAGTATTCATTCCAGTTATTAGGTATTTCTTCCTTCCTTGATTCCTGAAACATATCCAATGTCTATACTTAATACTCTGTGCTTCTCGCACTTATCCACGCTGTATCCTTAGGTCCGTCACCTTACTGGTTTCTAGACTCCTTTCGCCTTGTAAGCTTCTCTGTGTTCTTCGATCATTCGAGGTGTCCAACCGTCTTGGTTTAAACTTGTCTTATGGTCCGTAGTATGGAGTCGACTACTTCCCGTTTTCCGTACTCTACTTGTATACATGCATGGAGTATCTTATTGATACGTTACCACTTACCCGACTAACTCATAACTGGTCTGTCAGGCCCGCAAACTCCTTCGAAGTGTGGTCGTCCCATGTCTCGTTTGTGTACACTTGTAGTGTCGGTCACACGCCTAGGTGAAGTATTCTGTTGCCAACTCCTCTTATATCGTCCTATGATATCAACCGTTGTTCCCTGGTTTGGTTTTAAAATTTGGGGGTTTCGGAAAATTTTGTGTTTGAAAATAAAAGTCTGAGTCTTGAAAGTAAAATCTTCATGGCACTTCAATGCGGGTTACTTCTTACCAGGTCTAGCTTCTCGCTGACCGGTATGTTCTTAATACAATGATCAGGCCGTTAGGCCCTTGCAAGGTTTTGTTCTACAATTCTTAAGGTCTAAATTGCTATATTGGCTTCGTTCGCCACCCCGGGTACTTGCTAAGTACTTGTCACTTGTTAAGATTCCTCTTAACGGTCCCGTTATTTTTGCACTTGCGGTGGCAAGTGCGCGGTACAGGCGGTTTTTGGGTAAACTCATACCGGTCACGGAATTGCTCACACTGTATCTGGTAGCCTTGTCGGCTCTTCCTTAATCCTTTAGTTGGATAATTACTCCTTAGAGCTGCTTCTCATACATCTTGACATGACTGTCAGTCATTTAGGTGCTTCTCCACTATCAGAGTTCCTTAATTATTTAGTTCTATGCTCTACCTCGTCGCTCGTTCCCACATCTTCATTGTGGTTACCGAGGTTTAAGTTATTTAGGCACTACTTCTGTAGTCCTGTTCGGGTATATCCCATAGTTGTGCTCGTAGCTATCTAAGCTATATCGGTTAAGTATTGCAACCTCTTCGGGTGTGGCAGGGTGGGTGCACCTACTTCTGACTAGATTCTTAGTTGGTTAATATACCGTTGTGGTATTATTTAACCATAGCGGTCCGTAGACTCGTGTCCCGATTTTTTTATTATTTATCATGAATCCGCCTTGTTGCACGGTTGGTGCTTTGCTCCTTGCTGCTGCTCGGCCAGCTAGGTTCTCGCGACTGCTAAGCATGTCACCCTGTGAGCCTCGATTTTAAACCCTATCCTGTGTGGATTAAGTTGATTAGGATCTAATCGGGTTTTAGGTCCACTTATAGCCTAAGATTAATAACTATGTCACATAACAATAATTATTAAACCTAAGCTAGCTCACTGGAACCTATTATGAGTCGCCACCTAATTTTAACCTGGATCAAATTAGGAAGGAGAGTTTCGGGTTCGGGGCTCGATATTCGACTTAATTAGGGTTCAATTACTTTCATTACCCCTCCTAGGTCGTTTTTCCTCTACTTGGTTTAATTACGGCTTTCTACAAAGTTGCTTTTAACCTAGGTGCGCGCTTCTGTTTTTTTGTGTTTTTTAGCATTTTTTGACAGAAAATAAAGTGGAAATTAAATACCTAAACTAGGGTTTCGGAGGCAGAATTAGGTCAAATTTTATTTCCGTCCGTAGCCACGGACCTAATGTCCGAAGCCACGGACCCCGGTTAACCTACATAACAATAAAGTCGAATTAAACAGAAAACAGAAAATTGTAAAAGTCCGGGGCCTCGGACAGACTGTCCGTGGGCCCGGACACTATTAAAAAAACCTAATTTTTAAATTTAAAAAATCCCGCCGCCGTCCGTGGGTGTCCGAGCTTACGGACAGGGAGTCCGGGACCCCGGACATGACGTCCGTGGGTGCGGACAGCCCTCGGACGGCGGCTTTGAGGCTGTTCCCGAAGGTGTTTTCGGCTCAAATTTACGGGTGCGTAGCCTGAAAGATGTACATACGTTAGTGGTCGAAAGTTCTCAATTTGAATTCGAATTATGCACGAACTGGTAAACAAGTTATTGGACAGAAGCTTGAATAAACAGCAATACAGAAGCGTACGAAGGTTAGTTTGAGCCCAATTTTGAGGCAAGACAGATAATACCGTGGTGAAATGGGGAAGTGGAGTTTCTACCTGTTTTACCTTCGGATTCACAACGTTTCTTCACACCGGGATTCGTCGAGTGCTCCGTTGATGGCAGACCCGAGAGGATTTCGACCAAACTTCTGGTTGTTGGTTGTTCTTGCTGTTCTTCACGTTTTGGAGTGTTTTGTGGGGTTTTGATGATTATTGGTGCTTTGGGAATTGGAAAACGTGTTTAGATGGTGATTTCGGGGATTTTCGGTATGATTTGGGTGGCCGGGTGTTGGAAAACGTGAGAGAGAGAGAGAGGCTGTGTATTCTGACTCTCTAGGGTTCTTGAGCATATGAGGTTCTGATTTTATCCAAAACCTATCCCCTTATATAGACTTTCTTAAAGATAAAGAAAATCTAGTAAAGTATGATTTTTGATATTTTACTAATAAGTGACTTCCCAAATGAATTTTGCTGTGAAATTTTAACCACATGTCAAGGATGGATATTACGAATTTTCTGAGGTGGAACCGAATTTTTTTAATGTTGGAATATTTGAAATTGAATTTCTCGTCAGATTCAGTCAGAAATTGCTAGAAAATTATTGGAAATTCGAAAAATCAAATCCACGCCATTATGCTTATAATGTCATCCTCTATCATGGGTTAAAATATCAAAGCATTTCAAGTTGATTTGGGCATCCTTTGGAGGAGAGAGAAAGCTCATAGGAGGTCTTAGGAGCCTTAAAGATTACCAAAACGCCCCCTGAAAGTGACGAAGCTGCTCCCCATGCCATGAAACGTGCCGATTGAGCGGGATTCCTCACTGCTTGATTAAAATGCCTCTCACAACACCAGTACCACCTCGTAACCCTAGCCAGGGGGGTCAAAATTTTGGGTATAACACACCCCAAGCTACCACAAATTCTGGTCTCCTTGGATTAGGATGTCTCGATCTTTTGCCATTGAGTGCGGTTACTGTCATTCCAGCAGGATCCGTCTCCGGGATCTCCGGTTCTTCGGATCTACCGCATGATAGATTCTAGTTCATATCGAAATAATAATTAAGTGCCAGATCGGGTTCCCTCTCTCTGGCGTTCTTTCCCCAGCTTTTAATACGGGGGTTGTGGAGGGCGGGTATGGTATTGTAGGTATCCAGATCTTACTGGAAGTTCCTAACTAGCGCATCTCTCACGCTAACACTCAAACCCTTAGCCCTAAGTCTCTAATCCCTAACTCGGTATTTCCTAAGCTCGGTATTTCCAGTCATCAGAGCGATACTTCGCTCTGATACCATTTTTGTAGCACCCCAACCGTTAATCTTGTCATTACCTCTTAAACTGTCACTAGATGCTCTTACTCACGCAGCGGAACTCTAATTACAACGAGGGGTGAAACAATGCTGTTAGCCACCCATATGGCTAACCAGGCCTATCTTACATACCGTAACGGTTTGATGAACTGGAACAACCGAGTACACATTATAGATACTTACTCAAATCATTTCTTTACTGTCTACAATATATGGATGCCGACAACATATTCGGTCTTACACCTCTTTCAATACATAAGTAATTAAATCTAACTACCCATGCAACCCACCGACCCTGTCCTACTCTCGAACGGTAACATCTTCGGTGTACCTGAAAAATAAAACATTGCCCCTAGGGCTCAGCTAACGCTGCATATGAAATTCAAATACCCCGAGCGCCAACTGGGGTACGCCGACTACTTTGTCGGATATACATGGAGTTCATTTTAGTCAAACAACATGCATCATAGCAATACAACATATATGTATATTACATCAAGGAATCTACTTCCAATCACGAAACACAATTCCTAACTAACATAACAGGTTGTTAGTTGTATCAGTTTACTCTTAGGCCTTGAGGGTTATACCTCACTAGTCCTTGTTTACTTATTCAATATCTCACCCGCTCTCTTAGGTTACTTATTCATATACACACCCATTCTCTTGGGCTACTCATACTATACTCACCCATTCTCTCGGGTTACTTATACTCATTATCTCACCCACACTCTTGGGTTATTTATACTCAAGCTCTTGTAGATTCTCGAGACACTACAGGTCTCCTACGTCACGCTTGTTACTCTTAATACATACTTAGGCCAAAACTCATGGCTCTCAAGCATAGTCTTACTTCCCCGGTTTCGACCCTACTCTGGTCTAGCATGGTGGGAAGGTTCAACTAGCTCACGAAATCTCTCTCTTAGTTCCTAACTCTTTTACATAGGTCCGACTACTCTCGGACTACTCTCATTCCCATACACTCCTCTCTCGGAGCTATAATATTATGATGTGTTTTAGTCTAGAAGCATCACTCTCGATGTTTCTAATGACTTTGGGAACAATTCACAAATTCGGTTAATCTTAGGTTTTAAGAGTTACCCATACGTTTCATTTACTCATACTTTCGGTTATTTTCTTATACCGGGTAAAATCCTCATATAGGAGGTCGACCATGTCTCAAGGGAGCTACTAATCCCTTAGGTCTCTTTTACCTTCTTTACTAGTTCACATCTTCGAACTATCTTTAATCCTCTTGAAGGAGGTTCACTTATCTTTCCACTCTCATTTGTTTCGTGGATTGTGTCATTATGGTTTACTAACCGTTATCGGGTATTACTCAACCCGCACATCTCCTCACTTCTAGAGAGTTCATATTTTTGTGTTTTCGTTATACTTTAACGGATAGTTTGTGTGTTTGCACGTTTTTCTTTATCATAAGCATCGCCCCGATCTATGGGTCTCTAGCCAAACGTTACTCACTATGAGTCGGTCTTTACTCTATGTTAGACCACACCGGCATACAAGTATGTTAGCTCATTCAACATACAACACAACATACATAATCAAACAAGGATTATTTTCATGCTTTAGTCTTGATTAAGCCGGCACACAAACACACAAATCAACGTAACTCGGTTAGCACGCGGAGTATGAGAAAATCATACCTTTCACCCGGGTTTTTACTTTTACTGTGTCATCTCACCATGCTCAGGTCACGCACGACTCTCTGATAATGTTTCAAACATTACTGTTAATACTAAGATCATACGGTACATAATTAAATGTTATTCCCGTACTTACCCCGTTATCTCGGTTTTACTTTTATTAATTTGAGTTCTTACTTCACACTCACTTATAACACTTTCTTACACTTCCTAGGGCCTTAACATGTCACCAAACAAGGCCTTAACATCTTATAACATCATTAACATTCAAACCCCCATCATTAGAAACCTTTAAAACACTTTCTGTAGGATTCTGGGGGTGGTCCGGGACTTGGTCCATACCCCAAGTCCCGGACCAATTCACTAGCTAACTCTCGGCCAATATTTGATGGTGGTCCGGGACCTTGTCCCCATCTTAAGTCCCGGACCAAGGTGGGCATTGAACTCTCGGTATGAAAACAGGGGTGGTCCGGGACTTTGTCCATGGACTAGGTCCCGGACCCTGCTACAGATTTTACAGGTTTGGCATTTCCAAATCTGTTACAACTCCATTCTTCCACCATTTGATTACCCAATCTTTCCCACTTATAAGCCACATGTTTTAGCATCTAATTTCCCATCTAAATCACCTTAATCCATGCTCTAAAACTCTTCAAATCATAGGTTCAACCCTTACTCAAATTCTTCTTACTCAAATTCTCATCACACATTTTTCATTCTCATTTGCACTAATGCACACTTGTGCATTTTCTAACTCCTCTTGGCACTTTGCATTTTGTTCTCACTTAATTTGAACATTCCAAAACTTCCAAGATTATGCACACCTCATACCAAGTTCCAAGACTCACCCTTAAAGCCTTAAATCTTCTTTGTTTTCCAAAAACTCCTAAGGCACTAGACCACTCTTTTGCTACAGATTTAGCATCAATTTCCTCCCTTTAAACTAGCATTCCCAAGGTGGTTTACTAACCCAACTCAACCTCCATACATACCTAGCCACTCCTAGGTTATTCTCCACTCAAACAACACTTAATCCACTTAGATTTCTACACAAATTTTGCCATAACTTGGCTACTTTCCTAACCTTGTCCAAAACTCATCCCTTCACATATTTCATCCTAAAACTAGCCAAACCCACAAGGGTTCTACCAGCAAACATAAAAACACAAAACTCATCCATGCTCAAAATGCAACACAATGCATAAACCATAAAGTGCATAGCTCATAAATCAAACACTATTTCACAATGTTTCCTCACTTACATTATTTCTATACAAGTACATTATTATCACCACTCTCCTCATCTCAACAAATCACATTCCCATATACACTTGGGTTCATTCATTCTTTTATTTCCCCTTCCCAATTCTAGAAACATTAAATTAGGCTCCAAGGTAGTTATTTACCTCTTGTTCACAAGCCTCTCTTCTTTTCACTCCACTTCTTCCTCTTCTCTTTTCTCTTGCTTGGAAATCGGCCAAAGGCCATGGGATTGCCCATCTCCAAATCAACATTCAAGGCAAGAAATGAGTTCAAATAGAAACACTTAAGCTCATTAATTATAAATGCTTAAAGCTCTAAAATGGGTGATTACCTTAAAACCCTAAGATGGGGTTTTGGTCAAGAATCAAAGAGTAACTCCCTCCAAGCTTTTAGGGATTGAAACAATGCTCATAAAAGAGAATAAACAAGGCTCCATTAGAGACCAAAATCGGCCAAGGTATAAGATGGAGAAAACAAGACTTTTTCATGGATATTTTTACCTTGTAAGAAGGAGGAAGCTTCAAGCTTCAAGATTATGTGTTTCTCCTCAAATGGGCAACACCCACGAAAATGAAAACTCATCATTTTCGAGTTTTGAAAAGAGAGAATGATAGAGGGTGATGAGAGGATCACAAATATGTGATTATTTTTGAGTTTGGAGCTGGGTGTTGGTTGGGCATGGAGGAGAAGGTGGGGAAGCCATGTTTGGAGCTTCCATGTCGTTCAACACAGAGAGGGAGGAAGGGAATCGGTGGAAGAGGAAAGAGAGGAAGAAGAAAGGAGAATGGAGGAGAGAGAGGGAGGAAAAAGCTTTTAACTTTAACTTTTTGCTTTTCCCTCTCTTTTCTTTTTCTTTCTTTCTTTCTTTATTGTGTGTGAGTTTGTGAGAGGCCATTTAAAACGGCCCCCGCTACATAAAAAAACTGGAGCGTTTTTGGTTTCTGACAGAAAACGCTCGTTATTTTACCCGGTTTGGCACTATTCACTGACCGGGCCCGTTTTTTGGATTTTTCTCGTTTCTTTATTTTTAATGGTTATTAAGCTTCCATTAATACTTAATTATAGTTATATAGTCAACCCTAATTTTTACGGGTCCGTTTGACCACTTAAAGTCATGTTTTCGGGTTTTCTCGAAAAACGTGCTTTAAAACTCCGTTAGCATTTTAATCCATTATTTGGATCTGTTTTCTTTGGGAATCACTCCCGTATACTAATTAGGCTAACTAAGCCTTAGGAATCCATCTCGGACCCTAACGAGATCATATATCTTTTATACTTATTTAATGCGTGCGTTTTAGCGTTTTTCGCGTTTTACGCATTTTCTTTTTCTTTTGGTTTTATTTCCCTTACCAATACACTTTAGGCACCATTAGGCCTTTAAAAATCCTATTAGAGTAATTTAATCACGATTTTTAGATACGGGGTATTAAATGTATGTTGTTGTATATTGTCTCTAAACCTTAGTTTGTATAATTCATGAAATGTATGGATGAATATGAATGTGTGTATGTATGTTGTATTGTACTGTGACCGATTGTGATTGTTATTGGACTTCTAACTGATTCCTAACAAGCTAACCAATCTAACTTAAATTGGTAATTAAATTGGAATGATAGAAGTCTGATATAGTTTCGGCCACGCGTGAGGATGCGGAGACACAAGAGGTTGGATCCAAGTCCTGACTCTTAAACTGGTCCGCGGCCCAAATCCCTTAAGTGGGTAGCATCCCGGATTGGTGAGTCAAGTAAATCCTGGTGGTGGGACGGTGTAGTCCCCGGGCCGGAGGTCATACCGACTTAACATGAGTATGAATAAGTAAGTAAGAATGAGTAAGTAAGTAAAGTAAGAGTAAGAATGTGTAATGAGCAAAGAGTAAATAGCATTCCGATTAACCCGGATGCATAAATTGGCTAACACGGTGAAGGTAAGTAAGTATGTGTGCTATTGTATTGCTATCTTGCATTGTATGAAGTATTGCATGTGGATGTATGTTGTATGTAAGCATGTATGTGTGATAAAAATGAACCGCGTGCCTATTTGACCTTAATTAGTCGGCGTGCCCTAGCTAGCACGTGGTATATGCGGAGTTCATGCGCAGCTTTTGCTGAGCCCCTTGGGGCGATGTTTTTACTACACGCAGGTACAAGAGATGGGTGAAGACTGTGGAGAGACGTAGCTTGATTTCTTTTGCCTTCTTTTTGGATTGTAATTAACGGATTATGAATGGTGTACTAAGTAGTACACGGCTGTAGCTTTTTGATAGCGGTGTACCATGGGGTACACCTTTTGAATGTTGATAGGATGAAGATTGGGCATAGATGAGTAGTTGGTAGAAACTCATTCTTTTGGAAGGATTGGTAAAGGATGCAATTTGATACTTTAAAATACTCGGTGATCCAGGATTGTAAGTATGTTATATTTTCGGGATTGGTAAGTAATTGTAGTAGCTCGGTATACTTTGATCATCAGACCGTGACTGTAAGTAAGGTAAGCCTAGCTAGCCGTATGGGCGGTTAGCGGCGTTGTACCACCCGCCGTAGTAGTAGTAGTAGTCTTCTGCTGCGTACTGATAGGATTAAGAGGATGATCGGGCGGTAAGCATAGGATTAACGGTAGGGGTGTTACAGTTGGTTGTATTTATGGTTTTAGTAACATGCTCGGGAGTCTGTGCATCAGACCGATACGTTTGTATGTATTCTGCCTTGTAAGCCACGTGGGTGGCTAACAGCGCGTAACACCAACCCGTTTAGTTATCGTTAAGTTATATATTTCCGCTGTAGTTTTGGTTTATTGTTAAAGTTTACAGTAGGGGTGTTACACCTGCAGTCAATATAGATATTTGAAAATATTAACAATTCTCACTGCTCAACCCTTCCTGCAGTCTTTCAGTGCAGCAATTGTAGATATGAGAAAATTTAGGATTCAATCGTAGTGTAATATCGTTGAGAAGGAAACTAAAATCGATAGAGTGAAAATGGCATTTGGTAATTGTCTTGACCAATTTTTGCCTCTCTTGATGCCTTGATTTCTTTCTTGGTTTGAGCATTGGTTCAAGTCTTCAATGGTGGTTGGAACCCTCCTTTGATTCAAGGTTGAAAACCTACTCTAGAACTCCCAAAGGTAATGCCCTAATTTTGTGCTTTAAGCACCTTCCTTGTTCTAGATTAATTCATGAGCCTAAGTGTGCCATTAGTTCTCATTTCATTCAAATTGAATGTTGGACTAGAGGTTGGCAATGGTTTCCCCATGACCGAGAATGAAAGAGAAAAAAGAAGAGGATAAGAGAAAAAGAAACTAGGAAATTAAGGTAAATAGCTTACCTTAATGATTATCTTAATTGCTTTAAAATTTTGGGATGGGAAATAAAAAGATGAATCAAAATCTAAACCGAAAATGTGTTTGATTGAGATTAGGAGGAATTGTGATTGTGTTTAATGCGTTGGTTAATTTTGTGTGATTTAAGGGCCTAAGAGCCTAGCATTTAAGTTTAGTGTGTTATATTGTGTTTGATGGGATTTGAATGAGTATTGTGTGCTGGTAGAATCCATGATGGATTTGGCTAGTGAGATTGGTCTAGGTGAATAGATGATGAAATGATGTATTTGGGAAGTTAGAATTGTAGGTGAACTATGGCAAAATTTGGTAGAAATATGGTGTTTTAGATGATGTCATGAGTAAGAAATGACCTAGGGTTAACTAGGTGTTTAGAGAGACCAATTTGGTTAGTTAACCACCTAGGAGCTATACTGAAAGTGAGTTAAATAGTTGAGCAAATTGTGTAGCAAAAGGAAGTGTTTGAGTATCTTAGAATTTCTATAAAAGAACTAGTGGGAATAACCTTGTGAATGGTGAGTGAACTTGAGTATTGGAAATGCAAATGTCTAGGGAGAGACTGGTATGGTCAAATGGTTGAGAGTAGAAGTGTAAACTGTCAAGAGAAATTTTGGAGATGCACTAGTGTGCATGAGTGCAAAAATGAGAAATGTGAATTTGTCAAATTGAGCAAAGATTGAGTAAGGGTTGATCAATGATTAAGAGGGTTTAATGAGTGTTTAAGGTGTTATAACATGTTTGGAAACATGTGGAAATATTTGAAAATGATTGGGTAAGAATTGAGGTGGGATTACAGATTTAAAACTGTCGAATTTGACAATTTCTACTATGGTCCAGGACTTAGGACCAGGACCAAGAAACAGACCACCCTTAAAAATGCCCCGAGAGTGATTCCTGCAACTAGTCCGGGACCTAAGACCAGGACCAAGTCCCTGACCAGCCTATTTTTGCATTTGAAAGTTAAGTTCTATATTGGTCTAGGACTTAGGGCCGGACCAAGTCCCGGACCACCCTCAAATTCCTTAACAAAGTGTTTTTAAGCCCCTAAATGAATGGAGATGTGTTGGGTAATGATATTAGATGATGATTAGGACTTGTTTGGTGACATGTAAAGGTCATTAGAAGTATAAACAAGTATGAGAAGTGAATGAGAAAGTTGAGAACTTAAGAGCACTTAAGCAAAGTTAAGATTAACGGGACAACGGGGTTACCTACGGGAGTATTAGTTGTTTACCTACCATATTACCTTAATGTTAATAGAAACACTCAAAATGTTATCACAGATTCGAGTGTTACCCGAGGAGCGTGAGATGACACGTTAGAGTAAATCCTTGGTGACAGGTATGGTTTTCTTGCAACTTGTGTCCTACCGAGTTTCCCTCGGCTTGTGTACTGCTTGCTTGTGTGCGACTTAACAAGATAAAAACACGAAAACGTTTATTGCATTTGATATATATATTGATGCATGTTGGGTGTGATAACCAACCTTGTGTTATTGTGTGGTCTAACTTACACTACAAGAAAAGAATAGTATTAGTGACGGAATTTTTCCAACGGAATTGTTCCGTTTGTGTAAGTCACTATTAGCGACAGCATAATACCATACTAGTGACGAACATATATTTTCTCGTTTAACACCTTATCCTCCTATATCAGCAACAAATTTGCTACAGAATTACTGTAGGAGTAGTTTTTCGTCGGAATAGAGTATAATTTCTATAATAAATATTTGGCGGGCAAAATGGAAAAAGTTGGCGCCATAGTTTCAGCAATTTATTCCATCACTAATAGTTATCTACGGAAATGTCCGTAGCAAATATGATATTTCCTACAGAATATTCCGTTGGAGATAAATAAATTTTAGCTACAATAATTTCTATTGGAGAAACACAATTCTGTCTGAAATACCCAAAAATATATGCTCATATTTGAGTGCCTATTTACAATACACCCTTGTTACATGAAGTAAAGCTAACACTAATGATATCCCTAACATTTTTTAAGTACACTGTATTTTTTCTCATTAAACATATTGATATCATGTAATTAATTAATAGATTTTAAATAAAAAATTCTATAAAAATAAAAAAGCATTTATATAATGGATAACAAGCTTTAAAAAGTTTTTTCATTTGTGTCGGTTTAAAACTATTGTTTTTTTAAATCTATACTAAAAGTTTTTGAGATATTATGACTATTTATATTTTTTATTTCTTTATTTGTAAATTGATCAATTTAAAACTTATAGTCTTTAAAAATATAAAACTTTTTGTATACAAATGTAAAATATCCCAATTAGATACCCCTTTTATCAATAATTAAAATGTATTATTTAAACAAATGAAAAACATAAACATATAAAATTCTTAAATTTTTAAAATAATAATAACTTTGTAAATTATTTATGATAATATCTAAAAAATTAGGCTGTATAAAACCTTTCAAATCTTTATTTATAACTCTATCGATAGAAATGGAAAGAAAGAATGATAAAAATTATTAATAATATCTTGTACTGTATTAAAGATATTTTAGTCTAAAATATAATATGATTACAAATTATTATAAACAATAATATATGAATAGTAATTATCAGTAAAAAAGCAGATCTTATTTACTCTTTTATTTCTCAATTTCACTCTCAACCAGCGACAATTGCTCTCGCTCTCTTCTTCTCGAGTCTCCATGTCTGAAGTCGCACACCAGTCTCGAGTCTTCATCTCTGAAGTCGAACACCAGTCTTCTTGAGTCTCCATCTCTGTTGATTGAAGATTGGGAAAACAGCCAAGCTGGTAATACTCTATTCTCTTGCTGTTATTTTGTAACCCTAACTTGTGAATCTCTTCTCTAGCTGTAATTTTGCAACCCTAACTGGCGAACATGGAACTTGCTTCGCGGCTCTCTTCATTCTCTTCTTGTGGTTGCGTTCTGCAGAGATGAATTGCTGAGTTGAAGATAGGGCTTAAGACATTTCATCTAGGAGTCTGCTAGTAATATTCTCCATCACTGACGGTAATTTTGCATCTTTTACTGGCGATTAACATATATGCTTTATGTTCTCTCATTCTCTTCTTGTGTCTGGCTGTCTGCGCCTCTACAGAGTTAATTTACTGACTACACACTATACTACTATTTACTTAAGTTTGTATCTGGAGTTGTGCCTGTGTTGGGTAATACATCCAGCGGGAACCCAAATTCCAACTGCTTTGTTGGGTCCTAATAGAAAAGTTAGATACAAACTAAATATCATAGATGTTAAGGTTCATGAATAATAATACACTGTTCTCTTTTCTAAAGTAATATCATGAACCATAAAATAAATGCTACCAAATCCTAAATATTAAATTAAATCATAACCGAACTCTTGATCTGAAATTAAAAATAAAGGCTCTTAATCTGAGATTTGAACATATAGCCACTGTGCACGAGATGTGAGTTAGTTCAAGAGAAGAATTGTTGTTTTATTTGTTAAGAATGTGGTAGATAAGAGGAGTTGTTAAACATGCAAGACTTCTGGTGCTTCTAATCTTTGATCGATAATAGGAGTAATCATTAATCTTCTTCTATATCTTAGTTATTTTTCTGTTGTGTGAAGCTGTCTTGAGATAAAAAATATTGGTAAATTTGGTTTATTTAGTGTAAGCACCACAAGTGTGAGTTCAAGGTTAGTTATGCATGAATCCATACTTATGCTCCAACATTTTTAAAATTCAAACGACATATATTATTCTACTCCATGAGTATTTACTCTGAACTATGCTGTAAAGCCTTAACATTTTTATACTCTAACATTTTAAACTTTTATCCTAAATTCGTAATATTGTATTACTTTAATTTTTTAATCCATACCATAAAATCCTTGTTATACTTCTATTGAAACTGAAAAAGCAGCACATAGGTTTGAATTTTAGTATACGTTCTTTACATATGAAGCAAGTGTGCTTTGTCTAAAGTAAACGTCAAATAAAAAGAGTACCATCAGTTTTGAACGAATGAAAAATAATGGTGGAATGACTTCATAGGATTAGAAGGATAAACACGTGCCACCAAATCCTAGTAGTCACAAGATTATTACTACTTCAATGATGAGTGAGTATTTAGTCTTTATTTCTTTTTATGTAATGTGAAGATTATTTAGTTAATTTCAAATTAAATTTTCCTGTTTAGGAACTTCTTGGAAAATGACATTGTGCGGGCATTAACAAAGGGTATTCAACTTCACTTTAGTGATGCTTGGCCCACTTGGAAGAGGTTTCCGCTACAAGTGCGAGAGGAAATATGGCTGAAGTTCCAGGTAATGTGTCACTTTCCCTGACCTCTATTTTTTCTTTTAGGAATTTAATAAGACTTCGCGGTTATGATATTATCTTGTTAGTATATTTTTAATGCGAGAAAGCTGTTTTTTGATGTATATATATTGAATTTTTGCTGCTTAGTTCCTAGTCCAATAATCTATTTTCAATTTAAATAAAATAAGGATTTTGTTTTATTATCTATACCTTGGTTGGACCTGCCCTGGTAGAAACGTTATGTAGTTGAATGATTGAATGTGAGATCACTGAATAAACTAGAATTATGTGCGTGGACCTTTTGATGGGCAGCGTGTGCTCCCTAATTTTGTTGTGTGAGTTGCAAAATTTGATCTCTTGGGTACTAGATCTGAGTTTAATGCTATAGCTTATTTTGGTGAGGAATGGCTGTAGCATAACACAAGATACATGAAATGGATACTGATACTGTGGTGCATAGCAACTTTATCTGTTGAAGCCTACAGGCTGCAACATAGTACATAAAGTATGAATTTCCAACTCTCTCGATGATTAGCCTTGTATTAAACAAAGTCGATTGCTCCGCAACTATCAAATGGAAATCGTTGTGTTTATCTAAATAGCTCATAAGATTAGCGTAATCTTGTGTTCTATAATAGCAGATTTTGCGAGGAAAGTCTGTTGGACCTTATTTTTAGTTTTGTGGATTATGTCAATAGTCTCCATATGTAGCTTCTGAGTTTTTTGCCTCATGGTTCTTTTGTGGATCAAGTGTTATGTAGAAATTGCAATGCTCTCATGCCTGAAGTGATTTTTTCATTTACCAAGGGAATAATAAAGCTGATTCACTTTGTTCTCTGTTATGCTAATCTCTGCTTCTGACTATTTTTATGCATCTCTTTTCATTGTCTTCTGAGTGAGCTTTGGATTAGAAAGAAGGTCTAGGAAAGGATAACAGAGGGTATATATCAACTTTGGTTTCCATCTTCGCTTTATTTTGAAGAATGAACTCGAGTCGTCCCACTTCTTTTTATTATAGCTCTAGATCCAGATCTGAGTTATGTTTATGTTTCAACTTGTTTAGCACTTTTTGGTTTTGAATATGGAATGAGAAGTTTGACCAGAAATGTTGTTATACCCAAAATTTTAACCCCCTCGGAATAGTCTCTAAGGCATAGTGTTACAAAGGGAAAAACGGTCAAAGCACCAAGGCGGGATTTTCTAAGGGCATTTTCAGGATTTTCTATTTTCATATGACTTTCATTATCTCCAAACACTTCCAAATATCATAGTCATTATGAAAGGTATTTCATGATTTTTTGATAATATTTATTCTAGAAATTTAGCTTTTAATTCATATTATAAGCTAACACATGAAATAGTCTCAAAATAGAAATAAAAAAAGGTTTTCAAAAATTTAAATAAAATTTTCACATGGTTAGCATGACTACATACAGTCATAAACCTGAAATTATCTTATTTGGAACCCTAGCCCAAAATTTAAATGTAACACCCCAACTGCTAATCTCATCATACCTCTTAAACTGTTACAATTTACCATTAAGCTCGCAGCGGAATTCAAATACAACAGAGGGTGATACAACGCCGTTAGCCACCCTCGTGGCTAACCAGGCCTGACTCACATACAGTAACGGTCTGATGGACTGGAACAACCGAGTACTTCATACTAATACCATAATCATTTCACTTCTTTACTATACCGAGTCTACATTATACGGATGCCGATAACATACTCGGACTTACACCTTATTCAAACGCATAAGTAATTACAATCTAACTACCCATGCTCACAGCAGTCCCCGTCCTACTCTCTCGAACGGTGGTCAGCTTCAAGTACCTGCACACTAAAAACGTTCCCCCTAGGGGGTCAGCTTTCGCTGCGCATGAAATTCGCATATACCGCGTGCTAACCGCGGTACGCCGACTACTTTGGGTCGGATATACATGGAGTTCATTTTAAACAAACAACATGCATCATGGCATACAATATATATGTATATCACACAAGGAATCTACATCCAATCACGGAACACGATTCCTAACTAACATAGCAATGTTGTTAGTGGTAACTGGTTACTCCTAGGCATTGAGGGTTATTCCTCACTATGCCTTGTTTACTTATACAATACCTCACCCTCTCTCTCGGGTTACTCATTCGTATACACACCCATTCTCTTGGGCTACTCATTCTTATACTTACCCGTTCTCTCGGGTTACTCATACATATACTCACCCCTTTCTCTCGGGTTATTTATACTCGTTATCTCACCCGCACTCTCGGGTTATTCATACTCAAGCTCTTGTAGATTCTCGAGACACTACAGGTCTCCTACGTCACGCTTGTTACTCTTATACATACTTAAGCCAAACTCATGGCTCTCTAGCATAGTCTTACTCCCCGGTTTCGACCCTACTCTGGGTCTAGCATGGTGGGAAGGTTCAACTAGCTCACGGAACTCTCTCTTAGTTCCTATCTCTTTTACTTAGGTCCGACTACTCTCGGACTACTCTCGTTCCCATACACTCCTCTCTCGGAGTTATAATAAATCATGTATGTTAGTCTAGAAGCATCATTCTCGATGTTCCTAATGACTTTGGGAACTTTACTTAAATTCGGGTAATCTTAGGTTTAAGGGTTACCCTCACAATCATATGATTATACATTAGGATATTTTCTTATACCGGGTAAAATCCTCATATAAGAGGTCGACCGTATCTCAAGGGAGTCACACAGTCCCTTAGGTCTCTTTTACCTTTCTTATATGTTTACATTATTAGACTAACTTCAATCCTCTCGATGGAGGTCATTTATCTCTCCACTCATATTTATTTCGTGGATTGTTTCAATATGGTTCTCTAACCGTTATCGGGCATATACTCAACCCGTACATCCCTCACATTTTAGGGAGTTCATATGTTTGTGTTATCGTTATACTTTAATCGATAGCTTGTGTGTGTTTGCACGTTTTACCATTGGTTATGTGACTACCCGTTCAACGGGTTTCTAGTCAATCAGTACTCACTAAGAGTCGGTCTATGCACTAAGTTAGACCACACCGGCATACAAGTATGTTAGCTCATTCAACATACAACAATGCATGCATAATCAAACAAGGGATTATTTTCATGCTTTAATCTTGATTAAGCCGGCACACAAACACACAAATCAGAGTAACTCGGTTAGCATACGGGGCATGAGAAAATCATACCTTTCACCGGGGTTTTTACTTTTACCGTGTCATCTCACCAAGCTCGGGTCACGCATGGTTCTCTGATAATGTTTCAACATTATTATTAATACTATATCATACGGAACATAATAAAATGTTACTCCCGTAGTTACCCCGTTATCCCGTTATCTTGGTTTCACTTTTATTAATTTGAGTTCTCACTTCTCAATCACTTCTTACACTTCCTAGGGCCTTTACATGCCACCAAACAAGGCCTTAACATCTTATAACATCATTAACATTTAAACCCCCATCATTTACAACCTTTAAAACTCTCTATAGGTTTCTGGGGGTGGTCCGGGACTTGGTCCTTACCCTATGTCCCGGACCAATACTCGTCAAAACTCTCGGGTGGAATTTCAACACTGGTCCGGACCTTGTCCCTATCCCAAGTCCCGGACCAAACACAGCCTGCACTCTCGGCCTAAATAAATGGGGTGGTCCGGGTCCTTGTCCATGGACTAGGTCCCGGACCCTGCTAAAACCTGCAACATACATCATTTTTCAACCCCAATTCAATCCTTAATCCACACCCAATCTTTGCCTAATCTTACCACAAGATTCCTACATGATTAATCACCTCAAAACATGCTCTAAACCTCTTCAAATCATGGGTTAAACCCTTACACAAATTCTTGCTCCAAGTCACAATTCTTTCATTCTCATTTCTACACTAATGCACACTTGTGCATTCTCAAACCTCTCTTGGCACTTGCATCTTGTTCTCTCTTAATTTGACCAACCCAAACTTCCAAGATAATGCACACCTCATACCAAGTCCAAGACTCACTCTTAAAACCTAATATCTTCTCTGTTTTCTAAAAACTCCTAAGGCACTCACACCACCTCTTTTGCTACAGATTTTTGCACGTCTCACCACAATCATCCTCTCATATTATGGGTGCTCATCTTCCCAATTCAAACTCCAACAACACCTAGCTAACCCTAGGTTATTCTCCACACAAAACATCACTTAAACCACTTAGGTTTCCACATAAATTTTGCCATAACTTGGCTACTTCTCTTAACATTACCCAAAGCTCATTGCCTCACATCATTCATCCTAAAACTAGCCAAACCCACATGGGTTCTACCAGCACACATATAAAACCACCAATACTCATCAAATCCTCCAAATGCAACACAATACATAATTCATAAAGTGCATAACTCTTAGGCTCTTAAATCAACATTAATTTCACAAATGCTATCTCACTTGCATTTTTTTCTATACAAGCACATTATTACCACACTCATGTGGGGTTCATTTATTTTATTAACCCATCCCAATTTCCATACATATAGAATATACTTAAGGGTTGGTTTCTTACCTTGGATTCTCTCAAGTTTCCTTTTTAAATACTCTACTCTTCTTCTCCTCTTTTCTTCATCCAAATTCGGTCAAGGCAAATCACTAGCCCAATTCTCTAGACCAATATACCAATGGATGTAAGGAGTACTCATTAGTTCTCCTAACTATGAAAATAACTCATGAATTCAAGAGGAGGGCTCAAGGCATTAAATTTGAACATTACCTTTGGAAACCCTAGAATTGATTTGCCAAGAATCAAAGGAGGAGCTCCAACCCACCATTGGAGACTTGGAGAGTAGCTCAAAACAAAGAGAAGCAAGGCATTAACACATGCCAAAATCGGCCAACACAAGGAAGTGAAGAAAAATGTATTTTTCTTTGGATATTTTTACCTTGGGTGAAAGAGGAAGCTTCAAGCTTCAAGATTGTGCTTTTCTCCTCAAATGGGCAACACCCACGAAAATGAAACTCATCATTTTCAAGTTTTGAAAAGAGAGAATGATAGAGGGTGAGGAGAGGATCACAAATATGTGGTTATTTTTGAGTTTGGAGCTTAAACAAAGCTTGAGCAAGGAAGGGAAGTGGGAAGAAGCCATGGATGAGGGGGGGGAAGAAATCGTCCCAGGCTGGAGGAAGGGAGAACGTCTGGGAAAGGAGAAAGGAAAGAGGGAAAGAAAGAAGAAAGTGAGGAGGAGAGAGAAGAGCCTACCTTTCTACTTTACTTTTCCTTCCCTTTATTTTCTTCTTTATTTACTAACTAGCTATTATTAGAGAGGGGATGCTATTTGGATAATAAAAACCGGCCCCACTTATACTTGTAGACTGGAGCGTTTTTCGGTTTCTGACAGAAAACGCTCGTTATTTTACCCGGTTTGGCACTATTCACTAACCGGGCCCGTTTTTCGGATTTTTCTCGTTTCTTAATTTTTAATGGTTATTAAACTTCCATTAATACTTAATTATAGTTATTTAATCAACTATAATTTTTACGGGTCCATTTGACCACTTAAAGTCACGTTTTCGGGTTTTCTCGAAAAACGTGCTTTAAACTCCGTTAGCGTTTTTAATCCATTATTTGGATCCGTTTTCTTCGGGAATCATTCCCGTAATATTAGGCCTAACTAAGCCTTAGGAATCCATCTCGGACCCTCTCGAGATCATATATCTCTTATACTCATTTAACGCGCATTTTAGCGTTTTTCGCTTTTCAAGCGTTTTCTCTTTTCTTTTGGTTTTATTCTTTTTACCAATACTCTTTAGGCACCATTAGGCCCTTAATAATTTATTAGAGTAATTTAATCACCATTTTAGATCCGGGGTATTAAAATCTACCCCCCTTAGGAACTTTGTCCTCAAAGTTGGTGAATCTAGATGGTTACTCTCATGGCGTACTATGCCAAGGTTATAATACATGTATAACCTTACAGACTCCACAAGTCTGTCTCATTTCATACTACACATACCACACACATATCACAGCATGTATAGCAATCAAAAATACTCTTTTTACTCTCTCCATGGAATCGGTCCGAAGACAAGAAGGCACTACAGTCCTCGAATCCATATTGAGTAATATACTACTGATCCCTCAGGTACCGGTCACGTTGAACACTTACTCTTTCTGGTTCACGGCCGTTTCATGACAAATGGGCACTTACTCTCTCTGGCCCACGGTCCCTTCGGTTCTGATCAAAACGTTACACATATACATATCCTCAGGCACTCTGGTTGACTCACTCAACACAGGAACATCTCAGGGTACTCTCCCCGTCCCGCTGCCTTTGGAAAAATCACACACTGACACCCCCAAACCGGTCACTTAGGACGCCGCACGTACACGGTGCAATGGTTTCAAAACTAATACACGCCCACCGTTCTACCGGTCATCAAGACTTAAGGCTCAGCCATCGGCGGGTGATAGCGGTTTCAAAACCAGTTTTCGTTTCCATCTTCATACTTGAAGAAAATTCTTTTTCAAAATCTGTTTGAAAATTCTTTTTAAAACATCACACAACTCCAAATCAGATTTATGGTAGCTGTATCTTTTCTTAGCGTGATTACTTGTGACCACTATAGGGAGCTTCAGGAATCATCTAACCCTGATGTGATCAGCATCAGTGTTGAACTATCCTTCCACCCCAATTTGTGTTCGGTTTCCCTTGATCGCTAGCAGATCAAGTTCCACCTCCCACGTCAGTTTCAAACAATCAGATAGTCAAACATTTTCGTTTTCTATCTTTTACTCTTTCTAATCGTATTCACGAAACAATTCGTTTCAATTAATCTCTAGTTCCTAGTACTTAGGTCATTTGTCATTCTCATTGCTTCACTACTTTACCTAGGTATTCCATACTTATGGCTTCTTTACTCAAATTGTTGCTCAATTTAAAACACATAACATACAACTCCAAAGGATGGAACTCACTCCATCTATCATTCTCAAATAAAATCACCTAGGGAACTCACTCCCTCTTAGGTTACACATCGGTTTCATGCCGATTCATACTCATCATAACTCATGTCTAATCTCACTAGACATATACTATAGGGATTCTCATTCCCTAGGAGTCTCTCTACTCCTCTTTTCATAAATATTACACACTCATTACTTGCATCTCTCATGCACAATACTTATACTTACACAATGAATGGGTACATGTTTATGTAACATGAGGTCCAAACATCAAAATAATTTCTTTTGTGCTATGCACATAGTAGTTTACGCACCAATACGTAAAACATACTCTAAGCGGTTTCTCGCCCTACCCCCCTTAAAGGGGTTACGCCCGCGTAACCAACCATATGTTATCACTGAACATTGGTTTATAATTCGAGTATTATGAAGTGTTTAACTTCAATAGGTAATTAACTCATAACCGGGTTCGGTTCTAGCCTCTAAGGCTTCAAGGGGTTTATGACATAGGTATACTTAACCCTGAATCACGGTCCACAAGCTTCTGCTGCGTGACCTGATAACTAGAGCTTAATTCGCTCTTTGGTATTCTCAATGTATATCAATCGTCGCTTGGTATCTCTTACCGTATGCGAATTCGATGATTATAGATTTTCTCTCCAACTCTCTGGAAATCTATTTGTATAACTCTGTATACCTTCGTGGTTATTCACTTATTTTTTTCCGACTTGTTGTCGGTTGAGGTCAAGCTACTACTTAGCATGTAGTGCTTCCTCGTTTAATAGTGGCTCATGGATTATGTTTGTTTCTTGGTTCTGTACCAGAGTTCTTCATTCATACTACTCTGCATTTTTCCACATATCGATCCTGGGCCCTGTGGGTTACTGCCCACGTTCTTTGTGCATCTTTGGCCAATGGCCGCACGGTTATCTCTCTAGATTCTCACTCAACAGGCTTCGTTGACATTTCTCAATTCCTGGCTCTCCCACTTGATCATTACCGCACAAGTGCAATACCAAAACACTCAGTCATACAGAGTGCAGAAGCGTAAACCTTGACAGTAAATCTCTCATGGGATAGGAATGATTATGTCCTTACCACATTTTCTCATCAACTTCATATCATGAACTGGCTATACTCTTACAATGGTTGCTTTGCTGCGTACCATATTCTTTCTCATTTCTATGGCATCCGCTACTACTTTAGCTTCCGCCCGGGTGTTCTCGCCATTTACACGATGGCTTGCCATTCACTTGGCTCAACAACATACGTTATTGTTAAAATCTCTCTGCGCACTTGCGCGCTGCTTACTCTGCGTTCATATTGCCACATACAGTGTTACTACTCAACTTGATACTCTACTATAGTTCGTATACTCATTGGCAATATACACATGCTCAAGTTTTGCTACACCGCTCTAGCGGTTTCACATTACATACTTAGGTGGTACCTTTCTCTGGAGGATTCACGCAAATGCCGCTCCATAGGCCCCATAATCACAAGTGGTATCCCCACTCTAAGGTAGTGGTTCATTCACCACTGTTCCTCTTATGCCTTTATGCATATGTTTACAATGTTTGGATCTACGTATTGTAGTTGGTTTATCGGCTTACAAGCCACCTGCCTCGAGTCATGCTCCATGCGGCTGTTTATATAGGTTTCTTCTTCTCCGTATGCCATTAAATGGTTTGGAGGTATTATGGGCTTTTGATATGGTTGTCTCACCACTCTTCCGTACATGGAAGGCCCTTTAAGTATCTTGACATTAATTTATGTCCACTCGCAGTTTAGGGTATCCCGTGTTACGTGGGATCCCTTCGGGTTCTACCCGAGTGTTTGCTTAAACACTTGTGTTCTCAACACGATGTTTCGTTCAAGTACTGTTGACTCCGGCACCCTTTTCGGATTGCTCCTGGGTGTTACTGAGTAATGCCATTACATCTGGCTTGTACTCATGGTTATGTTCAGTTGTGACTTCGCCTTGCGGCTATGTCTAATTCAAACTATCCCGTTTAGGGTTGTAATGTCTCCCGTTATTGGTAGAGATTAATACTTTCCTTTACCTACTTAATTAGGTCGTTATTCTCTTAGTGAGATATACTTGGGAATTCTATCCCGTTTATCCAACATTGATATGATCAATTAGGCATTCATCTTATTGCTTACACTGGTATTATATTCCAGTTATTAAGTATTTCCGGAGACATATCCAATGTCTGTGCTTAATACTCTGTGCTTCTCGCACTTCTTAACGTTATGTTCTTAGCTCCATCATCTACTGGATTCTTGACTCCTTTAGCTTAGTAAGCTTCTTGTGTTCTTCGATCATTCGAGGTGTCCAACTGTTTCGGTTTGAATTGGCTCTTTCGTCCGTAGTATGGAGTGGGCTACTTCCCGTGTTTCGTACTCTACTTGTATACATACATGGAGTATCTTATTGATACGTTACCACTTACCCAACTAACTCATAATTGGTCTGTCAGGCCCGCAAGCTCCTTTGGAGTGCGGTCGTTCCATGTCTCATTTGTGTACACTGTAGTGTCGGTCACGCCTAAGTGAAGTATTCTGTTGCCAACTCCTCTTATATGGTCCTATAATGACTTACCGTGATTCTCTGGTTTGGTTTAAAATTCGGGGGTTTTTTGGAAAATTTCATGTTTGAATGAAAATTCGGGTTTTAAAAGTAAGCTCTTCATGGCATTTCAATGCCGGCTGATTCTTATCCAGTCCAGCTCTTGCTGGCCGGTATGTTCTTTATACAGTGACTAGGCTGTTAGGCCTTTTCAAGGTTTCATTTCAGAATTCTTAAGGTTCGAGTTGCTATATTGGCTTCATTCGCCATCTGGTACTTTGCTAAGTACTGATAGCTTGCGTCAAAGCTCTTCTTATTGGTCCCGCTATTACTGCACTTGCCGTGGCAAGTGCGCGGTACTGGCGGTGGTTGGTTTTGGGTTAACTCATACCGGTCGGGTATTGTTCACATTGTATTTGGTAGCCTCGTTGGCTCTTCCTTGATCCCCTAGTTGGATAACTGCTCCTTGGAGCTGCTTCTCATTCCTCTTGACATGACTGTCATTCATTTAGGTGCTCTCCACTCTCGGAGTTCCTTAATTACTTTAATTCTATGCTTTACCTCGTTGCTCGTTCCCACGTCTTTACTGTGGTTACCGAGGCTAAAGTATTTAGGTACTACTTCTGTAGTCCTATTCGGGTATATCCCGTAATTATGCTGTAGCTGTCTAAGCTGTATCGTTAAGTATTGCAACCTCTTCGGGTGTGGCAGGGTGGGTGACCTACTCTTGACTAGATTCTTGGTCGGTTAGTGTACCGATGATGGTATTAGTTAACTATGGCGGTCCGTAGACATGTGTCCCGGTTTTTGTTATTATCATTGAGTCCGCCTTGTTGCACGGTTGGTGCTTTCTTTTTGCTGTTGCTCGGCCAGCTAGGTTCTCGCGACTGCTAAGCATGTCGCCCCAAGTTGCCACAGATTTCGGTCTCCTTGGATTAGGATTTCTCGATCTCTCGCCATTATGTGCGGTTATTGTTGTCCAGCGGGATCCGTCTCCGGGGTTTCCGGTTCTCGGGATCTACCGCATGACAGGTTCTAGTTCATTTTGAAATATTTGTAACTGCCAGATGGGTTTCCCGTCTCTCTGGCGTTCTTTCCCGAACTTTTAATAGGGGGGCGGGTTTGGTATTGTAGGTATCCAGAACATACTGGAAGTTCCTATCTAGCGCATCTCTCACGCTACCACTCAACCCATAGCCCTAAGTCTCTAATTCCTAACTCGGTATTTCCTAAGCTCGGTATTTCCAGTCATCAGAGCGATACTTCGCTCTGATACCATTTTTGTAACACCCCAACTGCTAATCTCATCATTACCTCTTAAACTGTTACAATTTACATTAAGCTCGCAGCGGAATTCAAATACAACAGAGGGTGATACAACGCCGTTAGCCACCCTCGTGGCTAACCAGGCCTGACTCACATACAGTAACGGTCTGATGGACTGGAACAACCGAGTACTTCATACAAATACCATAATCATTTCACTTCTTTACTATACCGAGTCTAATATACGGATGCCGATAACATACTCGGACTTACACCTTATTCAAACGCATAAGTAATTACAATCTAACTACCCATGCTCACAGCAGTCCCCGTCCTACTCTCTCGAACGGTGGTCAGCTTCAAGTACCTGCACACTAAAAACGTTCCCCCTAGGGGGTCAGCTTTCGCTGCGCATGAAATTCGCATATACCGCGTGCTAACCGCGGTACGCCGACTACTTTGGGTCGGATATACATGGAGTTCATTTTAAACAAACAACATGCATCATGGCAATACAATATATATGTATATCACACAAGGAATCTACATCCAATCACGGAACACGATTCCTAACTAACATAACAATGTTGTTAGTGGTAACTGGTTACTCTTAGGCATTGAGGGTTTTCCTCACTATGCCTTGTTTACTTATTCAATACCTCACCCGCTCTCTCGGGTTACTTATTCGTATACACACCCATTCTCTTGGGCTACTCATTCTTATACTTACCCGTTCTCTCGGGTTACTCATACATATACTCACCCCTTTCTCTCGGGTTATTTATACTCGTTATCTCACCCGCACTCTGGGTTATTCATACTCAAGCTCTTGTAGATTCTCGAGACACTACAGGTCTCCTACGTCACGCTTGTTACTCTTATACATACTTAAGCCAAAACTCATGGCTCTCTAGCATAGTCTTACTTCCCCGGTTTCGACCCTACTCTGGGTCTAGCATGGTGGGAAGGTTCAACTAGCTCACGGAACTCTCTCTTAGTTCCTATCTCTTTTACTTAGGTCCGACTACTCTCGGACTACTCTCGTTCCCATACACTCCTCTCTCGGAGTTATAATAATATCATGTATTAGTCTAGAAGCATCATTCTCGATGTTCTAATGACTTTGGGAACTTTACTTAAATTCGGGTAATCTTAGGTTTAAGGTTACCCTCACAATCATATGCTTATACATTCGGATATTTTCTTATACCGGGTAAAATCCTCATATAAGAGGTCGACCGTATCTCAAGGGAGTCACATAGTCCCTTAGGTCTCTTTTACCTTTCTTATATGTTTACATTATTGGACTAACTTCAATCCTCTCGATGGAGGTCATTTATCTCTCCACTCATATTTATTTCGTGGATTGTTTCAATAAGGTTCTCTAACCGTTATCGGGTATATACTCAACCCGTACATCTCCTCACATTTTAGGGAGTTCATATGTTTGTGTTATCGTTATACTTTAATCGATAGCTTGTGTGTGTTTGCATTTTACCATTGGTTATGTGACTACCCGTTCAACGGGTTTCTAGTCAATCAGTACTCACTAAGAGTCGGTCTATGCACTAAGTTAGACCACACCGGCATACAAGTATGTTAGCTCATTCAACATACAACAATGCATGCATAATCAAACAAGGGATTATTTTCATGCTTTAATCTTGATTAAGCCGGCACACAAACACACAAATCAGAGTAACTCGGTTAGCATACGGGGCATGAGAAAATCATACCTTTCACCGGGGTTTTTACTTTTACCGTGTCATCTCACCAAGCTCGGGTCACGCATGGTTCTCTGATAATGTTTCAACATTATTATTAATACTAATATCATACGGAACATAATAAAATGTTACTCCCGTAGTTACCCCGTTATCCCGTTATCTTGTTTCACTTTTATTAATTTGAGTTCTCACTTCTCAATCACTTCTTACACTTCCTAGGGCCTTTACATGCCACCAAACAAGGCCTTAACATCTTATAACATCATTAACATTTAAACCCCCATCATTTACAACCTTTAAAACACTCTCTGTAGGTTTCTGGGGGTGGTCCGGGACTTGGTCCTTACCCTAAGTCCCGGACCAATACTCGTCAAAACTCTCGGGTGGAATTTCAACACTGGTCCGGGACCTTGTCCCTATCCCAAGTCCCGGACCAAACACAGCCTGCACTCTCGGCCTAAATAAATGGGGTGGTCCGGGTCCTTGTCCATGGACTAGGTCCCGGACCCTGCTAAAACCTGCAACATACATCATTTTTCAACCCCAATTCAATCCTTAATCCACACCCAATCTTTGCCTAATCTTACCACAAGATTCCTACATGATTAATCACCTCAAAACATGCTCTAAACCTCTTCAAATCATGGGTTAAACCCTTACACAATTCTTGCTCCAAGTCACAATTTCTTTCATTCTCATTTCTACACTAATGCACACTTGTGCATTCTCAAACCTCTCTTGGCACTTGCATCTTGTTCTCTCTTAATTGACCAACCCAAACTTCCAAGATAATGCACACCTCATACCAAGTTCCAAGACTCACTCTTAAAACCTAATATCTTCTCTGTTTTTAAAAACTCCTAAGGCACTCAACCACCTCTTTTGCTACAGATTTTTGCACATCTCACCACAAATCATCCTCTCATTTATTGGGTGCTCATTTCCCAATTCAAACTCCAACAACACCTAGCTAACCCTAGGTTATTCTCCACACAAAACATCACTTAAACCACTTAGGTTTCCACATAAATTTTGCCATAACTTGGCTACTTCTCTTAACATTACCCAAAGCTCATTCCTCACATCATTCATCCTAAAACTAGCCAAACCCACATGGGTTCTACCAGCACACACATAAAACCACCAATACTCATCAATCCTCCAAATGCAACACAATACATAATTCATAAAGTGCATAACTCTTAGGCTCTTAAATCAACATTAATTTCACAAATGCTATCTCACTTGCATTATTTCTATACAAGCACATTATTACCACACTCATGTGGGGTTCATTTATTTTATTAACCCATCCCAATTTCCAATACATATAGAATATACTTAAGGTTGGTTTCTTACCTTGGATTCTCTCAAGTTTCCTTTTAAATACTCTACTCTTCTTCTCCTCTTTTCTTCATCCAAATTCCCGGTCAAGGCAAATCACTAGCCCAATTCTCTAGACCAATATACCAATGGATGTAAGGAGTACTCTTAGTTCTCCTAACTATGAAATAACTCATGAATTCAAGAGGAGGGCTCAAGGCATTAAATTTGAACATTACCTTTGGAAACCCTAGAATTGATTTGCCAAGAATCAAAGGAGGAGCTCCAACCCACCATTGGAGACTTGGAGAGTAGCTCAACAAAGAGAAGCAAGGCATTAACACATGCCAAAATCGGCCAACACAAGGAAGTGAAGAAAATGTATTTTTCTTTGGATATTTTTACCTTGGGTGAAAGAGGAAGCTTCAAGCTTCAAGATTATGTGCTTTTTCTCCTCAAATGGGCAACACCCACGAAAATGAAACTCATCATTTTCAAGTTTTGAAAAGAGAGAATGATAGAGGGTGAGGAGAGGATCACAAATATGTGGTTATTTTGAGTTTGGAGCTTAAACAAAGCTTGAGCAAGGAAGGGAGTGGGAAGAAGCCATGGATGAGGGGGGGAAGAAATCGTCCCAGGCTGGAGGAAGGGGAGAACGTCTGGGAAAGGAGAAGGAAAGAGGGAAAGAAAAGAAGAAAGTGAGGGAGGAGAGAGAAGAGCCTACCTTTTCTACTTTACTTTTCCTTCCCTTTTATTTTCTTTCTTTATTTACTAACTAGCTATTATTAGAGAGGGGATGCTATTGGATAATAAAACCGGCCCCACTTATACTTGTAGACTGGAGCGTTTTTCGGTTTCTGACAGAAAACGCTCGTTATTTTACCCGGTTTGGCACTATTCACTAACCGGGCCCGTTTTCGGATTTTTCTCGTTTCTTCATTTTATGGTTATTAAACTTCCATTAATACTTAATTATAGTTGTTTAGTCAACTATAATTTTTACGGGTCCATTTGACCACTTAAAGTCACGTTTTCGGGTTTTCCGAAAAACGTGCTTTAAAACTCCGTTAGCGTTTTAATCATATTTGGATCCGTTTTCTTCGGGAATCATTCCCGTATAATAATTAGGCCTAACTAAGCCTTAGGAATCCATTCGGACCCTCTCGAGATCATATATCTCTTACACTCATTAACGCGCATTTTAGCGTTTTTCGCTTTTCAAGCGTTTTCTCTTTTCTTTGGTTTTATTCTTTTTACCAATAATCTTTAGGCACCATTAGGCCCTTAATAATTTTATTAGAGTAATTTAATCACCATTTTTAGATCCGGGGTATTAATTTAAAAGAGAAATTCAATCATTTTTACAATTTTCTATCTCCTCAGGAAATACCGAAATCAAATCAAAATGTCATGAAATTTTTAATATAAGATAGAGTGTAACGCCCCGGTTTACCACCACCATTTACTTAGTCATTTTTTTTATAAAAGAAACGTGCCATAACTGAAATATCATCATTAACTTGTATTATACATGCGTCAGTCTTTTTACATAAGGTCCCCTAATACTATCACCGGGTGTTACCGCCACACTTACTAAAGACTAGTAAGTGTAAGGCTATTACCACCACCATCCCTTCATTAGCTATCTTACAACGCTGTTCCCCTACCAAAAGAGTGACACAACCAACCCGTCACTTTACACCTTAGTACCAAAAGACCCCTTCCAGCCAACTACTATGTTAGCTCCTACTATATTTTACACCAAAAGCAAGGGGTATCATTGACTATTACATCATTAGCAACTTAGCATGGGACTACTTCCATGTACTCATAAACAGTGGAAACTTCATAGGTAATGGACTGACTACTGCCATTCTCCGGGTGCCTAAAACCCTGTATCTTCTTGTTCCACTCCTCAAGCACTATCTCGGTGACCCCAGGCTGTATACTCCTACGATAGGTGACAAACATGAAAATATAGAAAGTATTGGTGGAGTCGTCCTCAGTGCAGAGAAGGGGACCATCCCAGTTACCCTGAACACACAAAGTTCATATACACAGGAAAACACAAACAAATAAAATCATTAAAAACTGAGTAACACTACCACACCCCGTAAAAACTTATTTTCTCTTTAAAACCTTTGTTTTCAACAAATATTAACAAATATAAACAAATCAGAATAAATCACACACCATTTACCTGTACCAAGAATTATCAAGAGATAATTAATTTCATAAACAAGATATTTCCAAATGAAGTCCACCACCACCCACCCTATGTCCTTAAGTGTGCACACCCCCTATTGAAAACTTCTGCCCAATAGGAGTAGATCATAGTGGCAGCTCCAATTCATTAGTAGGAGCTTATATTGTTGCCGGAACGTCGGCTTGGCCTTAAAGGCTCTCACAAGAGGCATAGCCTTAGGATAACCATGATATCAACATCACACAATACTTTTCACCACCACCACAGAGGTTATCCTTAAATACATTTACAAACCATGAGTAAGATATCATAAACCAGCTTAGCACAAGCAACACAAGTAGTAATCCACACATCAAGTTCAACCACTTGTAAAATCACCTTAATAACATCATAAAAATACCATTCAAGCTTCAATAAACTATAGAATCAAACAATTTCCAAGAAACCACCTTAGAAAGCTTAAATTCTTATTTTTGACCAAAATCACTATTCACCAACTTAATAACTTCCCAAATGAGTCTCGGAATAAATTTTTAACCATGATCCAATATCAACAACACAAGTATCTCCCAAAATTGCAGCTCAAGATCAATTCGGAAACCCATCCAAACACTCAGAAAGGCTTAAAGCACATTTTCTCATTTTTAGCTTCTTTACCTTGTATAACCGACTTAAATTTCTCCATTCGACTTGATGTTTCAACCATAACCATATATTCACTATTCAAGACTACCCTCAAAAGTTTAGCTCAACATCATGTCGGAAACCCATCCAAACAATTCCTAAAGCTTAAAGCTCATTTTTTTCCATTTTCAAGATTCTTTAGAGTTTTCCTACTTCCCAACATGATTTCTACTTGCTTTTCTAGGATAATCACTAACTATTCATCCATAGTTTACTGTAAAACTTTTAAGAAAATAGGAGATAGGATTCGTAGGTAACCAAATAGAATGACTTAAGAAGGAAAATAAGCTTAAAGGGTGAAAGTGATGTGCATAGATGTTACCTGTCCTCTCCTAGCCATTTTGATGTTCTTCTACCTTGATTATAAGTGCTTGAGCTCAAAATCTCCACCAACCAAGTCGCCCACCTTGGATTTTGGCTCCCACTCCTTAAACTTGCCTTTTCCCTAATTTTAGCTTAATTACTACCTTAGATTTGTGTTTCCAATGGAGGAGTGTTGTTGCCTAAGCTCCAATGGTGTTTTCTAACTTAGGAAAAACAAGGTAGATGAAGAAGAATGGCCACCTTGCTCACCTACCATGGCCGACCTCCCCCCCCTTTTTATACTAAATTTCATCCTTATCCATTAACGTGTAATCATTACTTCTAGAATTGTCCATAGCCTTTGATTTGTGTCAAGTGCCAAAAACCAATCCTAGCCATCCATACATAACCTCCTTTGAATGGATAAGGAGGGGGCAACTTGCCTTGATCATTATTACAAATAGTGTAACACCCCATCCAAAGCCATTCGTGGTATCGCAAAACTGAACACTTAAACGCACACGTCGCAGCGGAAATAAATAACACCTGGACCTTGCCACGGTCTGATCATTAGAAAATACGGCCTTAACATTTACAGTGCTTATCCAAAATACTTATCCAACTCAAAACATCACCAACCACAATACCATAACCAACCGAGTACAAGTATCTTAAACATAATCTCATCCTTACATCAGTTTAATATAAACAGTCGGGTGCACAGGCGCAACCCGAACTCAAAATAAACTTCCCACCCTAAGTCTAACCGCTCCTACTCTCGTAGTGCGTCCTCATGGGTCTCTTACCTGCAAGTGTAATAATAGCCCCCGAGGGGGTCAGCACGAATGCTGGTACACCCTCTCATGGCCCCCAAGCTAACGGGGCTACGACGACTAATTGTCGATAGCATGGAAATTGATTACATACACAAACATAATATGAAGTGCAATAACAATAACCACAGATGAACATGTATAGTTCACAACAATGAACGACTCAAGCGTTCCCTTATCAAGTGGGTTAGTAACCCCCTCCTTAGTCCTCAATTCCTTAATCTCAGTTCCTTACCTACCTTAGTCTTAATCTTAATCTCATTATAGAAACCTTTCCTGGAAGGGATTGGTTGTAGCTTAATTCGAACCTGGGATTTAGGTGATCCCACCGCACCATCTTAATGCCACCTACTCTGGACGGGAGTCCAGCGTAGCTGAGCCGGCAACCGGCCCTAGGCTACAAGTCCGAAGACAAGTCCTTAAGCGGAGGGCGGATCTGATTCAGATACCGTTCCCCCTTTTCCTTAGCATGCATGACCGGAGATCAGTCCCGGGTTTCCTCACTCAAGTTCCAGTTAGTAGAAATCTTAATCACCATGTGCTAGCTAAGCCTTAACGGCATTAACCAACAACCACCAAACTTAACTCTTATTCTTAACTCAGTAAGTACTAAACTTGGTTAGTAACCATCTCAAGTCTCGCGGGTTAGTGTAAAGATAACACAAACACAACGAGAATAAATATAACCGGTTGCATGCTTTGTCTTGTTTTAGTCATAGCAATTAAACAGATAGCACACAAGCCGAGGGACACCTCGTTAGCAAGCAGGTCACAAGAAGGATTGTACCGTTCACCGTCGATCGTTGTTTGATTAACCTTCTTCGGGGTCCCAACTCACAAACCTAATCATTCATTCATTTTTAGGTCATTAGTCATTTGCACCTTACTTAACTCACTTAGTCCCTAAGATTCCCATTTAATACACTCTTAAGTCTTGCCACTTAGCTTACAAACTTAACTTTACTTAGTTCCTTAAGTTCTTAGGGTCCTAATCATTACCACCCCACCCAAGGTATACCTTATCACCATTTATCATTCTTAGAATTCCAAATTTCTTTTTTTTTAAAAGTGTTAAGGGCCGTCCGACCCACCGTCCGACCCACCCTCTGGGTCGGACCATTCCAGTAACTTTCGGGTTTGAAAAACCCTACATGTCCGACCCACATCCGACCATCCTTCTGGGTCGGACCATTCCAGAAACTTTCCGTCTTCTAAAACCTCCCATGTCCGACCCACGTCCGACCCAACCTTCTGGGTCGGACCATTCCAGAAACTTTTCTGCCCCTCTAAAACTCACCCGTCCGACCCAAGACGTCTGGGTCTGACCATTCCATAACCTTTCCCTGGCGTTAAACAGAGGTCGTCCGACCCAAACTTGGGTCGGACCCCTGGGTCGGACGCCACCAAAACATGTCCAAACTTTGCTAAATCTTCACTAAACCTTTCCTCAAGCCATCCAATGTGTTCTAACATCATTTAGAACCTTAAACCCACCTTAGAGCATCCTCCAAACACATTAAATCATTCACCAAGATTCACCTTAATCATTATACATTTTTCCTTGTAATAATGCTAACACTTATAATGCTTTCCTCTAGTTTCTAGGTGGTGGTTCATACCTAATGTAACCACTATGCCAAATGTTTTCCTCACCACTATAACATCATCTCCCAAGCATCTTTCACTATCTAAAACTCTCTTATGCATTTTCTTAATGTTCCTTCACAAGCCTAAGTTTCTATCCATCAATACATTATTTCCTTCCTAGTTGTTTACCAACACTTGCCTAAGTCTTAAATACTCAATACATCCTCTTGATTCCTAAATCCTCCATAGTAATGCCTAAGTCATTATAACTCATTAAACACCTTAAACTCACCCCTTTTTCATCGAGACAACCTCGAAAACTTCCTAGTACTTCCTTAGTCATGAAATTCCCTTAGAATATCTTAAACACTTAAGTTCTCCTTTAAATTTTGCCATGGGTTCTCTAGTATATAGTACATCCTAACACTTGGTTTTTCTCCATCAAACAATCAATATTACTCAATTTCTCATCATAACACCTTAACACACAATTTACACCACATCATCATATAGTGCTTAAACTTAAAATGCTTGGCTCTTAGGCCCTAAATGACAATAATCTTAACCACTGAATTTCCACATATATATGCCTGCAACCTGCGAATACACACAACAAGGCTCCCATTGAAATAAAATGCTTCTTGTACTTCACCTTGATATTCTTAAACTATCTCTTTTTCTCATTTGCTCCTTAGTCACAAGTTCACAAGTATAGTCATTGTTTCTCCAGGTTATATATAACCCTTTTCTAATGTAAACTCTATACTAAACTCATCACATATCTAAATCCCATTCCCTTAAACAATAAAACACCTTAAGGTAAGTAATTTACCTTGTTCTTTTATAAGCTTAAAAAGCTTTCTTCCTTAGGTTTTTCTTTGTTCAATCTCGGTCACCAATGTGTATCTCCTTGCCAATGTTCTAACCAATATCCAATGACTCCAATGAGTACTAGATAACACATTAACCTAAGGACAAACCCTAGGTTAAAAATATGCTTTAAGGTATTAAGGTGATTGTTTTACCTTGGTTTCTCAAGACAAGCTTGGATATGAAGCAAGAAGGACCTCCTCAATCCTTTGAAGAGTAGAAACAAGCTAGAACAAGGCATAAACATGGAGTCCCATGAGTATTAATTTTCGGACATGTGAAGAAAATGGTGGAAACCTAGATTTTCTTACACTTTTTTACCTTAAGAGAATGGAGATGCCAATGGAGTCTCCAAGCTTGAGTTTCCTCCTCTAATGGTGGTTTGACTTGGCACCAAATCAAAGCTCTTGAAATTTCGAAAAGATAGGAAGAAGGAGCTTGAGCTAACTAAGAAGAATATGTATTTTGTTTTGGATTTGGAGCTAAAATGAGCAAGATGTAACCAAGGAAGGATGGAGCTTTCATGGAGGTTGAGTTTTACCTGAATGGAGAAGGGAGAGAGCAGCTCAAACCGTGGGAAAACAAAGGAGAATGAAGAAGTGAGGAGAGAGAACTAATAAAGTGTAATATTATGTAAAAGGTGAATAGTGCTTTTACTTATAACTCTTATTTGCTCTCTTATTTACTTAATGACTCATGAAGGTGGTGACTCACCTCCTAAGAAACCGGCCCCCTTTTAATAATGAGGGTACTTAAGTCTTTGTTGACCAAATGTCTCACTTATATAGACTTATGTTATAAACTAGCTTAGTTAATTCACTATTCACAAAACAAGGCACATTGTTGTGAAATTTTTGATTTCCCATTGATATAGACTTCCAAATGTGATACTATATAGTACACATGTTAATTAAAGAGTAATGATGGACATTTAGCCATTCAAAACTCATTTACAAGACAATTTTTCAAAAACGTGCTTTAAGACTCCTTAAAGCACATTTTGTGTTTTAACTTGTTTTCAAGCTTGGTTTTCTTTGGTAATTGATTTAAAATGACCATTAGGATATTACTAAGGTCTTAGAACAATATTTGGGTACTCTCCCAAGTCTCTCCAAGCTTAGAGCACGTTTTTGCTAAAACTGCTCTTTTGGTGTTTCCTTATATTTTCTTTGATTAGAAATGTTCTTAATGTTTCTAAGGCATTATTTAGCCTCCTTATATCTTAGTTTATCATTTAAACACCATATCTAAGTTTGGGGTATTTCAATCTACCCCCTTAAAAGAACTTTGTCCTCAAAGTTCACATGTGTGCTTAATCATTCACGGTACTCAATTTCCTTAATTTTAACACCACATCATATATCCATATTCACACATCTCAAGATTCAAAGGTCAATCTCAAATACAATACATAAGTATTATACATAACTCAAACTTACACCGAAGTGTAGCAACTTACACAAATTCACATCTTAAACAACCAAACAAACGACAAACATGATCGTTTCCTAACTCAAAAGCGAGGAGGCTCTACCCCCCTTAAAAAGGGGGTACGCCTCGTACCCTATACAGACGATCTAGTCAGTGAACAAAGAAGGGTACTTCGCCCTCATCTTATCCTCTAATTCCCACGTGGCCTCTTCGACATCCTGGTTAGACCAGAGAACCTTCACCAGTCGCACTGACTTGTGGCGAGTGTCCCTAGTCTTACTGTCCAAGATTCTCTGAGGAGTCTCCACGGATCTCATATTGGTTCTAAAGTCAACCTCTCAGGTTCTAACACATGGGAGGGGTGGTGCATGTATTTCTTTAGCTGTGAAACATGAAAAACATCATGCACTTTACCCAGCTCAGCAGGTAAATTCAACCTGTAAGCAACCGGGCCCACCCGCTCCGTAATCTCATAAGGACCAACAAATTTCGGGCTTAATTTGCCCTTCTGCCCAAACCTGAATACACCCTTCATCGGTGAAACTCGTAGAAATACCTGGTCGCCCACTGCGAACTCCAGGTCCCGTCGTCGAACATCAGCATACGACTTCTGCCTATCTTGAGCAGCTTTCATGTTCTCCCTGATTTTCTGAACTTCAGCCTTAACTTGTTCTAAGTACTCTGGTCCTATAATGACCGTCTCACTCGACTCATCCCAGCAGAGCAGTGTACGACATGGTCTACCGTACAACGCTTGAAAAGGTGCCATCTTGATCGAAGCGTGATAGCTGTTGTTGTATGAAAACTCGATCAGATGCAATCTGTCAATCCAACTGCCCTGGAAGTCTAAGGCACATGCTCTCAGCATGTCCTCGAGTGTCTGAATAGTACGCTCAGTCTGACCATCTGTCTGAGGATGGAACGCGGTACTCAGCTTGAGTTCTGTACCCAACGCTTCTCTGGTAGCTCTCCAGTACCTCGAAAGGAATCTGGTATCTCTATCAGACACTATGGTCTTTGGTATGCCGTGATGTCTCATGATTTCTTTCTCAAATAACTCAGCTAATTTGGTCACCTTCCAAGTATCCTTCATCGGTATGAATCGGGCTACTTTGGTAAGGCGATCCACCACCACCCATATCATGTTGAGACCTCCCCTAGCAGGTGGAAGCCCAACTACGAAGTCCATGGAGACATCATGGAACTTCCACTCCGGAACTGGCATCGACTGTACCATCCGCCCGGTCGTCGGTGCTTGAATTTCACCTTCTGGCATGTGACACCTCAAGACGAACTCGGTAACATCTGTCTTCATCCCCGACCACCAGAAGTATCTCTTCATGTCTTTATACATTTTAGAGGCTCCCGGATGGATGGAAACTGAAGAACAGTGTGATTCTCTAAGTATACGGTCTTTCAGATCCGTGTTGCCTCGTGGTATGCATAACCGGCCCTTAAGTCTGATCAGATCATCATCATGAAGTCTGAAGTCGTATTTCTGACTCTCAAAGGTACCATCTGTCAGCTTCTGTCTGACCTCTCTCATGTACTCATCTGTCCTCTGAGCCTCTCGCACCTCATCAACCAAGCTGGAGAAAGAAACTAGCTAATGGAGTGAGTGTGCTCGACGGCTCAGGGCATCTGCTACGACATTGGCCTTCCCTTCTTTGTATTGGAGGTCAATGTCATAGTCTTTCAGAAACTCTAACCATCTCCTCTGTCGAAGATTTAACTCCTTCTGAGTGAATATGTATTTCAAACTCTTGTGATCGGTGTAGATCGTGACACTAACCCCATGTAAGTAGTGGCGCCATATCTTCAAAGCGAAGACTACAGCTCCCAGCTCTAAATCATGTGTGGGGTAGTTCTCCTCATGTTTCTTCAACTGGCGTGAGGCATATGCCACCACCTTGCCATGTTGCATGAGCACGCAACCCAGCCCTCTGCCGGATGCATCACAGTAAACCTCAAAGCCCTCTGTACCGTCTGGAATGGTCAGAACCGGTGCAGTGGTCAGTGAGTCCTTCAGGCGCTGAAATGATCTCTCACAGTCAACTGTCCACAAGAATGGTGCATCTTTCTTCATCAGACTGGTCATCGGTTTCGCGACCTTGCTGAAATCTCTAACAAACCTCCTGTAGTAACCTGCCAGACCGAGAAAGCTCCGGATGTCGGTAACAGTCTTCGGCCTTGGCCAGGTACGTACGGCATCAATTTTTGCTGGATCCACTGCGATCCCAGCATCTGAGATGACATGACCTAGGAAAGAGACCTGGTCAAGCCAAAACTCACATTTGGAGAACTTAGCATATAGCTGGTTCTCCCTCAATATTTCCAATACCCTCCTCAAATGTTCCTCATGCTCAACCTTAGACTTCGAATATATCAAAATGTCATCAATAAAAACCACAACCGACTTGTCCAGCTGCTCCCGGAACAAGCGGTTCATCAGATCCATAATTTCGCCGGTGCGTTCGACAAACCGAACGGCATCACTGTAAACTCATAGTGGCCGTATCGTGTCCGGAATGCCGTCTTCTCAATGTCTCCCTCCTTAATGGCTATCTGATGATACCCCGATCTGAGATCAATCTTGGAAAAACAGATGCTCCCTTCAACTGATCGAACAGATCGTCAATGCGGGGTAGTGGGTACTTGTTCTTCACTGTTACTGCATTCAGCTCTCTATAGTCGATGCAGAGGCGGAGACTACCATCCTTCTTCTTCACGAATAGGACTGGCGCTCCCCATGGTGACACACTTGGTCTAATGAATCCCTTATCCAACAAATCTTTCAGTTGTTCTTTTAACTCAGTCATTTCGCCGGAGCCATACGGTATGGTGCTTTGCTATCGGTCCGGTACCAGGTAGTAGCTCGATGGTGAACTCTACCTCCCGAGTGGGTGGCATGCCGGGCAGTTCCCGTGGAAATAGGGTGGGGAACTCCGACACTACCGGTAAGTCGGGGTCGAACTCAGGGTCTCTCTCTATGTCCTGTACATAGCAGAGGTATACTTCTTCCTTTCTCCTCAATTCCTTATACATTGCCATGGCGGTGATGATCTTAGTCGAAGGCTCTCTGGGCCTCTGGCGGTATGATATTGTTACCCCAGACGGACTCCTGAGCAGCAATCTATGCTCGGCGCAGAGGATACGTCCCTTGTGCCGCTCCAACCAGTTCATCCCGAAGATAACATCAAATCCTAGCTTACTGAACTCAATGAAACTGACTGGAAAGTCTTCTCCCTTAATTCTGATAGTGGCTCCTCGGTAGTAACGAGTGCAACGAACCTTCTCCTTAGACGGGAGCGTAACCGTGAAGTCGGGTAGCTCATCAGCGCCTAGCCCCAACCTGCTCGCGAATGATGCCGAGACAAAGGTATGCGAGGCCCTGAGTCGAAGAGAACTGATGCCTCAATCCCATTAATCGGAAAGGTGCCGGTAAGGATAGTACCGCTGGCGTCGGCCTGTGCCTCTGTAAGTATGCTTAGTGCACCTTCCGTACCGAGTCCATAACCTAATTGTGTTCACAAGCTTCATGAGTATTGATGGTATAACAAGAGTCGTAACAATTTATATGAACAACACTGTTATTTTATTCATGACCATCCTGTTTACAACATGTGCTTCAATCTTACATCTCATTCCTCATCTCATTCTAACATTACATGGCTAATATTGTCTAAAGGTTAGGTTTAATCTTCCTGGTCTCATATGCGTCGCATTGATTACTGCTGGCGGTGCTGTATTCAGCTTGACTCTCTTATTCCATGGTATAACATCCTTGATTCTCCTCCCAAAATTAATACATCACCTGACTTAAGTACTATCTTATCTGCACGGTCCGCACGCTTCTGCTCGCCGTATAAAAACTCCGCATCATCCCCAATGGACCAAGACACTACGGGTATCCCCTTTCGAGAGACTCCGTTGTCTCGTCCTTATCCTGGTGTAATCCCAGTTTCCCATCCTTCTCGTAGAAGTTTACAATGCAAATGTCGCTTGAATGTCTGGAATCGGTTCAGCTTCCAACTGCTGAGCGATTTCCACGACTTGTGTAATAACTGGATGGAACTCTTCGGGTATTCCCGGTGGTGAGACTCCATCTTGCACTCTCATGGTTTGGTAATTCTTGGCATACGGATTCCAATCCTTGCCCAAGCTCATCATCTTTAATTTGATCCTTGCTCCCCCTGGGTACTCCGGTGTGTAAAAACCTCCCGGTCCCATTCCTAGTTGATTGCACCTTCTGATGATGGCTATTTGTGCTTCGGGTGTCAGGTATCCCCTTAATAAAATCATACCTGGGCGGATAACCTGACATTGTTCGGTTGGAAAGTCTATGGTTTCGATGTCGGTGTGCTCCAGGTTAGATGTAGATGGTATTGGGTAGCAGATGTTGAATCTTCCTAAAGTGGTAGTAGGTTATATCTTACTTAAGTTCTAATCTCATCTTATTCTCACTTAACTCATTTATTCACCCAAGCATGCATGATAATGCGGTAAGCAGGTAGTTTTATTACTAAATGGTTATAGTGGTACCTGGCCTCGATGAGGGTTCAGGCTCATCGTCCCGGTCCACCATGTGTAAAGTGGGTCCCGTCTTCTGGGTCACCCTTGGGTTCTTGTCCGCCGGCTGCTGCACCTTCCTCTGACCGTCAGATCCAGCTCCCTGATCGGTCTTGCCCTTGCCCCTGGTGTCCGGCCTATAGGCTCTGCTAGCAGGGTTCCGGTAGCACTCGTATGCCCGGTGTCCGTACACTCCACAGAAGTTGCACTCCACCTTATTTCCTTTACAATCGAGCCCGGGGTGGTCCTTGTGACACCACCTACAAATGAAGCGTCGCTGGTAGCCACCACCGGCTCCCCTCTCAGTCTCAGATCCTGATGATTCACAATGTCAATTCTCATATCTTAAACGGTTACTAATTTATTCTTAACTCATTCAATATCAGTTTCCTTTACCCTTTGGCGCCTAGAGCGCAGGGGTGTAGCT